>JARLTB010000131.1:1085000-1670000 GCA_030141615.1 Unio pictorum | reverse complement strand
CATACATAGATACATAGATACATACATACATACATACATACATACATACATACATACATACATACTTGTATATGTATTTGTTATAAACAAATTTCATTGGAATAAAAAATAGATTTAAATGTGATAAATTGCTGAGTTTACTAAATATCAAAACAGTACATTACTTCAACCGATTATATCGCCCCATTCCAATTGCTCACTAAAGTCTCAGATTATTGTAAGATTATCTGCCAATAAAAGTGAGATTAATTAATGAAGGGGCTGAGAGTACTGAAGAGTGAGTTTAATCTCTTCAGCTTAGATCCAGAAACAAGTGTTGTATTTTATTTTAAAAAATCTTTATCTGTGTAAATACCTGATACTGGTTTGAAGAAAAACACATTATAGATATGTGTAAACAATGATTGTTACTGTCTACCTGAGCACACACACATATTACATTGATAACGGATATATTTCATCATGTTATCCACATTTTATGACCCTATTATCTCAAACTAAGGAACAGTGAGAAATGAACCGAATAAATATGTATAACTGAAAATGATTGAATTGTTTTACTTGCAGAAAATTTAAAAAGAACTGGGGAGCATTATGAATTAAATCCAAAATACTGTATAGCAAGTCCAAAAGAATAGTGCTCAGAATGCAATCCAAGTCTTGAATGTCCTGAAGTGCCAACAGTCATGATGTATCATGATGGCATTGTCTAGAATTACTTTTAATGAATTGAGAACAATTCCCAAAATAATATTTTAGTTCAAAGTCAATGAGATTTTTAATTAAATGAGTAATCCAACAAATGATTCCTCTCAAATTAAAGCTAAACAAAACATTAAATGCATCTGCAGACAGATATGAAAAACAAGACTACTAAGAAAAAAGGAATAGGAATGAATCAGATCTCTTTGAATATACATCTCTATGACTCTATTACAATTCTATGTTGAAATAAATCCTTAGTGACTTATGTTGCAGAACAAACCATTGGGAAATTAACCCAAACTGTAAAACAGATTCAGTATATTAAACACGAAAACAAAAAAAAATAATCTATAGCTACTTGCAATCTACAAACACGAGCCAAATGTTATAGGCACAATACAGATATACATAGCACAAACAATAGGTATTTTAGCAAATAATATAAGGTGGAATACATGAGGTACTGTACCAAAAAATAATCTGCAATGAAGAGTTCTAGTATATCTAGTAATAAATGACCCCCAAACTGCTTTTTGTGAACTTGTTAGAATTACATACTTCATTTTGTTTTATTACAGCCTTTGCTGACAGAAGTCAGGCATATTCAACCACCCCTAAAGAGTCATTCCGGTTCACTGCTGACAAAAATCTATTCCAGAAGTGCAGAAACTCCATTGCCTAGGGAAAGTTCCAGTTCAAACACATATTTTACAGCGAAAGAAGTTCCGTCAAAGGATCAGTCAGGTGTTGCCCCTAGTGGAAGTAGGGCAAAACTTGTATCATCACATATTTCTGAATCCACTTCAGAAAATGTTTTGAGTTCTGCCTCCAGTACCAGCAGGGAAAAAGTTACATCTACAACAAAGAGTTCAGCATGCCCTCAAAAAGTCTTGTCAACTTGTAGCTTAAAGGAAAGTGGAAGCTCTTTATTATCAGTTGTCCCCATAATGAAACAGATAAATATCATTGCTAGTGAAAGCAAATATCCAGTCCCTAGTGAGATTAAGTGTCAGACCCCTTGTGGAATCAAGGGTCCAACCCTTTCTGAAAATCAGGCTTCATCCCCTAGCAGAAGAAATGATCTTGTTGTATCGTCCATAAATAAGACAGACGATCCCTTAAAGAGCCGGGTAATGACAGACCCTAATTTCCAAATGGCTCATGAAAGCGGATCAGAGGAGACACTGTATGAACAGCCGACCAAGTTCACTCTTGGAAAGTTAGATGGCACTGGTGGTAAAAGGGTGTATTTTCATATAAAGGTGAGAAGTTTAAACGTTTACGGTTTTCTACTCAGAATAACCGTTTATTAGGTAGTTTTCTGTAGACAAGTTATGCGCATCATGTGAAATGTTTCCACACAATACTACTATTACACACCATAAATGGTTCATATCACATATCATTGCAATGTTTTACTTGGCTATTATTTTATTTTTGCACTATATTGATTACTGTAAGAAGGAACAACTTGATCAACAAAGAAAGTTTCTAGCATATGGTATTTTCTTTACCTAAAATTAACTGGCACTTATTCTATGGGTATTTTACATCAACCTTAAAAATAAATACTTTGATAAAAGAAAAATAAAAAATAATTTGGAGCATCAAGTCCATTGTATTGTGAAGAAGGAAGTATGAAACATTAATCACACAACTGTGTTAACTAGTAAAATAAAAAATTATGATAAAGCCTCAATAAATTATCTGGAGTGGAATATTGCAACAAATAGCCATTGTACCACTCTGAGGTCTGTAATTGTAGGGGTTTATCAAATGAAAAATGACCTTGTCATTTAGTCTCAGTTTCCAAATTAAATAGAATTTTAAAAAAAAGCAACCTTTAAAATAAAATGGAATCAGCTGTATGAAAACACATTAAATGGATAAGAATTACTTTCAGGAAACTGCAGTATGATGAGTATACAGAAGTGACACCTTTACTTTTAGTACATTAGACCTTTGACATGGAGTAATAAACCAGTCAAAATCATCCAATATATTCAGTGTAAATAGAAATGATGCAAGAAAAAAATACAGAGATCCGCAAATGACAATTTTATTTTCAGTAGCCTTAACCTACCCCTAATTAATTAAGCAATCTCTAAACATGGGAAGCCACAGGAAGCCTGATTATGTAGGTTGACGATAAAAGCAGAATAAAAATCAGTTATAGTGTTGTCATAGTAGCATTATACTTTAGAAACTGATCTCTTAACATCAATTACCAATCCTAAGGATTTATTTGAAAGCTGAAAAGTTTTGTTGGTTTCCTTTGTGTTTGTTTTAACACATTAGTAATTACGTCATGCTGTGGACCTAAAATACTTTCCCACTGACACACCAAGGTGGCTGACTTGCTATCACCGAAGGTTTCAACCATTTATTTGATCTGAACCTCAGTTTCAGTTCTGCCTCCAGGCTGGTGCCACTCACTCTCCTGTATCTGTGTACAGAGTATTCGGAAGTTTAAAACTGCCAACAACACCATCTTGAACTCCACCATGGTAATGTTTGCTAATTATACTGAGATTGCTGTTTGCGGCCATGAGAATATTCAAATAAACACATACTCATTGATTTAATAATCATAACAAATTTATTTTGCCAAATCATGATATTCAGTTGGCGTGTCAATAATAGTCCTGATTCCTGCCACACCTAGGCCAACAATGGTTGCCGCAACAAGTCCATGCCCCCTCCCACACATATGTATGAACCAACATGAAATTCAGTTGGCAAGCCAATAATAGTCACCATCCAGATTTCTGCCATATGTAGACCAATGGTGGTTGCAGAGAGTCCATGACCACACACACACACACACACACACACACACACACACACCCACACACATTACAGGAATTACATCTGACAAGCGTTCAATGGATCTGGCTGTCGTGACAATTGGATGCAGTTTCTCTTATTGCCGATATCTCTGCGGTGATTTCTGTAGCTTTTATGACCTTCTTTGAGGTTTCATGTGTGGGTTTGATCAGCGGTGCAAACATAAATTTAAATTTGCTTCTATGGTATTCTTGTGCAGATTGTCCGGATGCAAATATCTTTGATGCATTCATAGACAGCCATATAAACTTGACATAGTTCCAATCAATACTAAGCAGCTTTGCGACACCGTTCAGCATGCTCTGTTTTCTAGCATTGAATACAATTATTGCAGTCATTAAATTGCTTGATAAGCTGGTATTGATACTTTTACCACTCAAGACGATTGTTAGGAAACTATATGGTTTCTCAGGTTACTTTCATTAACATATTACTAAGCACATCCCATAGAATCATGGATGGCACAATTAATGTTTGTGAAGCCATTCACATCAACCCCCACAAAATATCAGCATTTTGCTATTGCCTTAGGAAACGTGTGCATATCGTTATTCCACATAGAACGCATCAAATTTCTGTCATGGTCCTGAGAAAATATTCTCACAGGGATGTCTTTCCAATAAAAAATTTTGTCTTTTTGTTTTCCTTTGTGACAATGACATATTAAATGTCTATTGGTGTATACTTATCATCCTGCTTTCATACTGCGTGTGATGCTGTGCAAAAGTTTGTACCACAAATCCATATCAGGTTTGGACATGTAATGTTTAAGGCACAAACACTGGAACTTGTGTTTTATGAAGCGCAAAGAAGACTATATTTGGGAAACCTTATAGATTGAAAATAATCGGTACTGATATTGTTGCCATGCTGATGAAACTGCATTGAACACGATGGAGTAAATATCCTAGGGAAAAGCTTACATCTAGTGACAATTATTATGGGTCTGGAACACAGACAGACCTAGTACTGAATGATAACCAACCAAACCCTGGAGAAGAACCTGTAAAAAGAGTTGATACTGAATGCTACAGATAAGATCAAGTGTATAAACAACAAATGATATTCATGTATGTCAATGTGCCAATGTAGATTTTCTGTTAATTACTATTTAGTACCAACATTTTTCTGTTTATTCGTTAACTTTATGACAATGTTTTAATTTTTAACATGAGGCTACATTTTTTTAATTAAAAATATCAATCTTTTTATATGACAAAACTTATAATTATTTCCTTCAATATCAAAAATGGATTATGTCAAAAATTAATATTGTAAAATATTAATGTATACATAAAAGAAGACCACAGTGACTGTAAACAAGCTTCATCATAATAGATTTTTGATGCCTATAAGATTTCTTTTTTATTGTAATTCAAGAACAATTTAAAAACCCAATTTTGATTAATTTTTAAACATGCTATTTTTTATATTAATAATATTAATATGCATGTAAAATACTGAGATGAAATTGCGGGTATTGAATGATAAAATGATAAAAGATGGGCTAATTAAAAGTTTCATCAAAACTTAAGCACTGGTCACAATTTATTGATAGCACAGCTCCTCCTTGAGTAATCATCAATGTACTGTAAAAGGAAGCAAATAATAATCATTTATAAACAAGTTTCATTTTTATTCCCTTTATACAAAATATATTCTAGTGTCAACAAATGAAGCCATTTTTATGTAATAGTTTCTTGATATAAGAAATAATCAATAAGTAAAAAAATTAGACTTTTCGATTCCAGCAGAAAACTTTTATATACAAAATTATGTCTGATTAGAAAAAACATTGTATTAAATTTGGAATATTTTCACATCAAAAGCTATAGTTTATATTTATAAAAAAAATATCAAAATTATTCCTTTTTGCAGCAAATTTTTAAATACAAAAACTATAAAATACAAAATTCAATGGCTGGTATCTAAATGAGGGCCCACTGCACCTTTAAAAATAGACTGCAGTTGTGATCATTCCAAAATTCTGCAAAAGCTACCTGGTTTTGAGGTTAAATGAGTGTGTAATTATAATTATGGGGAAGTTATGAAAATTATTCTTCTTGATACTAGGATTCTTTTTTATTAAAAAAAAATGCTAGTTAATTCAGAACCATGAAAGAAAAAAAAATCAAATCATGATATATCATACATGAATTGAATATCATATTCAAATCATTTTGTGAATGCATAATATTGTAAATAATAAATAATGACATCACACACACACACACACACACACACACACACACACACACACACACACACACACATAATGAATAAAGAGCCAAATGGCATCTCATGCATTTTATAGAGTTAGCTTCACTGTTGGGCTTATTGCATTTCTGTTAGTCCTAATTTTATTCATTTCTATTTTCTTTGCTTTCAGAGTCAAAAAAAGAAGAAAAAGAAGAGCAAAGACACAAAATGAGGCCTAAACATTTCTCCATTTTAGAAATTAGCAGTAACAAATCTATTATTATCTGTTTTAGATATATAGTTCTACATCATGAATCAGTTATACATGCTTGTATATATGAAGTCCTGATAAAAATAGAAAGAATATCATTTGTATAAAGCAAATTCTCTCCCTTTAATTAGTTTATTACAAAATAGAAATAATCTTATTTTAAGAACATAAAGCACTTTTACACAAGAAGCATTCAAGTCAGGTATTTGCTACCATATAATTATAAAATAATACTGTACGTCATAAAGAAAACTCTACATCATAAATTTTAACCAATATTAAAATATTGTAAATATAGTTATGAATAATTATTCTAAAATGTGTATTGCTGATATCAACATATAGCATATGTTCTATGTCATATTTGCAGAATTTTAAAAAAGATATACATGTATTATGATATATATTTTTTGTAAAGAAAAAAATAAACAGCAACTAATGTGATTATACATTTTCTAATCTTTTTAAAATAATTGTCTTTTGTTAGTATCATATATACCCACTTATAATAAAGTCAAACTGCAAACAACAACGACCCAGATTTGCCATTATATAATGTGCCCATAGCTAGGGTATATGCTATTTTTCTACTGATTACTCCCAAAAACTGCACAGACCCATACCTACTAGTGTATTATGCATAGGCAGATCTGGGTCTGTGCAGTTTGCAGCTGGACTCATCAGTGAATGTATATGTTACTTTAATTGCAAAACTGTAACAGTAAAATGAGATTTTGTTTGTTCTTTACAAATGGATTTTTCTTTGTGGTAACTTTAAACTTGTGGGCTGCAATAATCACATAATCCATTTAAATTGATACTGCAAATATAAAGTGTGAAATTACAGTGTTATGTATATTTGTTATTTGTTGCCTTAGTGATTGTATGTTATATACATTTATTTTGTAATTGACCTTAGTCCAAAATCAAGTTCACTGTGTACATGACTAGAGACATTGATTTTGTCACCATAATACATAGCTAATGTTTCTCTGTGAGTATAGATTAAATATTAGGATCATTATCAATGGAGACAAACATGTTTATCTTAACCTGAGTCCAGGACATCATAATTCTGCATGGAAAAACCTGGTGTACCTGATGTCACCCATATTCTTTATTACAATTTAATAGACCTTATCTTTTTTGACAATCCTGAATGTACCAAAAATGAACATTTAGCTCTTGGAATTGGTTTTATTTTTGTGTCTTAGATTATTATATAATGTTGCTTAGTACATAAATTACTCTTTTCTGCCTTAACATCTTGAGGTAGAATTGGTCTTATTGCAGTCTTCAGTTTTACATTTGGGTGGAATTATTTATTCAAATTCTTTTTCACTGGAAACACAAAGTGCTCATCAATAATATTCTTGGCCTGGAACATTAATTCAGAACAACAATTGAATTAAGAGAAGGACATTATTTGATTATATTATTGTGCTACATAAAAAGACTGTTAGCACATCATCATAATTCATTTCTCAATTTTTTTCACCCAATTTTTATGCTGATACTCAACACTGGGTGTTCTATAATAATACCCTTCCACACACACATATCCATATATAAGAAAAGTATGAAACAATCCCCTGGGAATATCAGGATTTCAAGACAGCATTATGTGCCTCGTAAAACTTGATTTCTTGCAAGGAATTTAACTGCTAACTTTTACATTATTATTATGTATGACTATGGCCCTTTAGTTTATAACATACATAACTATAACATAACTATAACATACATAACTATAACATAACTATGACAAACATAACTATAACATAACTATGACATACATAACTATAACATAACTATGACATACATAACTATAACATAACTATGACAAACATAACTATAACATAACTATGACATACATAACTATAACATACATAACTATAATGTACTTAACTATAACAAACATAACTATAACATACATAACTATAACATACATAATTATAACATACATAACTATAACATACATAACTATAACATACATAACTATACACAAAATCTCTCATATTAAAATAAAATAATGAAATTTTCACAACCTTATTAAATGTAGTGTGCAAAGAATCATACTCATTATCACAAAGAAATTATTAATTTAAAGATGAGAGATATATTAATCAGTGGCAGAGCATTTTCTGAAAATCTGAGAGATCTAAAGATGTATTAAAACCGTTCTTTCTATACTGAGTCAATGAGTTAAAAGAAAATGAGGTTGTCATTTGTTTCTGTTTATTTATATTGAAAATTCCATTAAAATGAAGATACAAAAAACAGTAAATATATACATGTACCTGTAAATGCAAATGTTACAAAATTATGAATTAATTATTCCAAGTTTATGAATTTAATTCAATCACATTTCTATTAAAATAAAGCTGAATAAATTTACCTTTCTATCTATGATAAAAGAACGATATGTGGTTTGATATGTCTGCAAGGCATAGTCAAACTTTCATATATAAATATATCAGAGGACTAAAGAAGTGATATCACTCAATAAAAGTTACTTTTTTAAATGTTTTATTTTTTTATAGCAATTTACAAATTATATCATATTTGATCTACAAAAGTCATATTTTATCAAGCTTGCAAACCTCAAAAAGTGTATGAGAATGGGATTTTCACTGAAAGACATCCCACCTATAGCCATGAAAAATGTCTATGCAAAATTAAAACTGACAGCTGATTAAAACTTCTCAAATTTAAAAACAGAGTTGTGTAAACTCATTCAGATTTGGGCTTTATGTACAGAGACAGTCAATGAGATAATTGTCCAACTTGAAAGGTTCTGCATTCAATTAGAGTGAAGTTCCAGCATATCAGAATCTATTAAATTGGAGCTTGAGATCAAGGTTTGTGATTAAGGGCCTAAGTGGTTACACAAGCTTTCTCATTGTCAAATTGAGATTCAACTCAAATTCCTGAGACCAGATTGGTCAGTTCACTAACATTAACCAATAAGATTATAAATAAATTTTGTGTTGAATCACAGTTTGAACATAAGAATGATTTTAAAAACCTCAAGGTATGATTCTATGAAACATTTCAGACTTAAATCAATAAGTAATCAAAACTTTGCAATCAAATTTCAAAGGAATACAATTTTTAAATCTGGCCATTTTGCTATTCTAAAATATTCTTACATGTGCACACTTTGAAAAAGTTTGCTCAAGTACACGTATTTGATTATAAGTCTTTAGTCTTTAGTTGAAAAACCCTTTCAAGCTAGATCCGGGTTCACCAGCAACACTCGAGACTGGACTAAAACCACACTCTAAATATCAGCAACCTGATTGGTTGAAATTTATGTTCATCTTAATATTTGCAAATCAACTACTTTAAGTTCAGACTTTAATATCAAGACATGCTGGGGAAATCAGAGCCCAATGTCAATGGTTTTTTTTAAAACATCGGAATCTTGGAAGAAAAACATTTTTCTAAGTTGACAAAGCAGAAAATGGTAAGATTCCTTTCCATAATAAATATTTATGATGGAAAAATATTTTTGATGATAAAACATTCACAAGGAAATGAGTGATTATTCAATTAATGAAATGAAAATACTAAAATTGAAACAACAGCAAATCTTGAAGAAAAAACAAAAACTGCACTTTTTCCACTACATCACTTTATGCATAATTACAATTATACATATATTATCATTTACAATAAACAGCATCAGATTCTTCATTTAATGTCTATACAAAAAATCACTATCCAGCAACTATGTAAATTTTCTGGAGAAAAAGAAATTTCACATAACAGTACTGTTCATATATCAAAACTGACTAATCCATCTGTACAGATATGCAAAATAAGCACACACTAAGACGAAAAAAAAGTAACTCCTGTTTTTCTAAACGAATTAAACTTGATGCACAATTTGATCAAAAACCCCTCTGATTTGCCTTTTATCTCTCTTATACCATTAGTGAAAACTATATGTGAAAATCATTGGAGGAAGAGGCAGCTGAAAACCTTAACCAAAATAAGTAACCTTTGAAATAGAGTCATCATAACTACACACTTTTCATGGGATTCTTCTAGTGTGCCACACAAAACAAATGATACACAAGGATTTGCCTGTCACGAGGAGAAAGCTAATGTCATAATTACATCATTTCAAGTAGCACAGTAAATGCTGAAATGAAGCCATCAAACATCCTTTAAAAATCATATGACAACCTTTCAAAATGGTCCCTACCATATTCTCTTAAGTAAATAAATAATAGTTAAAATGAAAAGCTGAAAATTACATGCACTGATTATGCATAATGTACCACAACATTAATGTTTTTATTGGAATGGCAACACATGTCAAGATAACATCATAACAATATAATCATATTGCATATATATATATATATATATATATATATATATATATATATATATATATATATAATCTGCCATTAGATAGCACAGAATTGTCTGAATCCATGTTCCCTTGCAAAGAATAAGACTTTTCATCTATATTCAAAAACATAATTACACCAACATAAAACTACCACTGTGTCATAGTTTCACAAAATGAGGAATGTAATAATGTAATATGCATTGATACATATACAAAAATACCTTTTTATGATGAACATTTCAAGGGTCAACAGATTCCGTCTTTATGGATGAGTATTCTTTTATGAAAAGTTGATTTTTACATGGTGTTCTCTAATGTCAGGATTTATCAATTAGGATTATATTCAGTGCTTCTTACAAATTACTTTCAAAACATACAAGGTTTAAGTATAGTAGTGTTTATACTTAGTTATAGGTAAAGTCCAACGACAAATAACACATTTCCAGATCTGTCATTATATAATGTGCAAGCAGAAAAGCGTCTATGCTGTTTGTTCTACTGTTTATTCCTAACACACTATTTTGACACAAATCTGCCGCTGCATTACAAGTCTAGTCGAACTGCAAATAATATAGGCCCTGATCAGCGTCTACATTGTTTGTTCCACCAGCTACTCCTAAAAACTGTAGAGACCCAGATCTGTCAACACCATTATGCAATGGCAGATCTGGGTCTGTGCAGTTTATAGTTTGAGTCTATGTATGAAGCATGTGCAAAGAACATAATCTGATGACCCCTTAAGAGTCCCTTATAGACAAATTTGAAATTAAAAATTGTTATAGTTTAAAAAATGGAGAAAAGGTTTCAGTTATCACTAAGTTAAATATATGCTCTTCTTCATTCCACACAAATATACAGGAACCTTGTAAATAGATCTAAGCTTGCTTTCATCTACAACATTAAATTATTTCATGTTTTTTCTTCACCAGGTTTAGTTCTATTTGAATGGGGTCTGAACTTCCCAAGGGTGGATATGACAAGATTCAATAATTCAACACATACAACACTTATCAAAGCTGTCCATTTAACTCAGCAGTTTAATTAGGACAATTTATTCTCAGGTAAATTTACCTCAATCACACTGCAAAATAAGGTTGTTTCCAAAGTAGATTGATGATCAAGTATAAATTGCACCATTACAATAACCTCTTTCTTCTCATTACATGAATTTGGACCAGGATATGAAAGCAATCAACCTTACTTCATTGTAGAAACTACCCACATTGTGCCTGTTACATATCTGGAATGTTCCAGATCAAATTACTTGCATTGTACTTGATACATGCCCGGAATGTTCCAGATCAAATTACCTGCATTGTCCTTGATACATACCAAGATTTTCCAGATCAAATTACCTGCATTGTCCTTGATACATACCAAGATTTTCCAGATCAAATTACCTGCATTATGTTCATATGTACTTAGAATGCTCCTGGTCATATTACCTGCACTGTAAATGCTACATACCTGCAATGCTCCAGATCCAATAACTTGCATTATGCTTAAAATGTGCCAGGAAAGTTCCATATAAATTTACCTGCATTGTGTTTTATAAATGCCTGGAACGTTCCAGATAAAATTACCTGCAATGTGTTCAATACATACCTGGAATGTTCCAGATAAAATTACCTGCATTGTGCTTGATACATGCCTTGAAAGTTTTAGATCAAATTACTTGCATTGTACTTTATACATGCCTGGAATATTCCAGATCAAATTCCCTGCATTGGGTTTGATACATACCTGGAATGCTCCAGATCAAATTATCTGCATTGTACTTGACATGTGCCTGGAAAGATCCAGGTCAAATTACCTGCATTGTGTTGGATAAATACAATGAATATTCCAGATGAAATTCCCTGTATTGTGTTTAATACACACCTGGAATGTTCCAGATCAAATTATCTGCATTGTGTTTTATACATGCCAGGAACATTCCAGATAAAATTACCTGCAATGTGTTCAATACATACCTGGAATGTTCCAGATAAAATTACCTAGACTGTGCTTGATACATGCCTTGAAAGTTCCAAATCAAATTACTTGCATTGTACTTTATACATGCCTGGAATATTCCAGATCAAATTCCCTGCATTGGGTTTGATACATACCTGGAATGTTCCAGATCAAATTATCTGCATTGTACTTGACATGTGCCTGGAAAGATCCAGGTCAAGTTACCTGCATTGTGTTGGATACATACAATGAATATTCCAGATGAAATTCCCTGTATTGTGTTTAATACACACCTGGAATGTTCCAGATCAAATTACCTGCATTGTGTTGGATACATACCATGAATGTTCCAGATGAAATTCCCGGTATTGTATTTGATACATACCTGGAATGTTCCAGAAAAAAATTCTGCATTGTGCTCGATACATACCTGGAATGTTCCAGATCAAATTACCTGCATTGTACTTGATATGTGCCTGGAATGTTCCAGATCAAATTACCTGCATTGTGTCTGATACATTCCTAGAATGTTCCACATCAAATTAATATAAATCTAATAGTAAAGAATTATATTTTTTTTTACAAGCCAAAATTATATAGATAAACTGACACAGGAATTTCTCTATCCCAGAAACCACTAGACCTGTCCATGGACCTACTCCTTATGTGCTAATATGAAGCCATGCAACCTAAAGAAGGCAAATTTCCCATACGAATGAAATAAGAAACTATTTCAATTGCCTTCTTAAATCAGACAATGTGAGAAGATTATCTCTAAATTAATCTAGCTCATTTGTTTTGAAAACTGCATACCCCCAAAATATCTATGCTATACACAATAAATGAAAATTGGCAATTGCATGCCCCAAAATATCTGACAAATACACAAACATACTCATATAGAAAAAAAATTAGACTGAGAAGGAAAAAAGACAACTAATGTTTTTGATACAGAAAAGTCATTTGATTAATTTTTATCTTCATTAAATATTCTTTTTTGATTCCTTTACAAAATATATTTGGTCCCGCTGACAATGAGAGATTCTGTAAATGAAGCCACAGGCAGATCTTTATTCCTATTTGATGGAGTTTGGTGTGTCCCTAGATGACCTTGACCTTGAACTTGGTGGGAGATCTGTGCTAAGGCGTATGTCATCCAGTTCAGCTAAATGTCTCTTGTGCTCCTTTAATGTGTCCTCCAGTCTCTTCTGAGAACGCAGAAGCATCTTGGCCATAATGTCTTGGAAATTACCTGTAGAAGAGATAACTTTATGCAAAACAGTATATGATATGTTAATAATGCCATAACACCAAGACACAATTATGCGTCAAAATAAATGTGTCAGTGTGCAAGCCAATACTAACATTTTTATTATTGTATAGAAGGTCATAAAAATGACTTGCTTAACTTATATTTTGTATGGTACAGCAACATAAGTAGGTCATTAGAGGCTGCACAATTTGTGATAAGTTCCTTGCATATGCACAGATCACAGCAGCCAATCTGGGCTGATCTAGTTGCCCTTTTGGTCTCAAGTCTGGCTTGCTGAATACTGAGTCAATGCATCTCCTAATTAAATTCCAATTAATATTAGTAAAGTTTTCCATGCGCTAAATATTGTCTGCATCTAATCATTTTCTATTGCTAACTATGAGACTATATTGGTGTATTTTGCTTTGTTTTGTTAAACTGGCCATTTATTTGCAAAGTACCTTTCTACTTTAACAAATATTTCTCTATATATTTGAACAATGAATATATTATTGTAAATGTTTTGATTTGTACTGTACTTCTTTACAATTTCAGCCATAACTTTTAAAATTATGAAGAAAATATGGATCACTGGGAAAAAGCAATACATTTCAATTTTGTTTTCTTTCTTACCATAAATCTGGGTCTAATGTGAGCTGCACAGATGTCAAAGCTCTTTGAAACAAGGTATTACTTCATCCAGTATTACTTACTTATTTACTTACTTCATCCAGATATTAGTCAGGAAAAGTATTTTAAAAGAGTCATCTAAGACTACCTTTAGTGTCAGCAATGTCTTCCTCCTCCTCCTCTTTCTTCTCTACTGTCTCATCTTCATCCTCCTCAGAATCACTGGAAACCTCATGTCCTGCCTCTTTCTTCTCAGACTTTGTGATCTCCACTTCATCAAGCTGTTTCAGTCTTGGTAAGTCTTGAATGATTCGACCTCTAAAACAATTACCATATTGCTATAAATGTCGATAAAATTTGAAATGTGAAGAATAAATACTGTGCCTCTTAAACGTATTAAAAGTCCTTTTCTAACAACTGAGGACACTTCATGGTAACCATAAACTGTTGATTTTGAGTCTAAGCTTGAAAATGTATCCAATCACATATGACATTTATAAGTCTGCTTCTGACTGGCTAATAGAAGAAACTCCATCTCAGACTCAAAATTTTATGATATCCTAGCTAAGTGAATTCATAGACATTGTACTAATTTTGCTCACAAGCAGCCCTTACATTAATCGAGTGTCAGCATCACCAATAAATTTCCATTTGTATTTTGTTGGGCTTAGATTACTTGCTCAAACTCAAACTCAGAAATATGTGATCTTCAGACCTTGTTTTAAAACTTATACAGTTTAAAAGACAAATGCCCTTTTTTCTCCCATGATTAGCCAAAGACAGCATTCTCAATAAATATTTTGAAAAATTGTGGGACTATTATTTAATATTAGAAATAGCATACTGACTATAAACTAGGGCATAACCGACTTTTGATCCGGAAATCGGATTCCACCGGATAGTATGAACTTCCGATTAATCGAAGTCGGACAAGGCAGGAACGACCGATTCGGATAATAAAAATAATAAAGTTGAATTTCTATAGCACCGTGTCTAACACTGCGTGTCATTCGATAGTGCATTAATAAAGTTAAATAAGAAGTCAGAAAAGTCCAATATGGTCAACACAACCACGCTGTGAGACAATCTATTTGAACTGGCGGGTGAAAACCAGAAATGAAGCCGGATATGGTAAAGTACTAAGTAACATGCTAGACACGGCAAAACCAGATACCAGAAACCCGGAAATGGAAGATTAAATATTTTAGAAAAAAAATACGGATTTAGCATTTCCGATTAATTGAATTGTATCCGGAATCGGAAAAATTTTATGCCCAAAATCCGGAATCGGAAATTGGTAGAAAAATGCCAATCGGTTATGCCCTACTATAAACTATCACTAAACTTTTTCTGAAAGTCTGGGATGGGCTTAAACATTGACCTATCATCAAATACATATAGTAATTTCAGAAATTACCCTAAAAATCTAAATGGACTGTCAAAAGTGACCCAAAATGACCAAAAATATTAAACTGGCAAAATGCAAGTAAAGTTGTTAAGGACATAAGTTGTGAATGCAAATCTGAAATCACTTGAACAGGATCAATACTAATGAATGTAGTAATGATACTGACAGTGATGAGCAGAACCTGGTTGAACCAACTATGCCATTTCCAAAGCCATATCTGGATTGGAGAAAGGATTTATGTCACTAGAGAGTCTTATTTGGATATGAAAACTGACTAATTTAGCTACAAAACAATACTTGGAATGAAGGACTGATATTGTTATAAAGCCAGATATAGATTGGAGAAAGGAGTGATGTGGCTAAAATACCATACTTGAAGTATAGAAAGGACTGATGTGGCTACAAAGCCATATTTAAATTTGAGAAAGGACTAATGTGGCTACAAAACCATACATGTATTGAATGAATGATGTTGCTAAAAAGTCAGATTTGGATTGGAGAAAGGACTGATGTGGCTAAAATACCATACTTGGAGTGGAGAAGAACTGATGTAGCTATAAGCCATATTTTGGATTGGAGAAGGGACCAATGTGACCAAAGAACCATATGGAGAAAAGACTGATGTGGCTACAAGCCATATTTTGGATTGGAGAAGGGACCAATGTGACCAAAGAACCATATGGAGAAAAGACTGATGTGGCTACAAGCCATATTTTGGATTGGAGAAGGGACCAATGTGACCAAAGAACCATATGGAGAAAAGACTGATGTGGCTACAAGCCATATTTTGGATTGGAGAAGGGACCGATGTGACCAAAGAACCATATGGAGAATAGACTGATGTGGCTACGAAAGCCATATTTAAAGTGGAAGATGGACGTTTTCAACTAAAAAGTCAGCAAGTTGAGCCTTTAAAGATCATGCAGCTGAAAACCATCACATTTTTCCAAAAGAAAAGTCAAGTCTGAAGCAACACAAATTTTTTAGATACTTAAGGTAAGGAATACACATGATATGCATGAACACTGCTTATTCTATTTAGATTCATACTTTGTATGTATACAATTGTACTTATTTCAGTAATCACTGGATATAAAAAAAGCTTACATAAACACAAAATTGTTATTTCCATTTTTTTGTTTTAGAATCACCTTGCTAAAAGCATGCTGCACATGGTGTGTGAATATTACCAAAAAATCCAATTAATTCATGTATAGGTGTTAGCGGGGATTGGTGATACTAATGCCAAAGAAAAGAGGAACTATTTTATATCAACTAAGTAGTCATGCTTTTTCATATCATGGTATCCGTGTAATTAACTGTGTCATATGATTTTGTTTTTAAAATGGAAAATAATATTTTCTTTCAAAGCCATATTGTTATACAATTGACTGACCGATCAAAATACTATACAATGATTTAATATTGGTCATGAAGGTTATACAATTGACTGACCGATCAAAATACTATACAATGATTTAATATTGGTCATGAAGGTTATACAATTGACTGACCGATCAAAATACTATACAATGATTTAATATTGGTCATGAAGATTCATAGCACTACTGGGTTATAACTATAATTAGAATGAAGGACATTATAACAAGAGATATTTCTACCTATCTCTCATAAATCTTTCTTTTCTGCAAAGAACATTTCCATACATATATGTTTAGCTGAGAATACTATTATTGTTGTGAAGTGGATATTTTTGCACACATCCCTGGGGTGTTCTTTTATTCTCACTTGAAATTCATTTTTTGTCTCTCCAACACATTGCTTGCTGGTGGCAAGTGTGACTGGTGAGTAAATAAAAAAAACAACATGTACATACATGCCAACTCCTGACGAGCAAAAAGCGTAATCCAAGTGGTCAAAAAGCGGAATCCAAGCAGAAAAAGTGTAATCCACATATAACATGCTAAAATTTCAATAACAATGATTATTTGCCCCTCTCATCTTTAAACATCCTTTACTGTTTCAAGTTTTCATATGTAGCACTTTTAGCTTTACACACATCGACTAGAAACCATCTTAAGACTTTTAGCGCCAAATATTGAAATTCTTTCCGTACAGCACGAAATAGATGTCACGTGATGCTGCACTCTTGTCTTAATATTTAGTGGATTGTTATTTTTTGTTTTGGGTCTTTTTTGGTTTCCTTTTGCTAATTTATCTGGGAAATGTTTAAAAGGAGATATTTTTGCTCACATAAATGCATAGACTAAAATAAAATATACTTTTTTGCGCCAAATATCTTTAGACTGGTTCTGCAGCAAATATGATTTAGAACATGGAATCTGCGCGTAAAGATTAAATTTAGAAAACCAGTCTGCTCTCTCCTCACTAAGCATACAGATGCTATAAATAGAATTTGAGGTCGACCGTAGAACCAAGTTAGCTATAAATAGAACATGATACTGTTAGGAAAGTCCATGGTCATGCGTACTCTTATATTGTAGTTACATAAAAGCCGTCATTTCTAAAATACGGTCTGTGGAATTAATGGAATGTTAATAAAAATGACAAAACAAATAATTGATTTTTTGGGGAGGTGGATATACTGAAAAAGCGTAATCCATATACGTTTAAGCGTAACGTGTAATTTAGTGAAAAAAAGTGTAATGATTACGCCAAAAGTGTAATGGTTGGCATGTATGCACATAGTACAACTGCCTCAACTTGGCAGAATGCTGGTACTTTGTTTCGGATTTATCCATTTTCCTGTAAATTGTGAAGTTAGGGCACTGCAATCCAGTACTTTATTTTTAAATGAATTACCTATAAAACTGGGGTGTTTACTTGAAAAACTAGATCTTATGAAATATTTCTTGAATTTTAAGCCTATTCTCCGAGCAAAAATTGGTATATTAAAAGAATATAAATATTTTTTGATTAGATGAGATTGAGATGATATTAGGAATCTGCAAGATGGTAAGGTTCTGGCTACAACGATTAACCCTTTATGACTCGGTAAATTTGTGTAAAGAGAAGTGATGTCTATTGTAACCAAAAAAAGGTTCACATCCAGTAAGCTGTTAATAGCTTTATATTTATATTTATATTTATTGACAAAAGTTGTGGTATGTTAAATAAATGAAGAGAAGAGTTTAACAAATGAATATAAATGTTTACTAAGCTATTGATTTTTTTTCTCAATAATTGAATTATTCCTACTAATAAAAAGCCTCCAGGGAATATGACTTTTATGTATCTTAAGAAAGTAATTCAAAGAGGAATTGTTCATCTTTTAAAATGATATTCACTCTCTTACAGATGGCTTCATTCTATATAATTTAACTGGTGGTGACCACATAGTTTTAGTTCAAAGTGAAGGACTAATAATTTTGGGAAATAGTTCATCTCAATATCTGGTTTTAGTAATCAAGAAAAAAATGTTTATAGCCATATATGTCCAAAAAATGTATCTAAGTCCTTATAAGCTTGATCTAGTTTAATTTCCTAGGTTGGAACATTAACAGAACATGTCACATAAAGAAACATACTGTCACCTGGGACAGGACTCATTCTAGATACCAAACTTCATCCTTAAAATAATGTTACAAATTCTTGATATACCTGTGATCTGGCAATTTTGTACAGGGATTCTCCTTCAGGTTCAAAATTATCACTGACTGTGGAATCTCATCTGAAATGTAATGAATCTGTCATGAATTTTGTACATACATATTATTATTTTGGGTGCAGAAAATAATTTGTAAAAAAAAATCTAATACAATAAGGACAAAGAAAATAATTCCCAACAATCCTCATTTAGATTTCTGTCTTATTTGTGGAGAAGGTAAAAAAAAACCCAGTAAAGTCTGCAGTGCATACAATACATTAAAATGTCTGCATATCTACTGTTCTGATATTTTATTTCAGTGATGTTGATTCCAAACAAGATAATGTCCACATCAAGACAGCAGTTTGTAAATGTTAAAGACAAATAATGCTCTCTGTGCATAGATTACTTGTGTCAAGTTTCTTGTCTTGACTGTCACCTTTTGCCACCTAGTTCCATTTGCTGGCAATCCATACAGTACGATTCTTATTCTACTACTATCCTAATGCTACCTAATACTAGTCGTCTTAATCACTGCTACCTCCAAGCCCAGTGGAAAGATGAAAAATGTCTTGCTGTCCATATATTATATTGACAAAGAGAAGCAACTCTTAAAGGTTAACTCCCCATTCTACACACTAGGTGGCTATCATTATACCCAGATGTAACCTGTGTTTGTAATTGATGACAGGTAAGTATTATCAGAAAAATATAATTTACACAATAAATACTTTCTCCGTCAAATACATTATAAGTAAGAAAAGGTGGAAATGCTTAGCATGCAAAATCTACCTGTGTCACCTATTACGAATTTTTGTTTATACATGTGTGAAGGAGATCCCTGTGTGATTCTGTACTTGATAATGACCTTACCCTTAAAGTTTTCCAAGCAAATCCAGTGAAAGTTCCCAATACCAAATAGTTCTAAAATTGTTCTGCCATGAATGAGGAGTGGTCACTGCTGATACAGGTACCACTGGCCTGACGAGGTTCATTCTCTCCTCTGTGAGGTCATGTTCTACAGACAAAAACTGGATGAATTGTTCTGGGTAAGCTATCAAACTAACTCCACATATCTTGTATTGCAATGATATGTTTGAATGTCAGGCAAGTGGAAATTGCTTCTATTTTGTGAGCCAAGATTTTTATGAAGCATACCTGTTCTAAAGAGAGGTCAGTATACACAAACTTCGTAATTCCCCTTTACCAAGCAACTAGCACTTGTTGAGTTGTCTTATTGTCTGGACTTGAGAGGCAGAAAAATCTTGGTCTGGCAATTTTGGATGCTTTCCATATGATACAAATAATATCTGCGAACACTTAGTCTCTTTGAACTTCTCCTCTCTTCATGTATCCATCAAGGAGAGAGAACAAATTGTTACTTGTATATTGCTGAGTATATTTTGCAATAAACCAGGTTGTATCTTTACAACTGATCCAATGGGCTGTTATACCAAGTAATTAAGGAGCATGGAGAAGGTTTTCTGACTCTGCATGCTAAGGCAAGTTCTATCAGAAAGCAATTCTTATATGATAGCTGACTAATGGATGTGGATGAAAGGGGTTCGAACTTTGATGAGTTAAGTCATGTCAACACCCTGGTGAGATTCCATTTTGGAAATAACATGAGTATGCATTTCATAGATATATCGAATTTGGACATCAAGCCCAAAATGTGTTCAATATGCTATTGTCCATAATGCCGGAATATGTCCAAGATCAATGGACTGGTTGAGCAGCACCCAGAAAGTTCTACCGCTGAAAATGTACGTTTTTTGTTTTTGTTTAATTGTTTTTTTTACGAAACGTCAAAATATCAAATTCAATGGATTTTGATGATAATGTATGCACTGTATAAAATATTTTGATTTACTGTACCCTGAAACAAAGATGGATAAATAAATTTAAGCATATGGCTAACTGGATACTTTGAGGGACATCTTTGCTGCATGAATGAGAAAATAACTCAGGTTACATTTAGTTATAATGAACAGTATGCAGTGAGCAGAAATGGGGGTTACCCAGAAGAGTTGCTTCCCTTTCTTACATAAGATAAATAAACATTGTTTTTTGGTTGTCTTTCTGGGTTAAATGGATTTTTAAGGTAGCTGAGAAAATTATCCTAATGTAATGTTATCAGGAAATGTATTTAATTGACAAACACAGCTATGACAAACTATGTTTTAAGAACTGGTGCAAAAATCATTTATGAAAATTTGCTCATGTGGTTCCAAAGATGTAACAAATACATTTTCACTTTGATGTTATAGAGGCCAGGAAAACCACAAAAATTTAAACAAATTTCAACATGTTCTAAGAAACGTTTCTAAAAAGCTCGATAAAATTTGAAAAAGTGGTTGTGGAAACTACCAAAATCATAACTTTGAGAGAACTCACTATAAGGAACAATCCTAAAAGTGTGAATAAAACTGACTAAATGTTTTCAGAAAAGACATAAAAATGTGTTAATCTTGACAAACATATAACATACAGAACATGATGGACATAAATAGCCGTGGGACCAAAACAAGTTTCAATAAAAAAAATGTGCTGAGGATGTAGGGTTTAACGCCATTTTTTAGCACACAATAGGCTATACATGGCAGCCAGTATTAATGGCGGAGGAAGAACCAGGGAAAGAACCACCGACCCACGAGAAGCTACTGGCAAGCTTTCTCACATACCCACAATGGCCAAATTTGAGACCTGAACCCATAAAGACAGAGGTGAGATGGCAGTGATCCGTAACGGTGAGCGCTTTAGACGACTCGGCCACTCGCTGCCCCCAAAATGTGCTGAAATGTGCATTACAAAAATCAAGCCTAATTATAGCATGTACCCACCTACATCCACTTTCTCAATAAAATTTTCTGACAGGTCCAGGAACAGTAGTTTGCTGAGGTGGGTAAGATTCTCTATGACTTTGATTCTGTTACCTGACAATGTCAAAAACTGCAGGTTTCTCAAGCACTCAAGGTTTTTGATGACTTCAATATGATTCTGTTGAAAGTAAAATACATGTACTTTTATCATTTTTTACCTGCATTATGTGGCAATCAATCATTATTAAATTCTTTCAATTCCACATGCTAACATGCATTACACACACAGACGGAAATAATCTCAAAGTACTCGAGTATTTTCTTAATTAAAAATGTAAAATTTCTATAAGAATTTTATCGATAGTAACTGTACAGATAAAACTTTATATACAGTAACTATATAGATAGCACATGAAAATTTAGACAATATAATATAAACAGTACACCACTAACTCGTGCCCTGATAACACACAAACACGCTTATAACACAGTGTCCTGCTTGGATTCTGATTTTTCCACAAAGAAAATATATTTTAAATATCTTTCAAAATATGCTGAACGTGAACAAATTATGATAAGAATTGATAAATTAAATCCTTATACATTTCTCGTTTTATCATCAAAAATGGTGATTAATGCCCATAAAGATAGATTCCATATTGTGAAATTTGCAAGTTCTAAATAAAATATCACATATTATGTTAGGATTTATTTGTTGATAAATAGACATCAATATACTGTAAATAAACAGTCTGGTGAAATAGCGATCAATGAAAATGTCTGGTAAATGCTAAAAGGTGGTAACAGAGAATGAAATAAACAGCAATTAAATATCTTGCTATATGAAGGTCACATTCTAATCCTTTATTTCTGTTTCAATGTAAACATTATAATTGCAACATATTATTTTCTATGAAAACATGAAAAGAGTCAATCAACCATCACATCAAAATCCACGAGTACTTCTGTGAGAACCTTATTACCTGCCAACTTTGTTTTGATCAACAACTTGGCAAAGTGTTTGTTGCATTAAAAAAATAAATTAAAAGAGACCTGTGTTGTTTTATCACTTTGAATATGTCTTTTGTATCGAATCAAGCAAGGGCGGATTTTGCTCAGCAGCAAAGAAATCAAGGAGTAACACAAAAAATTAACTGCTTTTTTCAAAAAGTTAATTGACATTTGTCAAGCATATCACAACCGACATATATTATCGTGTTCTAATTTACAGTGCTAAAAATTCGGACAATGTAGTTATGTGAGAAAGCTTGCCAGTAGCTTCTCGTGGGTCAGTGGTTCTTTCCGGGGGTGTTCCCGGATTCTTCCTCCACCAATAATACTGGCTGCCATGAATAGCCTATCGTGTGCTGAAAAATGGCGTTAACCCCCCAAAAAAACAACAAAACAATCTCCTCATATACTATAATTTATCCTGAAATTAATGTTACTCTATGAGGAAAAAATAAACTACACCATTATGAAGAGATTTTTTTTTCACAGCTAATCTCAGCACAGTTATAAAGTGAGTATTCAACACTTTTATCTGCCCCCCCCCCCACCCCTTTTGCTTTTGTGTTGATCCTTTTATTATTTTTTATCTTTATTAAAGGTACTTCGATAATTCACGCCTCACTTATAGTGTGGTCGATGTTTTCAGACCCTGATGTGTGTGAGTTATCGAGGGAGAGGTGTACTTGTTTAAACAGAGATTGTATACATAGTATACTAGTGTATAAATAGTTGTTGTGTTGTTGTAGTGTTTAATGCCATATTATAGCACATGATAGGCTATACATGGCAGTCAGTATAAATGGTGGAGGAAGAAAATGGGAAAACCCGGAAAGAATCCCCGACCCTCAAGAAGTTACTGGCAAGCTTTCTCATATACCCACATTGGTCAAACCCGAGACTTTAACCCATGCAGACAAAGGTGAGATGGCAATGAGTTGTAATGGTGAGTACTTTAGACCACTTGAACACTCAGGGGTCCCAGTGTATAAATAGTAATGGCATAGATAGTAACTATGTAGATAGTAACTTACAGAATGTAACTATATAGATAATTATATAAACAGAAACTGAATAGATAGCAATTGTATATATAGTAACTGTACAGATTGTTACTGTATACATATTAACTGGATAGATAGCAATTGTATATATAGTAACTGTACAGATTGTTACTGTATACATAGTAACTGGATAGATGGCAATTGTATATATAGTAACTGTACAGATTGTTACTGTATACATAGTAACTGGATAGATGGCAATTGTATATATAGTAACTGTACAGATTGTTACTGTATACATAGTAACTGGATAGATGGCAATTGTATATATAGTAACTGTACAGATTGTTACTGTATACATAGTAATTGGATAGATGGCAATTGTATATATTGTAACTGTACAGATTGTTACTGTATACATAGTAACTGGATATATGGCAATTGTATATATAGTAACTGTACAGATTGTTACTGTATAAATGGTAACTGGATAGATGGCAAATATGTATATAGTAACTGTACAGATTGTTACTGTATACATAGTAAATCTGTAAACTGTACAAACAGTACATACTGTGTTAAAGAGTAATTTTGTACAAAGTAATTTTATAGATAGTATATGTATTGAGTGTAGCTGTATAAATAGTAATTGTATAAATAGCAACTTTAGATAGCAACTGTATAAATAGCAACTTTAGATAGCAACTGTTCAAATAGTAACTTTAGACAGCAACTGTATAAATAGCAACTTTAGATATCAACTGTATAAATAGCAACTTTAGATAGCAACTGTATAAATAGCAGCTTTAGATAGCAACTGTATAAATAGCAACTTTAGATAGCAACTGTATAAATAGTAACTATATAGATAGAACTGTATTGATAGTAACTGTATAAATAGCAACTTTAGATAGTAACTGTATAAATAGTAACTGTATAAATAGTAACTATAAATAGCAACTTTAGATAGTAACTGTATAAATAGAAACTGTATTGATAGCAACTGTATTGATAGTAACTGTATAAATTGTAACTGTATTGATAGTAACTGTATAAATAGTAACTGTATTGATAGTAACTGTATAAATAGTAACTTTAGATAGTAACTGTATAAATAGAAACTGTATTGATAGCAACTGTATTGATAGTAACTGTATAAATTGTAACTGTATTGATAGTAACTGTATAAATAGTAACTGTATTGATAGTAACTGTATAAATAGTAACTGTATAGATAGTAACTGTATTGATAGTAACTGTATAAATAGTAACCTATATAGATAGTAACTGTATTGATAGTAACTGTATAAATAGTAACTGTATAGATAGTAACTGTTTAAATAGTAACTGTATAGATAGTAACTGTACTGATAGTAACTGTATAAATAGTAACTGTATAGATAGTAACTGTATTGATAGTAACTGTATTGATAGTAACTGTATAGATAGTAACTGTATTGATAGCAACTGTATAAATAGTAACTGTATAGATAGTAACTGTATTGATAGTAACTGTATAAATAGTAACTGTATTGATAGTAACTGTTTAAATAGTAACTGTATAGATAGTAACTGTACCGATAGTAACTGTATAAATAGTAACTGTATAGATAGTAACTGTATTGATAGTAACTGTATAAATAGTAACTGTATAGATAGTAACTGTATAGATAGTAACTATATTGATAGTAACTGTATAAATAGTAACTGTATAAATATTAACTGTATATATAGTAACTGTTTAAATAGTAACTGTATAGATAGTAACTGTACTGATAGTAACAGTATAAATAGTAACTGTATAGATAGTAACTGTATTGATAGTAACTGTATAAATAGTAACTGTATAGATAGTAACTGTTTAAATAGTAACTGTATAGATAGTAACTGTATTGATAGTAACTGTATAAATAGTAACTGTATAAATAGTAACTGTATAGATAGTAACTGTATAGATAGTAACTGTATAAATAGTAACTGTTTAAGTAGTAACTGTATTGATAGTAACTGTATTGATAGTAACTGTATAAATAGTAACTGTATTGATAGCAACTGTATAAATAGTAACTGTATAGATAGTAACTGTATTGATAGCAACTGTATAAATAGTAACTGTATAAACAGTAACTGTATAGATAGTAACTGTATTGACAGTAACTGTATAAATAGTAACTGTATAAATAGTAACTGTACTGATAGTAACTGTATAAATAGTAACTGTATAGATAGTAACTGTATAGATAGTAACTGTATTGATAGTAACTGTATAAATAGTAACTGTATAAATAGTAACTGTATTGATAGTAACTGTATAAATAGTAACTGTATAGATAGTAACTGTTTAAATAGTAACTGTATAGATAGTAACTGTATTGATAGTAACTGTATAAATAGTAACTGTATGAATAGTAACTGTATAAATAGTAACTGTATAAATAGTAACTGTATAAATAGTAACTGTATAGATAGTAACTGTATTGATAGCAACTGTATAAATAGTAACTGTATAGATAGTAACTGTATTGATAGTAACTGTATAAATAGTAACTGTATAGATAGTAACTGTATAGATAGTAAATGTACTGATAGTAACTGTATAAATAGTAACTGTATAAATAGTAACTGTATAGATAGTAACTGTATTGATAGTAACTGTATTAATAGTAACTGTATAGATAGTAACTGTATTGATAGCAACTGTATAAATAGTAACTGTATAAATAGTAACTGTATAGATAGTAACTGTATTGATAGTAACTGTATAAATAGTAACTGTATTGATAGTAACTGTATAAATAGTAACTGTATAGATAGTAACTGTATTGATAGTAACTCTATAAATAGTAACTGTATAGATAGTAACTGTTTAAATAGTAACTGTATAGATAGTAACTGTATTGATAGTAACTGTATAAATAGTAACTGTATAAATAGTAACTGTATAAATAGTAACTGTATAGATAGTAACTGTATTGATAGCAACTGTATAAATAGTAACTGTATAGATAGTAACTGTATTGATAGTAACTGTATAAATAGTAACTGTATAGATAGTAACTGTTTAAATAGTAACTGTATAGATAGTAACTGTACTGATAGTAACTGTATAAATAATAACTGTATAGATAGTAACTGTATTGATAGTAACTGTATTAATAGTAACTGTATAGATAGTAACTGTATTGACAGCAACTGTATAAATAGTAACTGTATAAATAGTAACTGTATAGATAGTAACTGTATTGATAGTAACTGTATAAATAGTAACTGTATTGATAGTAACTGTATAAATAGTAACTGTATAGATAGTAACTGTTTAAATAGTAACTGTATAGATAGTAACTGTACCGATAATAACTGTATAAATAGTAACTGTATAGATAGTAACTGTATTGATAGTAACTGTATAAATAGTAACTGTATAGATAGTAACTGTATAAATAGTAACTGTATAGATAGTAACTGTACTGATAGTAACTGTATAAATAGTAACTGTATAGATAGTAACTGTATTGATAGTAACTGTATAAATAGTAACTGTATAGATGGTAACTGTTTAAATAGTAACTGTATAGATAGTAACTGTATTGATAGTAACTGTATAAATAGTAACTGTAAAAATAGTAACTGTATAGATAGTAACTGTATAGATAGTAACTGTACTGATAGTAACTGTATAAATAGTAACTGTATAGATAGTAACTGTATTGATATTAACTGTATAAATAGTAACTGTATAGATGGTAACTGTTTAAATAGTAACTGTATAGATAGTAACTGTATTGATAGTAACTGTATAAATAGTAACTGTATGAATAGTAACTGTATAAATAGTAACTGTATAAATAGTAACTGTATAAATAGTAACTGTATGAATAGTAACTGTATAAATAGTAACTGTATAGATAGCAACTGTATAAATAGTAACTGTATAAATAGTAACTGTATAAATAGTAACTGTATTGATAGCAACTGTATAAATAGTAACTGTATAGATAGTAACTGTATTGACAGTAACTGTATAAATAGTAACTGTATAGATAGTAAGTATAAACTGTAATTGTATAGATAATAGTAACTATATAAAAATAGTAGATGTATATATACCAATAGTGTAGCTAATAAACTATTGGCTTCAGTGTCCATATTTCCTACTTTTATCTACAAGCTCTCTAATGTTAGCACAGTAACTTTTCCAGGGTGTCAGTCATAGTGAAAGCTTAGTGACTATAATTACAGTTTAGAGATGATGATGTACATACCAATTACCTTACACATGGCAAATTCATCTAATACAAGTAACTAACCATTTAATTTGCAGAGGTGTTGCATTTTTCTTCTGAGCTGAGATATTTTCTTTTCCAAATAATAAACATTTTTTTCAAGCAATCTAATGGATATCATATACGGTTCTATTTTGCTAAAATCAGTCTCCAGCTCCAGAACATTAAATGTTTGGTCCCTAACATCACCATGCTGTGGTACATCCTGCAGCATGCACATAAATACCACTGTATACCATGGTACAAAAATGGTCATGAAACATAGCTCTATTGTTAAGTTACCTGTTGTAGATAAACATAGTTAACATTGTCCCCCAGAAGTTCAAGACCATCTATCTCACTGATGCTTTCTCTGTCTAATCTCAAACGTGTTATCTCATTTAGAGCTTCAAGTCTGTGAAAGAAAGACACAAGTTTATGGTTTATTATTTACCACCATGAAAAACATTTTAAGTGATTAATATTGCAATTATAAAGTTTTTGTTAATAATTAAAATGGAACTTGTCTAATAAAGCCACTGAGTATTCAAAATCCTTGCCCATTTTGGTTTCAGGCTCATTTAGTGAAACTTCTCAATAAAGTATGCTAAAAAACACATGATGCTATCCTGACTGGACAGGTGGACTTACAAAACCTTTTTCTTTCATAAATCGGTTATGTTTATAGTAATAATAACAAGGATGCCCTTGTATAGTCTTGCAGGTACTTTGGTTTCATGTACTGAGGCAGATTTAAATAAATATTATTTTCTGTTAAAGGTTTTAAGCCAGTATAACCTATGTTGCCTTTATTTGATAAAGTTTTGGCTGGATTATATTCTAAAGTTCTAATGCATTTATGGTAACATGCACATACAAGGTAACAAGTATACACAGTACATTATAACATGTCTATACATGTAACTGTAAATTATGGACATTAACTCAAGCACAGTGCTACACACATTTTACGGTGATCAATCTATTATTAATAAATTCATCCACGTAAAAAAACACCATATCATCATATGCCACAATATGGGCTGCTGACTAAACTTCTAAAAGAAATGTTTTGGATGTAAGAGTTTAACTAAAATTTAAGTCAACTACAGATTTTCAACCATAATTGCCATCACATTCAAGTAGGCCTCCAAAAGTGACAATTATATGTGGCATGATCCTTAAATACAATAATTATAATATGCATGTAAACAGATATACACAGTACTCCAGCTTTATAAAGTAGTTCACTATAGCCATACATTTTATAAGCAAAGCTACCGTATACTTGAGAAACGTCCCATAAACAGTATTCCCTCTTTATAATACTGTTCATTTTAATAATAAAAGTGATCCATGGAATATGCAAGGTCACCTTATACTTAGGGGACATCCAATACACAGTATTCTCTTTATAATACTGTTCATTTGAATAATAAAAATCATCCATGGTATATGCAAGGTCACCTTATACTTAGAGGACTTGCAATACACAGTACATGTATTTACTCTTTATACTACTGTTCATTTACCTAGGGAAACTCCCACCAACTGCATTTCTTCTGTATATTACAGAAAATGGGAAGGTTACACCAATAAATCATGATGAAAAGGATTTACTCCATAAGAAACAGTAAATTGGCTGTATTGTTAATATTTATAATAACTAAAAGTGTCATATTCCCTTTTTTTGTATGAGTCAACATTGCAAGGGAACATGAAAATACATTTATTATCAACCTTGTGTGAATTGGAAAATGTTAAGATTTTTGTGGGGTGTAAATAATTCTTTGACTTAAATGGGGGTAGGGGTTTACTAGAACCCTCAAAATGCCTGCCTAAATTAGTACTATCCAGATTATGGATGCTTTGTTAGAACACTGCTCAAAACTTGTACAAAAACACATGTAACATGCAACCTTCTTAAGCAGTCAAGAAAGCAATAGAAGATTTCTGGATCTTTAAATAAGTGGGTCATTCAAAGATGGGACAAATAAAGTAAGTATAATAATTATAAGACAATGGCTGCAGTTTGCCTAAAGTGAATATTATGGGAAACACGATCCTACTAATGTTTTTTCTAAGGAATTTAACCCTGAAAGTCCCATTCAGGATCCTAATGATACCTATCAAGATAAATGCATTTAGAATATTTCCCAAAAAAGGGATGTTCCATACAGATTTTCACACATTTCTGAGTGTGTGATTAAGATTTTTAACGTAGCTTTAACAATTTTTCATTCATGTCGCTACGATGTTTGCAGTGTGGCAGCTTATAGTAATGGATAGCACTGAGGCATCATGCTGCAGAGATGCAGCTTGATGTCCCACTCAGTCACATTATCCTGACACTAGGCCGACCAGTCCTAACACTAACTCTTAATGCTAAGTGCCTAGCGAGGCAGCTGTTAGTACCATTTTTGTAAGTCTTTGGTATGACTCGGCCGGGGATCGAACCCACAACCTCCTACTTCCAATGCAGATGATCTAACCACTAGGTCACCAGAGCAGTTCACACATTTTCGATGATAAGGAACTCTCCATATGTGATCAAAAAGACATCTAATGCATGAATCTACCAAAAAGATGTTCTTTTAGTCCACTGTAAAATAAAAATAAATTTAAAAAAGTTTATGAAAACAATACTTTACTGTATGCTTAATACTGTGCTGTTTTCATTTACATTTTTTCCTGGTCCCATTTTTCTGCTTCTGGAGGAAGGTGTCTCATTACAATCAAGTGAAGAGACAAGCGCACATCTTTTTTCTCCTCTGATGAAAAATAAAGAAACAACAATGGAAGTTACAAAATATTAATTACACAAAATGTTCACAGTTTAAACAGGTTAAATGAAGTACATATACTGCAGTTAATTCATCTGCTAAGTATAATGGGCTCAAATACAAATTGTTAATTTTGAAATATACAATTTTAAATTTGACAAATTTACAGAGTTAAGACAAATACACCTAATCATTAGCATCACATTTCCTTTAAAACCACATTAAACTTTTTGTCTTAAAAACAGTACATATTTATGAGAGGAACATGTTTTGGATAATGTTAAATTTTGTTATATAAAAATCAACTGAAAATTAAGGCATGTTATATAATGAAGCATAGTTTATGATTTTTCTATAATTTACCATGTTATGTGCAATCAGATTTTTAATTCCATATGAAATGGTGCCTGTCATATTATTAATGGTGGAAAATTAATTTGTCAGTATCACATAATATAGTTACTTGAGAACAAAAGCAACACAGACCTTGACTGTATTTTAAGTTATACACCTATAATAGCTCTTCCTTGTTATATTATGGTAGGTAGAGAGAGCTGTAATACATTATGCTATTTTTAAGACATCTAAGATCATTTGGTCTATTGTACAATTTATTTCTGTCTGTAATTCCTAATAGAATTTATAAAAGACAGTACATTTATGGGAAATAATTATGAACACTTGTGACATAATATGAAAACTTAATTCGTTTTGAACCATCAACCATAGCAAGAAAATGAAAACATACTTTTCCATCAATTTGAGATAGCATACAAGAAGAAGAAAAAAGCAATAAAAAATTGTCTGAAAAAAATATACTGTATTTACCCTGGAAGTTTTACAATAAATGAATTTGGATGCTGATCATTCCCACAACAACCTGTGCATATCCCAACCACCAATATTAACACAAGTCAAAATGACATGAGAGTCTTCACTTATCCAAAGTACTGAAATCATTGAAAAGGCAAAAATATCTTATTTACATGCAATTTTCCCAAATATTTTATATAGTTTTCCTGAAAAGGTTAATTCTTTCGAAAGAATCACTTTCTGAAAGAACAGTGCTTGAAGACTTAAAAACACACTTTTTCCCCAACACAAGTTAAATTATGTCCATTTTTACTCTTTCTCAAAGGAACAAAGTTATTGAGAACACTTCTATAATCTATACTTACTAGACACTTCATAATCACAAACTGGAATTTCTCCTAAAATGAGGGAGGACATGACATTGTAAAAAATTGTAAATCTCTTAATAAGTTGCAAACAAATTCTTAAAACTCTTGTGCATTTAATTTACTTTATGTATCCAGAAAAAAAAAGATCTTCATTTATTTGAACATGACTACCATCTTTAAATTAAAAGCAGGTTGCAGCACGAGTACAACTGCTTACATAAATTAACATATTTCTATCAATAGCAATTTTGTGATCACATTGTAATAGAGTTATTAGGATTTGCAAATCTCATCTGGCAAAAGCATTTTTATATATTTTTTATAATAAAAACCAGAAGAATGAGGTCAAATACATTTCTAAAAGAAAATATTTTGTGATGTTATATTTCATTCTTGCTATCGTGCATATAAGAGACAGAACAGTGAAGTTTTTGGAAACTTCAATTTTGTGTAAAAGTCAAAACTTCACTTCAGACTTTAAAAACTATAACTTTATAAGTATTTAATTAGACTATCTTAAATAAATCTATCGCTTAATATTGCAATCTATTTTAGTGTGATGGAACTGCAGTTGGACTTAAGGCCTGTGAAACTGATGCCAATCATTTGGGTATACTATTACACTTATTAAGGGACTAAACTGCAAATGTCTGTGTTGCTCAGATGGTGACATTGTAATCCTTTTTTTCTAGACTTTCTTCTTCTAAGTTCATTGTTCTGTTTTTTTCTCAGATTACGATTATCAAGTTCAAATTTCTTATGACTTTCCGTGTTTTAGATACATTTGTTTATACTGGTCCATGTGGACAGAAAAAATTGTTTAAAATCAACAGGGTGTGAGTAGAAACAATGATATATACAAAATACCCCACCCCCAAGCAAACAAACTCCATTTCACTCTCTTATTTTTTTCCTAATTATAAAATCTCATAATAATAATAGCTTGTTAAAATAAGTAAAGTCATATTTCAATCATGAAATTGCTGGTTGTCCTGGTTACTACTGGTAGAGCTTGCCGAGTCCTCGAAAATACGTAATATTTCCTGTCATGAACGGCCGTCATCATCGAAGAGAAACCTGAATAAAACTATAGAACTGAAATAAAATAGTGTAGTACTATTTAAAGTTTATGTGAGAGATTTCAAGACCTTCTTTTATACCTTCATAATTCATGGATAAATTTTCCGATTCAATCATTTCATTCCAATGTGATACATCAAACGTCTACTTCACTCAGACGGCACTGGTTCACTTAAATATCTCGTGCAAGTAGTATAAGCCGTAGAAATTATTAACCTAGGTAAAAAGAATAAAAGGAAGAAAAACAATTACAACAACAACAAAAAAATACCCCACAAAAAACACCCCAAAAAAAACCCAGATAAAAAAATAAAGACAATGTCGATATTCGCCGGATAACACAGAACACACAGTACAAATTCATATTCAAATTATTTGTTTAATATATTGACGAATATAACATTATATACCAAGTAATTATGTACATTTTTCCCTATCATGGCCATGTGATAAGCTGATTTAGGATTTGTATCTTTTATCTCTCATCCAAATGCATTGTGCTTTTATTCTTTTTGCATAAGGTGATACAGGATCAAAACAAAAACAAAACAAACAAAGACAAACAAAATGGAAGGAGAGAAAAAGAGTTGAATTGGCTGAAAACTGTAATGAAAGAGTTGTTTACGATATTAAAAATAGTAAAATAAATTTATTAGCTGTAGTGAAAGGTTTCCTTAATAAAGGTTCAGTTTAGAAGCCTAATTATGTAATTGTTGATTTCGATAAATATAAAAAAATAAATTAATATTTAGAAAAAATTGCCGGTGAAGTAATACAAATATGAGATAATGGTACAACAATTACAAGCTTCTCATCAACCTCCTCAACAACAACCGCAACATGCTCACCAACAAGAACAACTTGATGAGATTAAAAAGACATTTTCATATGAAGCTATTAAACATTATTCAGATCATTCAAGAAATACAGTAAATGCTGCGGTATTATTTGAAACAGGAAGTGATTTTTTAAAACCCGGATATGCTGAGCAAATGGATAAAGATACCTGGATTTAAAAATGAACAAACCGATACTAAAGATCGAGATTATATTAAATTTATAAAGAAAGTAAATACAAGAATATATAAACGTGAACGATTAACCTAATCACACCCACAATCACCACAACAAAAATCACAAATTTCTGTTAGAGATATTTTTAATAGATATTTCCAAAATTGGTAGTTTAAAAGAATCAAGAGATGTAGCTGCAGACTAGAATAATAAATTTAAGTATATAAAATCTAATTACCTCAGTATCATAACACCTGGAAATTGGGATGAAGCCATATATCTCGCTTTTAAAGGTAAGGAACACGTCAATGATGATAATCCTGAGTTTATCGATTTTAATAAAAGAATTTTAATTGAACGAGAAATTAGGGTATCCACAAGTCAAAAACAATAAATGGGAGCAACTGGGAGTGGTATTTCTATTCAAGGAAGTGGTCTTATTTCTTGTCCTAAAAACGTCATTTTTGACGTTGAACGATTCGAAATTCTGATTAAAAGAAAACGAGCCGGTAATATTTCTCCGGAAATTATTATTGAGATATCTAATATTTATCAAGGATTATTTACTAGCGGCGTCATGTACATTATTGGTTATAGGTCTCATATTGATGCGATTGCTGATAATGATCACAGTGATTAAATAAATAGATAACAAATAAGATGATCATAAACAATGCTCAACGTAGACCGATCGTGATCAGAGTGGTAAATTCGCGATTATCAATATACAAAGCGATCTACGGTGATGGACTCGGTGATGTTGTCTAGGGTTTATTTAGAAGAGCTCGAAAAGCAATACCGATTGCAAAACAACTAGGTATGAAACATAATGACGTTGTTCGTACTAAAGCTTCTGGTGATGTTGGTAATATAGCCAATAAAGCGTTTTGAGGCAATTAAGGATAGACTATTAATACGACAAAAACCACCGCCTGTAAAATTACCCAGCACCGAAGTTATGCCTGCAAATGTTTCCAAAATAATAAATCAAGCTTCAAGTAAAAAAAATAGCAGACTTGCCTAGTGAAGCAGAAAGAACTATAAATACAAATTTTATACCAGTAGATATTATTACCCGCTTATTGAAGTAGAAGGTGAAATGGTAACTTTCGTCGCATAAAATACACCGTTTGGGGCTGATATCGAATTTAGTTTTGTTAATAATGGTATCATGGCATTAATTAGAAGTGCTGAATATATGATTGATGGAAAATAGATTGAACCAATTCAGGATAATGTTGACGTTGTCATAATAATAGCTTTAGCAAGATATTCAGATGATTATACAAGATTAGCCGGCTCGACGATGGTGTTCTCAAAGACATTTTTGACTCTCGCGATGATGAATACTCATTAATGAATGCAACTGGAACTGAAATTGCATCGATAAAGAGAAATTACAAACTGGGATTCTCAACGCACCGATTAGTATTAAGAGGTGATAATATAAGATTTTCATGTACAATTACACTGTCTCACATTTTTTGGATTTTGCAGCAATGTCAGAAAGGTTATTTCGGAGTCAAGCATACAGCTGTACTCGTAGAAAAAGGTGATGATAATGATGCACTCTGGCTACCTGCCGGGCTTGCTGCTGGTTAAAAACTATTATCAAAACTTTCATTGTGGATGCCAGTAATGGCTACAACAAATGATGAAGAACAAAACTTACTTGCTTTTATGGATTAAGGCGGTAAATCAGCATTATCATGGCCAACAGTGATCACAGATAATATTCAGATCGCAATTAATGGTTTATTTACGTGGCACGTGACATCACAGCAAGATGTTTCCGCACCACGACATATTTTTCATTGCTTTATAAGATTCAGCACGAGTAAATGATCAAGAAGAAAGTATAGTGATCTTTGATAAACTTGGAGTTACCAACGTTTCCTTAAGAATAAACAGACATCAAGAACCATCTGAAGATAATTTACTTAATTTTGATCAAAATCTTGTAGCACGTGTATATCAATGGTTAATGACATTTATGGGACGTGATCAAAATATATATACTGGTTTGCAAATATCACATTTAGATTATATAAATCTGTATCCTATTTATTACTTTTATCTGAAACATTTAGATTTAAGCAGACAAACTCTCGTCGATATATATGTTGAACTTATTCTTAATTAATTGTCATACTCAGCGACCAAGCAATGTTACTTGAAGGTACTCTTGGATGAATGAGAGCCATTGATGCCCCAGTAGAAAACATGTAATTAAATCGCTCATGATATTATGTCATATAGTCATGTTAAAGTCACAGTGTCTCCTGGTCAGGTAACAAAATTACAATAAAAACTTGCAAGTAAATGCGGAACAAAAATAAGACTGACGAAAGAGCAAATTGCTAATGGTGGTCTAAGAAAATTATCATTAACCAAAATTCAGCTGAAACATTTTTTTAAAAGCTTTAGAATAAAAAAAAAACAACCCATAAATTTCATCGTTCTCCGAGTTCCATTAAAGATTCAATAAAAACAGATGGAGTATTTCCACTTCTTGCAACTATGCCAGCGTTAATAGTTGCTGAAGCCCCAGCCATTGCCAAAAACATCTGCACTTGGTGTTTTAAGCAGTACTGCCGGAAAGGTAGTATACTTGTTGATAAAAAAACGGGATTTTAAAAAGAGGAAAAGGAATAAGATTACTAGGAACTTGTCGATATAAAAGGACTCAAGACACTTTTTAGGCTACTCTTTTATTGTTATGTTTTATGCAAAGCTGTATTTATGTTGTGTAGAAATAACTGAATTTAAATTTTAATTTCTTTTTTAAGTCTAATATTTAAAAAGAGAGTGAAAATGACAAAGTCTTTACAAATTTGACTTTTTATTGCAATAATATCGATTATGGTAATTAGTAATGATCAGTAATGCTTGTTGTTGTTGTGATGTTGTCATTGCTGTTGTAAATTTTTTAAATGGAGTGATTCCTTTTAATAATTATAGGAAACCCCCGAAAGCGTGATTTACTTTTGCTAATTTCATGAAAAGCACATATCCGGTTTTTTTTCCCCAACCGGAGTCGTTCATCTTTAATGTAGTAAGAGTAATCTTTCTTTTGTTTACAAATGGCGTCTTACATGCTGAAACCAGTCCGGTGTGAGCAACAGCTTAGAAAGTCATTACTTTCGTTTTATTCTTGAGATTTAAATACATAATACACTTCAGTATTCATGAAATGTCGCAGAACAAAAAGTCTGATCGTGCTAAGAGACAGGAGTTGGCACAGAAGGTGATAGAACTGTCTCGTTTTTTTTTTTTTTTACACCGCATACGACACGTATTTTACTATTTGTCACACACGGATTTTCTTTTTTGTGTGGGGTCTTTTTACCCTTAGATCTAGATCTAAATGTGTCTAAATTTTGCGTAGAGAAGTGAGAAACTTGGATTACATGAGGCAGTGAGGATATAGTAATATCATGTATATGAACTTATGTATGTACGGGCTACTGAAATAAGCTCAAAAATCGAAACACGCATATTTTTTTCATGATACTCATGCTATTATCATTTGTATCTATTTCAGTAACGATAAAAAGCCAAAAAAGTTTGATTTAAGTGATTTTTATACAATTTATTTACATATCTTTTTTATATAGCACAGTTCTAGTCCTACATGTAAGACATATCACTTGTGACGCCCCAAACATAAATATCAGCATCAGATCTTACATGTAGGGCTAAGCACAATTCATGAAGTCATTTGGTAGCACTTGATTGAACAGCAAGGATAAAAGACAAATTATAATATAATATACACAAAAGCAAAGTGTAAAGTATAAAAATACCAAAAGTATTCAGTACGATTATGTTATACATTTACTTGAACTTTCAATATTATAGTTTTGAACAAACTAAAAAGCTAATTTGTAACACCCTCTTACCTAGCGATGTGGCAATCTTCTTGCACTTGTCCTCATTTTTCAAGTGAGTGTAGGGCATGTAGATCAGGGCAAACTTACCATTTTAAAAAAAATAAAAATTCAATCTCAAAACCCTCTTTTGTCAACAGAAAATATGATTATGGGGATGTGCTTGCAAATGTATCCAACATACCACAGTCATCTGATAAGAACTTGTCCCATTATTTGACCTCTTTTCATAGTGTTTCTTATTAATAAAAAAAAAGAAGACATCTATTTTAATAAGTCACATGGAATGCACTCAATGCTTAACGCTGATTTTAACAATAATTTATCAACATTTCATGTGTCAAGAAAATCACACTGATTTAATATGCCTTCTGCTGGATGTATGGTATTTCCATATGTTACCTTATTTTAAGTCAGTTATGTTGTTGTTTACTTTAAAACACATAAATATATGATGATGTATCACATACAAATATACTTTTTGTAAAAGTTTGACATCTTATTCAATTTTTTCCCATTTTGTGAAAGTACTAAAAATGTTATTTAGTTAATCGTATTAGCGAAGAAAGCTGTAAAGAAGTACCATATATACTCATTTATAGGTTATGTCGAACTGCAAACTGCATATACCTGTGTCTGCTGTATTCTTGGGTTAGCCAGTAGAACAAAACAACTCAAAATCCCGGGTTTAGGGTCGGTGAGGTTTTCAGTTAGATCCTACTAATAAGTGAGTATGTATCTGTTCTTCAATCTTGTCATCATGGTTGAAATTATATTGGTTACTTTTTTTTATTTTACTAGGTGAATGAAGTAAAGAAAAGACAGGAAAACTGGCTGAAACAAAGAGCTGCAGAAATAAAAAAGCCAGAAGGTGGAGCCTCAGGTATTAATTTGAGTAAGCTTCCAAAATATGTGCATCATTTAAACTGTCTTTTGAGTCACAAACTCCATAAATGATTGGATATGAGTGTTATTCTTAAACAAACACTTAGCATTTTGATCTTATTTGACAGACTACGTTCAGAGAAAAAGGTCTTTTGGCATTTGTATACATTACTCCAGACCACCACCCAATATGACTGTTTGGAAATTCCATCTGTTCATTTAAAGAGATTTTTGACACTATGCAATTTAAAGATGGTAACTTCTCAATTTCAATATTTCATTAGTTAAGAAAATGTGAGGGATGCAGAAGAACACTGGAAATTGTGAGGGATGCAGAATATCACAGGAAATTGGGAGGGAAACAAGCACACTGGAAATTGGTAAGGATGCAGAAGAACACTGGAAATTATGAGGGATACAGAAGAACACTGGAAATTGAGAGGGATGCAGAAGAATGTTGGAAATTGGGAGGGATGCAGAAGAACACAGGAAATTGTGAAGGATGCAGAAGAACACTGTAAATTAGGAGGGATGCAGAAGAACACTGTAAATTGAGTGATGGAGAAGAACACAGAAAATGGGTTAGGATGCAGAAGAACACTGTAAATTGGGAAGGATGCAGAAGAACACAGGAAATTGGGAGGGGTGCAGAAGAACACAGTAAAAATGGGAGGGATGCAGAAAAACACTGGAAAATGATAAAATCGTAACTTAATGAACTTTCCATTGAATTTGAGAAAATCATTTGGATCAAAGACTTGGATTGCAAACAAAATGAGAAACTTAGTTTGCATAAGTGAAACATCATATAACAACTATGTCAACAAAATGATTGATAACTAAGCTACGTATTCAAATTCAATTTGGTAATAATATAAAAAAGTGAGAAAAAGATTTTCACGTTATGTGATGAGAGATCTGGGTCTGTGTAGTCTCTTGGTCTTATAAGTAAGCATATATGGTATGCTAAATTAGCAGAAACTGAGAAATTTCAAGCAATGAACACTTAATTCGGTTGTGTATTTACATATAACAATAACATTAAATCACATTTTTTTTCTCCAAAACTCAGTACTTTAGTAGTAACATGTTTTGGAATTTACAAAATTGCTAAATGGATTGAACTCCTGAAAAGCTTGTCACACTAACGGAATACACCCAGAATACTTACAGAACTGGCTTCAGAATTAGTTCCAATACCTTCAATAATCTTTGAACAGTTGTATTCCAAAGAACTGGTCTTTGGTAAATGTATTCCCCTGTCCAAATATATGATCATGTAATAGCCAATAACCATCATCCAGTTTTACTTGCCAGGACATGTATTCTTTTTAAAATGCTTGGTTATGTTTTTTTTTGCTGTGAAACATTGGTGTTCTGTTATCGATGAGTGAACTAAGCATATAGATCAGACTGGCCAAGGAGACATTTTGTTGTAGACTTAAAAAACTGTGACACTATTTCTCATGAGTTGCTTGAAAGTAATCATTTCATTACATTATTGTGGGCAAATCAATGTGCTAGACAATCTCTGATTTGAAGTTTTTGAGAACAGTAGGTTGTGATAAATGGTTGCAACTCTGTGTGGATGGTCTAAAGAAGTTTTCTGAGTACCCCTGGGCATGGAACATGTTACTGGTCCAGATCTTTTCTTGTTCTAATAATGAGGACTTTGTATCTTTTAGAAGCACTTAGCACTTCACAACATCTATAATGATATGACTACAAAAAACTAAAAACAAAAACAAACATCTTGATATTGGGAAACATAAAAATGCTGAAAATAATTAAGGTAGGAAACATTATTAGGTCTTTAAGTTTGTTCTTGCGGTTGAAAAAGTTGAGTTTAAAGAGCACTCTTGAAAGTGATCACTGTGTCTTTGTGTCTAATTTCAATGAACAATTCGTTCCATGTTGCTGGGCCCTTGTATGGAAAAGAACATTGTCCATATGATTTCATTTTCATAGTGTGAATAATGAGTATACGATTGTCAGAAGAGAAGCATAAGTATCTTGCTGGTGTGTACACATGGGTGAGGCAAGATAGGTATGCTAGACTGGAGTCTGTCAGTGAAATGTAGCAGAGAGAACAAATTTTGTATTTGATTCTGGATCGAATGGATAGCCAGTATAGGGTACAAAGCAGCAGGGAGATGTACTCTGATTGTGATACTCTAAAGATAATCCTATCAGCTGTGTTTTGAAGTTTCTGGAGTAGATATTGAGATGAACCAGACAGAATTGAGTCACAATAGTCCATTCCTGAAAGTACTAATGAAAACACAAGTGTTTTAGTGGCATCAACTGAAAGATATTTGCGAATGGAGCTGATATGTCTCAGCTCAAGATATGCAGCCTTGCATATGTTCATGACATGTTAGTGCAATGTGAGAGTAATGTCTAGAGTGACACCTAGGTTTTGTACTGACAGTATGAATTTAATGTTGATATTGCTGATGTTTATTGTTTGAGGAATATGATGTGAATGAGAAAGTCGTTGTGTTATGATCAGAATGGCCTCAGTTTTATCATCATTTATCTGCAGCTTGTTACATGTCATCCACAATTTCACATCAGAAATGCACCTCTCACCTCCTTTGATGGTAGCATCGACTTCAGTTGGATGGCTAGACTTGTATATTTGGGTGTCATCAGTGTACACTTTTGGTGGGACACTGAGTGATGATCTATGACACTTGAGAACGGCAGAGTGTATAGAATGGAGATAACAGGTCCAATATCAGACCCCATGTGGAACATCACAATATAGATCGACTGGGCTGGAGTGTATTCCATTTACATTAGTGACTTTATCTCTTGAAGTCATTCATCATTTTTACATTTTGTAGATGGTTGTGTATGAACAATATACTAAAATTCTAAAGTAATCTTGGACAGTGTGCATGAAAATCAGGTATGCACTTCCAACCACAAAAATGCAATACGATGACAAGAAAACAAATTCTCGTAAAAATATTAAGGTATTCCTTGAAAGAGATTCCTTAGAAAATGTCAGTGAAGAGATTAAAAATGGAAACTTGAAGTTCATGAGATATGCACACAATGTTAAGATACAACTCATCATGTTGACCACATATGTGAAGGAATTAGCTTTTAAAGGTTTTGTGACAGTTTGAGAACCTCACTCTACTCCCTTATGAATTGTAAAACATCCTGATGCAATCAGTTACATGATCTAACCACTAAGGTCACCAGAGTGATCTTTTATACAGCAGATATTTAATGACAAACTGGATACCGTGACTGAGAAAGGAAGGCATTTGTTGAGATGTATATTTGAAAAGGTGAGAGATTTTATATTTCAAAATTTTTCCAGTTATATTCAACTCCAAAATTAGGCAACTCTCAATTGTTCATCTACTTGTCTGTAAAGTGTGTCAGCATCTCGAGAAATGTTTTGCACTTATTTTCCTCATCTGGTATGAATTACCAGTTATAGGTGCTGGAGCTCTCAAATTGGAATCCTTCAAACTGGAGCTTGGTTATCTTTGATTTAGAAACATACCGTATCTGCTCACATATAAGTCAAATCCAGACACAAGCAACATAGATCCTCATCTGTCATTGGATATTGTGCTGGCAGTTCAGGGTCTATTTTGATTGTTTCACTGATTACTCATAGCAAAGTACATGACCAAGATATGCCGATGCATTATGCAGTGGGACTTGACTTAAAAGTTATCATATATGGTAGGTGTCCTTGCTTTAATACTCTCAAACAATAAACATAAGAAATGTTTATTACTTTTTTTTCCAGGGAAGAAAGATCACCAAAATGAAATCTCAACAGATCCAAAAAGTAATTCCAGACCATATGACAGAACTCAGTACAGCTCAAATGTTGAGTTAAGAACAAGAAATTCTCCACCATTGCCCAAGGACAAATTTCAAAATTGGCTCAAAGCCAGACAAAATTCTGAAGTTAATGATAAAACTGTTGATGAAAATGGACAAGATGTTAATGTATTGAGAATATCAAGTGCAAGAATACCGGAGTTTGCAACTCCTGATCCCAACTGGGAAGAAGAAATGAGGGCAGAAGAACTAATGGCAGTTAGTGAAGCAAAACTAATGTCTCCTCAAAATTTTGATGCTGTAGCAGATAATATTATTTCTAGAGTAAAACATGAGTTGCAGATGACAGAGAATAAAGAAAACAGAGGATCAACATTAGATGGTTCTAGAAATCAGGTTGCTGGTAGGTCCAGTCATGGTATGGATAAAACACACCAAGCTTTCAGCAAAATATCTCCCACAGGCCACAGAATTGAAGAGAAAAAGGTTCAGAATAGCGTTGAGTTTGGAGCCTCTAAAACCCTTTTATTCAAGGATCAAGTACAGAGGAAAGAAAACTCTGATGTTCATACAGAGACATTGTCTAGTCATTATTGTCCAGCATGTCAGCAGCTCATGGTAAGAGAACTACTTGTCATGGTAAGATAACTACTTGTCATGGTAAGATAACTACTTGTGATGGTAAGATAACTACTTGTGATGGTAAGATAACTACTTGTCATGGTAAGAAAACTACTTGTCATGGTAAGATAACTACTTGTCATGGTAAGATAACTACTTGTGATGGTAAGATAACTACTTGTCATGGTAAGATAACTACTTGTCATGGTAAGAAAACTACTTGTCATGGTAAGATAACTACTTGTCATGGTAAGAAAACTACTTGTCATGGTAAGATAACTACTTGTAAGATTTTCTTTTCTTAATTCACTGCAAGAAATACTACTTTGTCTACAGTGTTCCAGACAAAACTTCTTGCACACATGCCAGAATAAAAAGGCACTTGAGTTTTTTAATGACTTGTGATACAAAGCTTCTTACCCTGAAGTCAAAGAAAATCAACTGGTTTCATGGGCAAATAGCTCTGTGAAAAAGAGGAGTCATAGTAAAATTTGGACACAGTTTGAGTGTAGAGGCTGTCCTATTTTTGAAGCACTGGTCAGACTGCTCATAATAAAAAAGATTTCATATCTTGCTGGGTAATTTCTTACCCAAATTATCTATGTAAAATACCATGGTAAACATGTTAACAACTTAAGTAAAGTCTTAATTTCACCCAAGCAGAAAAATTAAAGGATTTTCCCAGTCGTACTATTATAAAGTTTATGCTATATGTACATTACTGTCATTATAAGACTGCCCTTAGAATCCAGAGGGTTTATTATCTTATAGTAAGACTGGCTTTTAATTTTACTACTATATTATATCCATAAGTAAATGTGTTATAATGAAGGGTATTGAAGTGAGGGAGTAACAAGTTCTGGCAGCTTATGCAGTATTGTATCCCAGTCACAGAGATTTTGAAGTGTAATTGCTGTAGAGGTGGAGGAAAGATTTGATCTCACCTGTACAACCATCTATTACCCAGCAAGATTCTTTATCAGTGTTATTAGATGTGCATACATAATACCTGTATAGAGATATATTGAACTATGCTATGAAAGCACAGGGCAGTTAATTTTCTTATAAACTAAAATATTAAACATTTAGTATTTATTAACTAAAATTCTAAACATATATTATTATTTTGGATTTATAAAATATATATTAAACTGATGATTATTGGGTAGAAATTCAAAACTATTAATTTCAAAGTATTCTTACTGAATTTTGTTTGAATTTATTTAATATATGGACAATTTATTCAAAAGAAAAATTAGGAATGTCAACTCTTGTGTAAAAAATAAATGAATTTAAATACATTGGAGTTACTTATCGTGCATCAGAAAGGAGTTACTCTAAGGCCAAATCAGTTTTGCTTGCCAGCCTCATTGCCAAAAGAAAACAACTTTTGAAAACTGTATAAAATGGCTGTCTTATTTATCATTGTACATGCTCACATGGCAAGTCACATTGCTTATGCAATTTTATAAGAGTTATTGCCCTTTTTGGGTTACAGAACTGAATGCAATGTGAAACAGAATCTTGTGAATGCATCTTGTCTTGCATGAACCACTGTGAAACTTTATTATTATGGTCATCGTCTGAAGGCCCTTTTGCTCCTGTTTTCTTTTTGGAGTTGTTGGCTTTTTTAGAGTTGTTGCTTTTATAGAGTTGTTGCTCTTGTGACAAACAGCTGGATGGAATATATGACCAAGTTTTGTGAATGCAGCTTTTACTCACACAGTTTCTTGGTCATCATCAGAAGATATGCCAGTTGTCCAATAGTTCTCAAAGAGTTATTCACTTTCTTTTATAGACTCATCTCCATTTTAGGGGTAGGGGTGGGATGAAGAAGAGGTGGGAAGTGTATTTTATATGATCTAATTCTTCACCATCCCTGTTGTTTATACTTGTTTTTCTTTATAAAATATTTGTCTACATTTTGTAAACTTGTCATTCAATAAGCCACAGGGCTACCTGATTTCAACATTTTAGTAACTATTGGACTCTGTCCACAATATTTGTCAATCACTGTTAGTCAGCACTGATCACATGTGGGTTTGTGTTATAATCTGGTAAGGGGGCGCTCACCAGTTAATATGTACTTTTCAGATAGTGACGTATGTGAGGTGAAGTTGTTTGCATTTGTAACATGCACAATGGAGATAATGTTGGCATATCTCAATGCTACTTTGATGTAATGTGGCTGATATTTCTTTGGATACTGCACTTGTGGAAATTGTAAATGATTTAAGCGCATGGTATAACAAAATGGATGCTCCCATGTGCTTGAAAAATTAGCCAGAATTAATCAAAAGTACACTAACTTTAGCAGTTATTAAACTAGGGAAAACGAATTTTGCTGAAGTAGGCAATAGCAGCTTCTGAAAGTGCAATGAACAAATTACAAAATATCTGAAAAGTAAAAAAAGTTATCGTACCATTTTTCTACAATTTACCTCTGAAGTCCAGGGAGTGAAAATGACCATGCGGAGCTAGCAGTTTGTTTACATGAGCACATCTTATGTTAGCCCAAGCTGTATACTCTAGAACCTAAAGTACACCCATCAATCATACATCAAAATAAAGGGAATTGAAAGTTCTTCTCCCAACACCTAAGATATACAAAGTCTTTATTATATTGCCAGTATAACCAGTGAAGAAATCCCAGAAAATTATTTTTCTTTAAAATTCTAACCCTGTGCAAAGTACGAAACTGTAGAGCGCCACCTTAAAGAACCACTGAAGATGTGTTTTCAACTTATTGAAAAACTTGTCATATTCTGCAGTCAATTTCAAACATATTGATATATCATACATGGTATTTACTTCCAAAATTACAAACACATAGTTAATTTACTATACCCCTCTGAAGTAACTTAAATGTAGCTTCATGACGTCAAAACTGTATTTTAACGTCACTGGGAAATGCTATTATTTTGACATTAAAGAAAGACATTCAAGAATAAATGCATATGAAGTATTTGTTTTATTTTTCAATCCAAACATCAAATAATGTATTTAGATCATTTCCAAAGTTGCAAACTATACTTGGGTCATGTATACATGTAAATCATTGAGAAAAGTGAGGAAAATTCCATAAAGTTTGAGGTAATAGTGCAAAAATTGTCCAGCATTGGATTAAGAAAAAAAGTCCTTGATGCTATAAATTCATAACAGTAGACATAAATATATATATTGTTTGTAAATAATTACTTTTTTCCCCGGCACTAGTAATCTAATTTGAATCTGCACTAATGCTTGTATGTCAAAGAATTGAAATGAAAAGTCAAGGGGAATTAACTCCTGGTGAGACCATTCCATGGACCAGGAATGTGATTGATGATTACATACATAATTGATTACAATGAAAATCAAATATGTTGACTGCTTTATATGGTAACATTAATTATAAAACCAAAACATGCAGACTTGTATGCCAAAAAAGGGGGTAGCTGTGTTTCCCCAACAATTTCAAGCCCCAGCCTGATTATGATGTTACATACTGTCTAAGATCCATCGCAACCAGGAACAACTGGTAACCATGATGTCACTAATACTACATCAACCCACATTAGCCACTATCTAAGAAAACATGGCTAAAGGAAGAGCTAAGAAAATAGCTATTTGTCCACAAGAGTTCATACAACACAGTCAACCATAGGACTATGGATTACGAGTATCCAAGAGTGACCAACCTATTCAGGTTGCAATCTGGTTCTACATCTCCACAAATAAAGCGCCCAAGAATTGATGTATATGAAGAATCACTATCTTCCTGTGGCCCAAATAAAGTGCACCCAAGCTTTGCCCTGAATTGGAGAAAGAAAGAAATGAAGAAAACTTAATTGTTGGGTCACATGTTGCAGCATGTTGTCAACATCAATGGAAATGTAATTATGAACATACCAAAACTAACTAGGATATTGGGAACATTGTGCATAATGTATGACTGAGCTGGAAATTGCAAGCGATATAATCCACCGATGTATAAAAGCAAAACTCAAGGACTGTGTGCCTTTTTAACAGTTAAATGTACAAACTGCAATCTGCAGGAAGCAGAACAGACTGCCTGTCCAGAAAAGTGCCAAGGACATAGAAAGTGAGGCCCAGGCACAGGAAATTTAAATGCGATGTTGGCACTTTCTTGCTACAAGGCCAAAGTTGGAGTGACTGACTTGCCCATTTAGCATCCTATTACTCAAAATTTCTGCTATATGGGAAACATTTAAATCTTTCTTATATTAAAAAGCTTGAATATTTACTAAGAAATTTTGTCTTAGATGTCAAGCTAAGTAAAATTTCACACTTTCTAAACACAAATAAGTGCAAGAGCTTGCACAATATCATTTTTACCTATGCACCTAAAATATCAGTATGGAGCAGACATTTTGATGCATTATGTCATTCATTCCCTCATAGCTCTGAGTATGGTACAGGAAACTTTACACTCCCACTGACCAAGTCTCATGGAATTGTTCTACTCAGTCTGATCCAGTATTTCAGCTCATAGCAGAATGAGATCATAGAACAGTAAAAGATAGGGAGAGGAAATCAAGTCTTCAGTACAAGTACATATGCTACATCAAACGCAAACAAAAAAGCAACAGAAAACTTGTACAAAATTCAATGTTTGCTAATTCAATAAATAATTTTGTACCCAATGAACATCCATACACTTTAAATCCTTTAAATGAATGCATGTAACAATTATTAAATGTACCTGACTATCACAGTATACACCACTCCCCTAGCCCATATTGCCTTGGCCTATACCATAGGCTTTACATGATTTTTCTAGCCAAATTTTCTCTTTTTTGGTTCAAGTGATAAATGATCATGTTTTTGTATGGCATCTATGTGATACGTCACACTGATATGGTAGTGAATTTACCATAGTTTCAACATAGAACCTTAGTCGGTGAGCCAAAGCAATCTTTCTTTTCCCACGAAAGGTTACATAAATTATTCTATAACCATGTTGTTCATGTGAGCCTGTCCAAATGTGACACTTGCTGCAGACTTCTGTATGTTGAGTTGAAGCTCTTTTATATGTCATTATATCTTGAACTGTTAATTTAGTTTGAAATATTTCTGACTTAGCTTAATAAACCATGACCATATGATACTATAGAATTTTTTTTATATGTCAATACAAAATTATTTAATACCAAGAAAATAAATTTTGTTAATAGTTTAATTTGACAATGAAAAAACAGGGAAAAATATCCAAATTATTACCAGTTCAAAGAAGAACTGATGGCATCTTCCTTGAGAAATGTGAAATTAATGAAACATTTTTAAAAACAATGACACAGAGGTTTCTAATTGCCACAAGTCTATGTCGTATTGTGTACAATAGCAAGGGACATAACTCTTCTCAAGCCCACCTGCAGCCGCTTAATTAAAGCAGAATTTGGAATGTAAAGACATTTAAGTTCTAAACTGCAGTGAATTTAAACTAAATGAGCCAATATTAATACAAACAGAAATAAATATAACTCCATGGGCATACACCCGAATGCTCTTTATGGGGGCGCTCACCAGTTAATATGTACTTTTCAGATAGTGACGTATGTGAGGTGAAGTTGTTTGCATTTGTAACATGCACAATGGAGATAATGTTGGCATATCTCAATGCTACTTTGATGTAATGTGGCTGATATTTCTTTGGATACTGCACTTGTGGAAATTGTAAATGATTTAAGCGCATGGTATAACAAAATGGATGCTCCCATGTGCTTGAAAAATTAGCCAGAATTAATCAAAAGTACACTAACTTTAGCAGTTATTAAACTAGGGAAAACGAATTTTGCTGAAGTAGGCAATAGCAGCTTCTGAAAGTGCAATGAACAAATTACAAAATATCTGAAAAGTAAAAAAAGTTATCGTACCATTTTTCTACAATTTACCTCTGAAGTCCAGGGAGTGAAAATGACCATGCGGAGCTAGCAGTTTGTTTACATGAGCACATCTTATGTTAGCCCAAGCTGTATACTCTAGAACCTAAAGTACACCCATCAATCATACATCAAAATAAAGGGAATTGAAAGTTCTTCTCCCAACACCTAAGATATACAAAGTCTTTATTATATTGCCAGTATAACCAGTGAAGAAATCCCAGAAAATTATTTTTCTTTAAAATTCTAACCCTGTGCAAAGTACGAAACTGTAGAGCGCCACCTAAGTGCAGTAAATCCCAATGCACACTACAATGTACATGATGATAAGAGACTGTACATGATTGGCTGATGATAAGAGACTATACATGATTGGCTGATGATAAGAGACAATGTTCGTGATTGGCTGATGGTAAGAGACAATGTTCATAATTGGCTGATGATAAGAGAGATTGGACATGATTGGCTGATGATAAGAGATGATGTTCATGATTGGCTGATGATAAGAGACAATGTTCATGATTAAATGATGATAAGAGACAATGTTCATGATTGGCTGATGATAAGAGACAATGTTCATGATTAAATGATGATAAGAGACAATGTTCATGATTGGCTGATGATAAGAGACAATGTTCATGATTAAATGATGATAAGAGACAATGTTCATGATTGGCTGATGATAAGAGAACTTTATATCTTCACAGATTCACCTTAATGTAATGATACCAAGCAATTCTTTGCTCATAAGCTAATGATCAAGGTCATTAGTTGGATTATGGATGGTAATGAAAAAAAAATGAAACCTAAAACATGCATCATAATAATGAATATAAAAATATAATAAAAAATGAAAACTGTTTATGTTCTTTTGGTTTCATTAGAAATATATATGGAAAAGGAAAAGTAGGGTCACACCTTCAATTTACAGTAAAACTCTGAAAACCTGTTTTTAGTGTTTAAGGTTACAAGTAAAGAAGGTTTTACACAAGAACTGACAATTCTTTGGAGTTATGCCAACTATTTTGATTTTATTGTCCAAGTTTATAAAGTGTATTGTATGTTAACTATATAGAATAATACCCGCATAGATTTTTAATTTCCATATAATTTACCCAGCAAATATATTACTTTTAATTAATATCCAGTTAATATATTATCATAAAAAATCTGTAATTGTTTTCAGGAATTCTTTAGAGAATTGTCAAGAAATGGATTTGCACATTGTTACTATAAAAAATTATTTTGGCATCTCTTATTAATTGTAATGTCCCACTTTTAGTAACAGAGGTAGTTAATTGGATTTAGCTATGTTATCTAGGGAAAGACCTCACTTGATATTATGACCCAGTGTGAGTGAAAGATAGAATATCAACAGAGAACTGGGCAAGATTATTGGGAAGCTATAATAATAAAGAAAAATAACAAATTTAATCAAAACAAATTAATAGTGGTACTTTCAATTCAATTTAACAATATCAGCAGGATTTAATAGCAGTGTCTAATTTGGATTTATTTCATCATCATAATTAGTGGTGAAAAGTGTGCATTGTCCATGACTGATTGCATCACCTTCCTCTCGACCGTGTTCTAACGTTTCCTATTTCTTCGAGTCTTCCTTTTTTACCTGCCTCATCTTTCTTGGACTTCCTAGATATTACTCTGTACTCGTGACTTCGCCCTTTCAGATTTCACTCATCACTTCTTCCTTTTCAGACTTAACTTGTCACTTCTCTTTTTTCCGGACTCCATCATCAGACTGTTGAGTCCCTTCTCCATAAGAAAACTGTTTCCTTAATGCTGTTAACTTAAGAACTGTGCATCCAGCACTAAACTCTGTTTTTCGCTTAATGAAGAATGTACTATTCTTTTCTAGGCTTCCTCAGAGCTAACCATCACTCTCTCAGAAAATTTCAGACTAAAGAATTTTGGTAAAGGTTGTCACTTTAAATTCCCATTACTTCCAAGGTGTACACCTTAATTTCACTCAGCTAGTCATAAGTAGTGGTTTCTATAAAAAAAAAAATACTAAGACAGTCATTTGTTTTATCAGTCAGAATCTCTGAACTACATTATATAACTTTTCCCTTTGAAGAATGACTATTTGACATAGATTGGAAGTTCAGCTGTCAATTTCTCAAACTCATTTTAAGATGTCCGGTCAATTTCATTGAATCGGAACACTGACCCTCTTGAAATTGTAACACTGATATGGAAGAAATTAATATTAAAGGTCAAAATGACCATTCACAAATGCTCCCCTGGTCTAAATTTGATGAAATCTTAATGCTTGGTGGATTTTACTTTAAGTTCACTGCTTATTCAAAACTCGGTACATCACAATATCATTTTTACCTTTTCCAGATTTTGGCAAAGCATGCACCATCAATCCTGATTCCCTGTGGCCACACCCTGTGTTCTTCCTGTGCCAAACAAAGTCGATTCTGCCCTTTTTGTGGGTCACAAATCAAATCCCACACTACTAACATTATGCTGCAACATATTATAGAAGAATATCACAACAGGGGAGAGAACTCGGATGATAATAGAGATCGAAAACATCAATCTCAAAACAGTCGTCAGAGCACATTTGTGAAAGGTGAGTTTGGCATTTACTGAAGGTAAGTTTGGCAGTTGCTTACAAATGTATGAGAGAAAGAGAGAGAGAGAGATAGAGAGAGAGACAGAAAATATGATTGGTTGCTAAGATACAGCCATCAGGGGTTAACATGTTTAATAAATTGATGGAATTGATCCTGATAGTACATTAATTCACACAGTGGATCATGTCTTTACCAAATAAGCGAATCCATTCTAATTTGACTATAATATTAAAATTAGACCCGAAAAGGATCTTATTACATTATAGTATTCAAGTGTCATATGAAAGAAATCTTCCAACAGAAGAAACAAGACATTAGAAGCAATTGAAGCATCATATAAAATCAGCACATTAATAATCTCAGCCTCATATTTTTTAATTAAATATTTTTATCCCAATTCTCTTAATTCATTAGTTGATTTATAAAAAAATATTAAATATATGAACAGAAGCATATTGATTTTTTAAAAAAAATTCACCATTGACTGCACCCAGGGTTATCGAGGCAGTGATAGAGCCAATAATTCAACACCATGCACTGTTACTATTCAAGTCAATATATAAATCACATTGCTATTTTCGATTTGTTTTTGCTTTCCAATCATACCTGTAGATTATATAGGGACTTTCCTACTATTAGGTCAGAATATTCGCAAATGTAAATGTGCTTGTTACTACTTAAATTCATCTTTTTCAGATATAGCACAAAGAGACCGAATCAAATATAAGGAAGATCTGCAAAACCTGGCAACAAGACAAGAGATATTACAAGAAGAGACAGAGTCCCTGACTAAGAATATACACAAACTTTCCTTTCAGTTAAAAACAGAGCAGCAACAGGCATTGCGGATAACACAGGAAGAAAGAAATGTTGAAAATCAGATTCGACAACTGGAAGAAAAGCTTGCAACCCTCAAGGAACACAGAAAAGAGTATGAAACCAGGTGTGCTCAAATAGAGAACCAGGTGACATCGGAACAAAACAAACTGGACATGACTAAGAGTACATTGAAGTCTCTAAAAGAAGAAGTCGAGAAGGTAATTACTCAAGTCATGATGTAGGTGTTCACATGTTTTACTATATATACCTAATTATAAATCATATCCACCTGCAGACTAAACAGATCTTGTTTTTTTTCTCACAAATTATGCATGCAGATCTGGGTCTATGCCATTTGTTAAAAATGTTGGCTAGATCAAACAGCATTGATCCCATATATGCAGGTACATTAGGCGATGGCAAATCAATGTCTATATTGTTTGTAATTTGACAATTTCTAAGCAAGGATATATGGTATATTATAAAACATTTAGAAAGGTCCATTTGGAATGCGTGTACATTTTTGAACCACAAACACCATTGAAATGATATGAGCAACTCGTGCTGGAGGATATGGCAATGATCTGTTTTCAGTAATAGTGAAACCAGTACTGAGGGGAGACCACTCCATTTACAAAAACAAAAACTGATCTCTCAGGTCAGATGGTCTATCATAAGAAGTCATCACATTGCATTATAGTTGATCTGTGCTTGAAAAAAGGTGGTCTTTCCTTACAAGTGGTTTTCCAAGGCAGGTGTGTTGTTTTGTTTTGTCTTGTCAAGTCATGTTTTATGGCATTTACTACTGATGAATTGTTCAATGGGTATTTGAAACTTAGTATGCTTGTTTTGAGTTTATTTTACAGTGATTGGTTTCGTTTTGTAGCTTAATTATTGGCACAGTCACATATGATGATTAATGAGTGCAGTGTCAGCAGGATCAAAGTGCCTTGTCCAACCACAATAGCAGGCCCACTGCTAGGATTTAAAAATCCACTCTTTCGGTCACGAGTATCACAAAGTAACTGTTTTATATTTCTGGATGAATAATGACTAATGTGATGAATGGAAGTTAAGGAAGTGATATAGTCTAGAGGAAAACACTGTCATGTGTTGGATTAACAATTAACTTCAGACATGCATATTGTTATGTGAATCTGATATAATATATATTTATTTTAATTCTTCGTAAGTTTTAAAATCTTTTATTTTTAGTTTCAATATATGTCAAAATAATGTAATTTTGTTTACTAGGGATATGTCATTTTTAAGAAATTTTGTTTAACCTGACTGTTTAGTAGTAAACACTTAAGGCTGACCTAGATCCTGACCTTAATTCAAAATTCACAACAGCCACATAAACAAGTTCTTTTTTAAATTTTTTTTTTTTTATGGTGAGAATAATAAAAACGAGATTGATGCTGTCTTGGATACTTGACCCTCAACTTGTAAATAGTTTTGGTGAAGTAAACAATTTTTTAAAATATCTTATTTTTAGATTAAAATGATTGGTGTTTGTCAAGGTCATACTAGGACTGCATGCTTTTAAATGTAAATACTTCTTTAAAAATCTGGATATTTGACCCTCATCCGGGAATCTGATTTGCATTTCAAGTTACTGTATAACATTTGTTTATAGAGATATTTAATCATTTGGGGATTTTTCTTTACACTGGAAAGTGTCTGTTGTGTCAGTTAAGAGTTATAATATTTATTTAAATTATTTGGATTCTAAAAGATTAATTCTTTTCCTGGAAATATTTGAGTGCCCATACAGAATTCTTGGACAAAGACAGTTCTTAAAAGTTTTATTCAAATTTCCAACACTGCAGTTTTATTTCTTGAATTTCTACAAAGAACTGTTGATACAGCACAATACAGGATACAACAGTGAGCATTGGTTTCCATCTTGGATTTTTGTCAGGACTCAAACTTGAGTCCATTGAAAAATTTCATTACTAGGACTTTGAAATTTAATTCATAGATTATTCTTGGATTATTTTTGGATTTGATCCTTAAAACCATAATTTTTTTTAATTCGATTTCTACATTGTTTTTCCAGGGAAATAAATTATTTCTTAAAGTTTTCAAAGCTTGTTGTTTTCACTTTTTCTGTGTTACTGTTTGTTAAGGCCTAAAAATGTAACACCATGCATTCATACGTTTTTAATTTGTTTAACTTTACATATAATTGGCACCTTTCGACCATTGTTGTATTGATGTGTTGTTATATGCTAATCCAGGTATACATACTGAACTAAGATGTGAAACTGCGATTGCAGAGACGATTCTGCACAGTTTAAGCTCCATGTTGAAATATAAACACCAACAAAATGAGACAAACATAAAAATAAGTCATAAAATAAAAGGATCATTGTGATACAGTGTCACAAGGATTTTTATATATAACAGATACTATTTCATTTGTCACTGACATCCTGCTTTATGGTTTCCTGTTCCATAGAAAGGTTAAAAATAAGATGTTAGAACTAAGCCTGAAATTCTTAAAATCCACTGCAAAACACAGTCTCAGTGTCTGAACTTGATTTCTCTGTAAATTCAACAAATAATATTGAATTGAAGTTTTTAATTGCGGTCAGTTTCAGGACATTACTGTCAATATATTTCTAGGAAACTTGATTCCAACTAACATACACTGTATTCAGGATCTCCACTCAGATCAGGGTATATGTTGTTCATTCAACTGATTACTCCTAACAATCAGAATAGACCCTGATCTGCACTGCCTTATGCAACAGTTTGCAGTTGGACTCAACTTATAAGCATGTCATGACAGTTCACATAATTTATTAGTCATTATTCGTATAATAATAATTATAATAATTGTAGCGTTTGCAAAGGTTGGGGTGGGGTACTTCCAATATATTAATTAAAATATTTATGGAGGTTCCACCTGGCTCGTGAATTTGTAAGTTAAATTAAAGACGAAATGGATGTACAGCTCTGAGCCCCCAGTCAGCACTGCAGACGGTTAAATTATATATATATATATATATATAACACGAAGATGAAATTCAAATAAAACAATTTAATAAAGCCTATAGATTTAAATGATACACAATCACTCGTCCTCCAAGTGATAGCCTATTTCATCTTATGATTTTCAGTGTGAGTTCGATTTTCCACCTGGCCTTTGGTTGTACTCATCTATTTATTCGATCCTCTCACTCCTCCTGGATTTCACCCCTCCCGACTTCTCTCCTTCCTCTTCTTTCCTTCCGTTTCTCTATCGAGACTATTGGGACCACTTTCACTGGTCTGTCCCCCGAAGCTTCCTCTCCAGATTTCCCTCTTTCCTTCTCTTCCTTCCGTCTCTAACGGCGACACTGGGACCACTATCACTAGTCTGTCCCTCGAAGCTTCCTGTTAAAATCACAAGGCATTAACATAAGGTTTATCGAATCTCACCTCACACTAAATCATCAATTAACCATCAGGTAAGGCTATTACTTTGTAGGTCACGCATATATACACATCGAAATTCCCACACACTCTTATAGGGAAAAATGGCGTGATAGCATGATATCATACATATATCAATACATCGTATAACATCAGTATATATCTATGGTTGTTCTAATATTGTAAGTACAATGAGATTATATATATAGATATATATATATATATATATATATATATATATATATATATATATATATATATAATCTCATTGTACTTACAATATTACAACAACCAGACATATGTCTGTACCATACACTCCCACAAGCGTACACAAATATTCAAATATTCATATTACCAATTTCTCACAGTGCAACCATTTCAAAGATACCATTGAATTGCATGGATAATGTGCTATTGTACTATAAAATAACCACATAGCGAATAATAATAATATTAATTCTTACGACGGCTAGCAAGCAATATGGTTCTTTACAAATATGAACTCATTCTTCAAAATATACAAACATATCAACATCACAAAATAATTATTCCTACTATGATTTTAGTAATAATATGTATATATACGATCTACAATTAAATGCAGTCGCAGACAGCAAAGATCAAACAAACAGCTCACTGACCTTTTTAGAAGCTACACTTAGAATTCTGTTTCTAAGGTTTTCCCGCCAATTAACATATGGCCACATGGAGTTCCAATTCACGGGTAAGTTCTCTGTAACGACCATGGCAACTAACGCTCGCTGGCAAGGTTAAAAATATTATACTTTAAAATAAATCAGGGTCCCACCCCTATCTCAATTCTGATTGGGTAGCGCTGGGGCCCTATCCACTCGACTAATTCAATCTGGCAGTCAGTCAGCGTATCCAGAAGATAAGGCACGCCCACTCCTTCTGGCAGCTTCTTTTATGTACAAAACATCCTTCCAGCCCAAGGTGCTAATTACACTTTTGATGGGCTTGGATCGGCTTCCTCCCTAGCTATGGCAAACTTACATAAGGGATGGTGTTAGCCTGTGGTCATGTTCAACAATAAACTGTGGCTTGTCCGACTTACTTGATCACACATGGTTCTAATTTAATTTTGGGTTGGGCAAACGCCACAATAATAATGAGGACTTTGTATAGGGCCTAATATTTAGAAGCTCTAAGCACTTTATAATATCTATAAAATAATATGACTACAAAAAAACAAAAAGCAAAAACCATGAAATTGGAAAACATAAAAAATGCTGAAAATATTTAAGGTACAAAACATTATTAAGTTTGTTCTTGCAGTCAAAAAGGTGAGTTTTAAGAGCACTCTCGAAAGGGATCACTGTGTCTTTGTGTCTAATTTCAATGGGCAATTCAGATTGTTTTATTTTTAATTGATGTGGTTTAGTAAAATTTCTTCGATTTTCTTTTTTAATGTTTATAATTATTCAAAACAATCATAAAAATAATTTTTTATCATTTCAGATTAAAATCTTGGCAGAGGCAGATTGATGGCAAATGAGAATGAATAATCGTAGTGGCAGTTTAACATTCTATGATTAGTATATTTTATGCATAAAGTGGAACCATGTTTTTGATAGGCTGCAAAGCAGTTATTCAATGTATTATAATTATTCTATACATACAAAACCTAAAATGTAGTTTGAATATTATTAGTGTTAAGTACTATGTACTTGTATATTCTGTATCTATCAATAAAGTTTATTAGTATAATATGAAAGGTTAAAGATCTGCTTTTGTATAGATATACATTTATCTTTTTAAAGTATACATTTTAAATAAATTGTTTGAAGTTAAAGTTGAAACATCTTTCATCTGCAGTACATGTATATCATTTATTTAAACACAATTACTGTTAGAAAAAAAATACTCTTATCCCCATTATAGAGCATATTGTTCTCATTTTTGCTTTGTTTGGGTAAATTTATTTTTTAAAAATGTAAAAAAAAAATCTTGTTATTTATCATTTCTTTCTTTCTTTCACTGCATGGTTTTCAGAAATATATTAGGAATCCATATTGCCTGTAATCTTCTGGTTATTGTCAGTCCATACAAATCTTTACTTGTTTTTTGCCCATTGTTTTCACTTTTATTATTGTGAAGATTTTGATAATAATATTTATTTATAAAATATGCTTCATATTATGAGCCATAGTTTTGCCTTCATGTACCATTATTTGTTTTACTTAAAGTTACAGTAATTTGTTTATCTTAAAACAGTATATACTTTATGATTCTTTGGAAAAATCACATTTTCACTGTGTTTACATTTGTAGATTTGGGATCAGCCGTATTACCAAGAAATGATGATTTATATGTACATATGTAGATTCCACAGATTCCATGAAAATTGGTACCATATATATTCATTTATAAGTCAATTCCATCTGCAAACAACATAGACTCTGATCCGCTATTGCATAATGTGCTAGAATCTATGTTGTTTGGCTCTATTTATTACTCCAAACAAACAGAAACTGCAGAAACACTGATGTATTGGTGCATACTATTATAGCAGATCTGGGTTGGCGCAGTTTTGCAATTGAACTCAACTGATAAGTGAGTATATGTGGTCCTGAAGATTTGGTGATTTGTTGAACCAAAGCATCAATGACAACCCCTTTCCTTTGATGAGTTACAATGACAACCCCTTTCCTTTGATGAGTTACAATGATAACCCCTTTCCTTTGATGAGTTACAATGATAACCTCTTTCCTTTGATGAGTTACAATGATAACCTCTTTTCTTTGATGAGTTACAATGATAACCCCTTACCTTTGATGAGTTACAATGATAACCCATTTCCTTTGATGAGTTACAATGATAACCCATTTTCTTTGATGAGTTACAATGATAGCTCCTTTACTTTGATGAGTTACAATGATAACCCCTTTACTTTGATGAGTTACAATGATAACCCCTTTCCTTTGATGAGTTACAATGATAACCCATTTCCTTTGATGAGTTACAATGATAACCTCTTTCCTTTGATGAGTTACAATGATAGCCCCTTTCCTTTGATGAGTTACAATGATAACCCATTTCCTTTGATGAGTTACAATAACCTCTTTCCTTTGATGAGTTACAATGATAACCTCTTTTCTTTGATGAGTTAAAATGTTAACCCCTTTCCTTTGATGAGTTACAATGATAAACTCTTTTCTTTGATGAGTTACAATGATAACCCCTTTCCTTTGATGAGTTAAAATGATAACCTCTTTCCTCTGATGAGTTAAAATGATAACCCCTTTAATTTGATGAGTTACAATGATAACCTCTTTCCTTTGATGAGTTACAATGATAACCCCTTTACTTTGATGAGTTACAATGATAACCCCTTTACTTTGATGAGTTACAATGATAACCCCTTTCCTTTGATGAGTTACAATTATAACCCCTTTCCTTTGATGAGTTACAATGATAACCCCTTTCCTTTGATGAGTTACAAAAATAATTAAACCAGTCAGTGACGTGGGGTGACTAAACCAGCCAAGTAGATGGGAAAGGAATGCCTGCACATTCTCTCAAATACTTTTTCAGTCATTCTTATAATTTATTTTAAATATTTCTTATATAATTGCTTACTTTATTGCTTCACATTTGCTATCCATAAAACATTTCCTTACAATAGCTAGAAGTATTTTTAAGTAAGAAAAAGCTGAACTGTAATGATGCTGTATTTATCAGTTATGTTGTTATAGTGGGCCCATGAGCTGTTGCATAGGTTACTTGTGCATTTGCTACACCTCTGAGTTGAATCCAGACCAAATGTCTGTATTTAGAACCACCTGATTCGTTAAATAGTACAATGTCTTTTGCATGTTTAAATATTAGATTTATAAGCCATACATTTCATTGCAACATATTCGGATGCTTCTGACATTATTGTAGACACATCTAGGTAATTACATTACTGATGATCTGAAGTCGGATGGTTACCATAAAGCTATGTGATGGAACAAATCATGTATGTGGTAAAACGGTATATATTTAATAAAATTATATGTTCAGACCATTTACTAGTGTGCTGACATGCAACATGAAGGGATAGAGATAGAAATATGCATGAACAGGCCTGGCCATTGCGCAAGGCAAAGTAGGCAACTGCCTTGGGCTCGACGCTTTCAGGAAATCAACTCTGCAATGCAATATTTTTTGCTTGGGGCCATGCTCTCATCGCTTGCAGTTTTGGGCCCCATATTCTGTCATGGGCCCCACACATCCTAGGGCCGGTCCTGTGCATGAACAGTATGAAAACATTTGTTGCTTGTATACACTGCCTTACATCTGTATAATCATGCTACTAGGATTCAAAGAATATCATCACTAAGCAGGGTTTCCAAGTCTGTGATAATAATTATGAGTGAATTAAATGAAGACTTACTCTGTGTTGAATTAAAATAAATCTACAAGAGATAATTGTTCTTGATTACATGATAGATATAATAACTAAGGCAACCTGATTTTCAGTCTGCTTGGTTACTCTGTTAATCCAAATTATTTATCTCCAAGCACAGATATTTTCTATTCAAGGATTATCTCTGTTGATATATATGTGAGTGATCACACATCCTCCTATTTCATTACACTACTGTATTATTATGTATATTTGATTTGTATGATTTACTTTTCTTAATGATTATTTGTTATACATGTGTGTAGTTGTACTTGACTTTGGCCAAGGTCAAGTTCACTGTGTACTTGACCAAGGTTATTTAATTTGTAAACAACATAATACATAGCTCAAATCTTCTTCATGATTGTGGATTAAATATTCATATTATTATTTTTGGAGGTAAACATGTTTTTGGGGGTCTTGATCTAGGACATGAAAATTCTTAAACTTGTTGACAACTTTGAATGTTTTATAAAAGAGACAGACCTTTATCCTGGTTTTATTATTGAGTCTTAAATTTTTATATAATGTTGTGTACTTGGCAAAAATTATTCATTACTGCCTTAACATCATGAAGCAGAAACAGTCTTACTGTTGTGTTCAGTTTTTCATTAGGGGGATTTATTTATTTATTCAGATTATTATTTACTGGAATTATGATGTGCTCATTAATATTCCTGGACAGAAATATTAATTTGGAATTATAGTGAATTCAGACAATAACAATTTTCAATTATATTTTTGTGATGCATCTAAAGATTCTTAGCACATTGCCATTCTCCAGGACACTGTCACCTTAACACATTCGATACTACAGGCACATCAACACGTTAAATATTGGAACTTATTTAAGAATAAGACTAGAATATACACTTTACACATTCTGACTTGTGGTAGAACGTTTAGGACTATTTGGGGTTAAATTTAAAGTACTATAAGTTCTTTTTAAATTTTTGATTTGTTTTCTATGGAAATAAATTATTTGTTGAATTTTACAAAACTTGTTGGTTTCCACTCTTTTTCAAACATGTAAAAAGGGACTTATCATGATATCAGTGATGTCATGGTAACTTTTCATCATGGATTGCTAAAGACTATGCAGTTTCGGCACAGTAACTGTTCAGCTGGGGGACAAATGTTTGTATGCTTATATGTACAACAAGCAGGAAGCATAGACATGTGAATAAAAATGTCTTGCTGCTGATAGTAATAATTAGAGTCAAGAAGAATACATGTATATGAAATGAAATAAAGTTTAAAATAAAATAAAAAATATCAGACGAAAATAAATATCTGTAAATTGAGGAATATGAACTCTATTTGTGCAAGGTTAAAAAGACTTGGAAATTTGTACGCCATTTATCACAAAATGGTTTTTAACGCTGATTCTGCCACACAAGAGCATTAATGTGAATGGTTTGTTATACATAAAAAAAATGTCAAAGTCGAATATGTCTGTAGGGAAGATTAATAATACCAGTACCAGTCTAAAGGATAAACCCTTGAGAACTATTAACAAACTTACTGATATAAGAACAGAGTTAGATCATTTTGATGTAATGATCACCTAGTCCACACACAAAACATGTGATGCGAAGAAAATAAGTCCCTGTATGCTCTCATGTATTGCTAAAGCACTGTGTATTATATTCAACATTTCTACTGTTAAAAGTGTTTCTAACCTAATGGAAAATCACAAAAGTATTACGAATGTATAAAATCGGTAATGCAAGCGATCCTTGTTATTATTAGCCTTTTTGCATTGTTATGTTGTAAAAATTGTGGAGAGACTTATTTTGAAATATCATTACAGGCACTTATAGTCAATTGATCTTATATTCAGTTATCAGTCCCGTTTTCTTTCCAACATACTATTTCAGCTGATAGATCAAGACAATAATTTCATATGATATATTACATATGTGTGTGTGACTTTACTATATATTTGGGTGCGACATAACATTGAGAGTTCGACTTAGTGGGTTTGATATAGTGGGGTTCGAGATGACTGTGATTAAAGTTCCACAGTACTGGATTAACTTGATCAGCAATAATAAAACTGACAGCTGCTGTACAATTTTCGGAACATTCTCCATGACCCGACTAAGAAAGATACAAAATAATATAAAATGGTTCAGGATTATTTTTATTCCGGTCAATTTTAATTTGAACATGTACAAGTATCAAACGCTAAGTCATTACCTTTGCAGAAATTTTTTGAATTGAAACCAGTTCGTTAGATTTGAATTTTGATTTTCAATCTATGATTTTATTTTAACTAATAAAATGTCTACACCTATTTTGAATATTCTTTAATTTAGTAAGTTAATTAAAGTTCCAAAATTCATTTAGAAACTGTAAACCTCTTGTTCTAAAATAGTAAACTATTCGCTATGATTTGTTTAATATGCGTTGCTTATAATACAAGTAATGCCAACACAAAAATCATAACCCGAATCCACACCATTTCATTAATATCTTCTATACTAGTCTATTAAATGGGTTCGAGAGCGAACAATGTAAACCCAGATGTGTTGATTACTCCTAACAAACTGCATAGACCCAGATCTGCCGGCGCATAATGTGACGGCACAATTGGTTCACTGCAGATTTTAACTTAACTGCAAGTTCATACTGTATGTCAAATCTTTAATCATCAAATTTTGGCAGAACATAATGTGTATGTTATATAGAATACAAGATTAAAAAATGAGTACAATTTTTTTTTTAAATTCTGACCAAACTTGAGCAGAAACATGGTCATACATATTAGGTAGCTTCTGAAAATAATGTTTTCACGCTTAAAAATTTGTCGAGTTTCGCAAACATAAGCAACACACAAATATACACGCACACACGCACATTTTTATTGAAACAATGAGTATGGTATTTTGTTATTTGAACTTCGCATTTGTCTAAACGTAATGTATTTTCTTAATGTAGTTTCCTTTAAACATGAAATTATTTACAAAACATACAGAGCATTTTAATTTTTTTAAAGCAACTTGCATATGTGTCGGTTTATTGAATTGATGCTTATTAATTCGCTAATAATCACTCGAAATTTGGAAGAATACACATTTTTTTTAAAATAACTCCAATAGACTTCCATACGTCTTCGTAGATTAGTTTGTCAGTTTGCTTGCGTCCCTCATGAGTTATGATTCATTGTCGTCACTCCGCAACTGCGTGTAGCCATCTTTGTTGACGGCCACAAGTCGTCTGCGTCGCCAGCAGATACAAAAACATGCCGCCATTACAATCACAGCAACTATTGTAGCCATGCTGATTCCGATCATCATCTTGACGTCACTATCGTACACCCATATCACATGAACCTATAGCGAGAAAATACTTTTGAATTTATTGTAGCGCCATTATTCCCCATTCCAGTCAATATTCAAATGGAAGCTATATTTGACTTCTTTATAAACTATACCTATTAAATAAAGTCGTAGACGAGTTCAATATGTGTCATATCCATTCATAACAGATTGAAAATGTATAGCATAATTTCATCAAAACCAGTTTTCATGTTCATAATTACATTTTATATTCCTTTCCTAGCATGATACTTTGAGTGCAGTGATGGAACTCAGAAACCATGATAGCTCAATTAGTTCAGCGTCGGACTCATAACCCATGTGTTGCGGGTTCGATACCCACCGTGATCAGCCCGGGTTATTTCATTGTGTTATTATGAAATGTACTTAGTTTCTATTCCTAATTATGATGAAGTCAATAATGTGTTCGAAGTCTCGTTAAACCATCCACCCCTCCAAAACAAACCCCTGTCGATTGGAACTAAGTCTACATTAAAATTATGACAACATCAAGGGAGAAACCTCAATAAATGTCATTTATGACACAAATAAACCAAACAAGCGAAATTCCAAAGGTTGCTGGAAATTATGCAGTTGTCGACAGTTTGGAATTATTAATTATTGTGAATTTCAACCAAATGCTGTGACTTAATTTGCTGATAAAGCAAGATAATCGCTATCTCCATGGCATTGTCTGGAATAACTGAAAATAAAGCGCTTGTTTGTGTATAAACTATGCAAAGATGTATGGAATGCAAATATAAAAGCAAAGCATTTTTTTTAAAGACTTCGAATATGAACATATTTATTTCCACATAATATTTATTTGTTCAGAAAAGAAAAGAAGTTGGATCAATTTGATATAATTTGTCATACCGTTTGACGAGCCTGCAGGCAGCCAACTAGAGTACATGACACAAATTGGAACTACTGATGATGCGTTTGCATAATTATCCTCAAAGAAACTATAATGCTGACTGGAAACTGTATTTTCTATTTCTCTGTTTGTATATTAAGCTTTATCTAATTTAACGAGGATAAATTTCCACAAATTTATTTACCCAATAATTGAGAATTTCACAATAAAGTCTACCGCTCTGTTGGCCAAGTGATTAGAGCGTCCACCTAAGATGCAGAATGTTGCGGGTTTGAACCCCAGCCGAGTCATACCAAAGACATAAATGGTACTATTAGCTGCCTCACTAGGCGATCAGCATTAAGAGATTATTGTTAGGACTGGTTGGCCTGGTGTCAGGATAATATGACTAGCAGGACATGCTGTATGTCTGCGGCATGATGTCCCAGTGCTAGTCATCGCTATAAACTATCATGCTGCAGAAATCGTAGCGATATGACTGAACAATTGTTAAAACTACGTGAAACATTTTAAAACACACACAATGAAGTCAGTGAATAGTTTGTAACGTTAACAGTACCTTTCATATTTCATCTTAATATCCAGCTCAGTAAACACAGGTGAGTAATATTGTCATAATATAGATCTGTGTTACCTGATCCGATCCACTTTCCTCAGCATTTTTCATGGTGCTTGCATATTCTGTATTGGTTGCCGCAGTTGTGGTGCGTTCGTTCAGGTCATCGTAATATTCGTCATAATAGGAAGGTAACTGTGCAACATCTGATTCATCAGGGGTTATAGCCCTTGAACTAGAAGTACTGTATGAAGGATTTCCTGTGCTTCCTACCTGGTTCAAAGCTTCGCATGTTGTCTTGATTTGACACTCAGAGGTTATTGCAGAAACATCGCCAATGAACCAGCCCCAGGATGAAAAACTGGAAATAAAAAATGGGAATTAGATAAACGTATATGCAATCGTTAAACTTCACGCATGCTACTGAATTCGAGCGTATTACTTTCGGCATCATTGATATACTGTCTTTAGGGACCGACCATTTAATTTTTCGGGAAAAATGGGGTGGGGGCAGTTATGGATCTTCAACCAATATAATTTTTCTTTTGTCTCATGAAATAACGCGTTTAAAATATATGAAGGATATACTTACTTAATGTTTTATTTTTGTTTAATTAATAGTTTTAGTTTATACTGGTCCCTTGCCAATCAAAGTGCTAAAGATATATATATATATATATATATATATATATATATATATATATATATATATATATATATATATATATATATATATATATATATATATAACCACTGCGATGAATTTGATGTCAAGGTCAAAAAGATAATGGACAACCTAATTAAGATATTAATTTGTGGTATCTGCGAGCCATGTGGAGTTGATTTCCCGTTATATTGTGTTAGTCCAAGGTAGTGACTATAGATCTGTCAACAGCTGGTCAACATTAACCGCTAAGCAAGAATATATACCACAAGCATGATAACAAGTTTTTTAAAAAGATAAATAGACATACAAAGAATATGTATTCTACATAAAAGCTAGAGACCTAAGTGGGCCTGAAATCACTCCCAAGATCTGAATCATTAAGACGCTTTCCTTTTTTTTTCTTCGAGCGATATTGTTAGCAATTTTATGAAAACATATATGTCATGTTTTTTCGTGTTTTTGCATCTTCATTCATGTTAGATTGCACGTTAGTATCAGTTAAATAAGTTTCAAAAGTCTTCACGACATAACAATTTCGGTCAAATAAGGACAAATTCTACTCCGCAGTATTTGAGAAGTTGTAGCCGGGATTTTCTATTTTAGTAAACGGCGGCCGTATTTTATAACAGATCGACATCATTTGCAAAAACATTTTCTGTCAAGTTTAGTCAACAAGCACTAGATTAAAGGTTTCTATATTTCTAGAAGCAGTGTACATATTTGATGCAGGCCGGTATCATTTGTAAATAAGCATTCTATTAAGGTTGATACAATTCTATTCAGTAGCTTAGAGAAGGTGTTTTAGATTTTCATACTTGTTTGCAACGATGGTTAGAACTGATGAATTAAATATAGAATTAAATATATAACGATCGGTATAGTTGGAATAAATTTGAAACGTCTTCACGCAATGATGATTTCCGTAACTGTCAGTGGTTTTGCGGAAGGAATTGTTTTGAAGACTTGTGTTCTGTTTGCAAACGTGGTCTGATGGTAAGTCGGCATCATTTGTTCAAATTTGAATTGAAGTCATGCCAGGAAAGTCTCACAAGGGCTTTTTATACATAAATTTGGAAGAACATTGTATTCGACAGACGCAAAAACATACGATTAGTTTACTTGGCTCTATTACTTTAGAAATGAGATTTAAATCTTTATAATTAGTAAAGTAATTTCTTTTTTGGGGGGTGGGGGTGGGGAGGGGATTGACATCCACGATGACTTAATTAAATTAATACCTCAGACGAAGATCTGTCGAATATAAGAGGGTTATAAGTGTTAATTTAACATGAATATTTTGTTGAGTGGGTTTGGAATGAGCTAAAATTCTGAGTGATGTCAAAACTATAAGGAGGTCAAAAGTGAAGTGAATAAATGGGGTTTTCTACATTTTCATATTTTGCGTTAGATTTATTTAAAAAAAAGAATTTCCTCGGTTTCATCACTTACTATACTGGGTATTTTAAAAATACTTTGTATATCTTAGGTATTGTTTAAAGGACTTTTATTTCCCTTTATTTTGGTGTATGATTGACGAGTGTAATAAGGCTTATAGATTATGCGGCTTGGCCTTAATCCAGATCTGCATCTTTCACAAAGTGTTAGATCCACATGGTCATTTTCTCTTCCTGAACTTCAGAGGTAAATTGTATAAAAAAAAGAGCCAACATTTTTTTAAAAAACGTTTTATATATTTGGTAATTCATTCATTCTGGTATTGTCCAGTCTGGCAAAATTCATTTTCCCTATTTTAATAGCTGCTAAGGACAGTGTACTTAAGACTAATTCAGGCTGACCTTTTATCACAAAGGAACAGCCACTATTTGTTAGCTATGTGCTTAGATCATTTCAAGTTTTTACATGTACACTATTCAAAGAAATTTCAGCCACTGTACTTGAAAGCAACATCAAGATATACCAGCATTTTCTCCACTGTGCATGTTGCAAATGTACATATCTTAAAAGCTACTCCCACAGAAGTTCATGTCTGTAGAGCGTCCCTGAACCTACTGTTGGTGTGCAAGTGAAAGTGTGCAAGTGAAAAATAAAGTTAGTTTGTACTTATGGTAACGCACGAAAAACTTTGGACCCCCCCCCCCCATAAAAAAAAGCATTCGACGTCATAAAGACATTCGTTACCATTCTAAGACTCTGTTAATTGGATATAATAAAAAAAAACTAAATCAGTCACAGGAAGGCGGCAAAACGTAGATATAACAAAATTTATTATTAACTTTAAGTGAAATTGAGAGACTCATTATAGAAATAATTTTCATAGTTTTTTCAGTTATATATTTTTCCCATTTGGAAAACATTCTTTAATTTTGACATGTGAAAATATAAGAGTTCCCATCATGTTATGCTGCCAGTACCGGTTAATACCCTGTGGAGGCCCTTAGGCAGTTGAAATCTTGCCCCCCCCCCCCCCCCCCTCGCCAATTATCTCCTATCAACAGTATTTTGATCCGTTGTCACGGGGTCCCATAAAGGTTAGGGGCCTATATGCCGGTGCCTACTCTGCCTATTTGGTAATCCCGTACTGCATGCGACGCTCGACTGTGTGTCCACAAAAGTAGTAAATGCAGCAACAAAAACGAGTACACTGTGATCTAGCACAAATAAATAGAAACTGCGTTTGTTATTACCACCCTCCACAATTCATTGATAACAACGATTAACCCGATGCGAATCGGCCTCGCATTGTTTTCAGTGTCAAAATAGTTTACAACATTACAAAAATATCCTGCGACAGATAGGTTAATCCAATCCTACCACTCTCATAATTCACGCAAAGTTATATAATTGGCATGTGAAAGGGTTTACAAATAAAAAAGGGTGGGGTGGGGGAGGGTGTTAGCTATTTTTAAAAAAATGTTCTTTTTCCCCCACATTAATACCGGATATATTTCATCTTGTATTTCCAGAAACGACGTGGTTTGATTCATGGCTTCCCCACTGGTTAAAATACCAGATATTGGTACCACACGATAAAATATGTATGAAAAGGTTCTCCATTTAAAACTTACCCCAAAATGGCGTTTCTGACCGTTTGACTAGGGGTTCAGCCTCGTTTTGAATTGTTAGATATCATTTGCGTTGAATCCCGGCGAAATAATTAGGTAAACGAAAACTAAAAGAGCATTACTGTTTCAATAATTTCTGTTACTTTTTCTGAATTCTTTGGAAAAAGAGATTAAAATAAAACATTCTTGCAGAAATAAACTTTGGTGGCAGAGGCATCTAGAGATAATTGAAAACACTAATCAGGGAGCATTTAGATTTCCATATGTCGTTTACAATATGCTATCGTTTTGAAGTCTGAAAATTGGCTGTAACTTTAGTCCATTGCTGCATACTTAGAGACGTGACCAGTTACAGGATAAATGATGTAGATTTCTCTGAATCTCATGGATGCAATTGTTTCTCAAAGATAAAGTACCTATACAAAAAATAGCGTCAGCTTTACCTGTTTAGCACATCGGATTGGTAAGGGCAGGATTCTGTCATGCAAACGTAGTTCTTAGTCATCTACAAAGAAATAAACAATTACTTTGCATAATAGAAAGATGACCACTTCTGACTTGACAGAACTCCCTGCATTGGAACTTCTGGGGGAAAGGAGGACGTACAAGAGCTTCTAAACAACTCTTAAACATGGATCTATTTAACGTCTTTTATATATTTTTGTATTTCGAATTATATATTTAGTGACAAAACAGAGACAAGAAAAGAACGATTATTGTATTGCAACATAAAAATAAAACGTTAAAACGTTTTAATTGATGCTATGCAGTGGGCAGTGGCAGATGTAAACCCTAAAACAAAATCCGGAGTGGAGACCCTAAGGCTGTTGGACGATTACTACATCCGATTCTGGCAACTTCTTGGTTTGGAGAGGGGTAGGCTCCGTCAGACGACTTTTCCAGAAGACACACTGCTAATGCTGAAGTTACCATACCGGATCGGTCGTCTCCTAGGTCAATAAGGAACGCGCATGCCGTTGTCCACCAGGACGGTGGTGACAAGTGTGCTACTGGTACTTTGCATAAAATCAGAGCGAGAGACAGTATCGTCATCGCCACCAGGAACATTAGAACACTGGTGCAAATTGGAAGACTTCAAGAGTTGACACATGAGATGGAACACTACACAAGGCACATTCTGGGACTCCGTGAAGTCAGACGTAAAACCCTAGGAGAACACCAAACTAAAGCTGGGCATATATTTTACTATAGTGGAGAGTTGGACAAGTCCATAAATGGAGAAGGCTTCCTTGTAAACAAAGCCGTCAAGAACGTTTCCAGGTACTGATGTGAACTTCCGAGTAGAAAATTAATAAGACAAAGAAAATCAAGCTCAAATACAACCTTGATCAACTGAAGGAAACTAACATCTGCAAGTCATTCCAAGCCACAATTAGAGGAAAAGTTTCTCCACTCCTTGTGATGGATGTTAATGTTAAAGTGATGACAGACACTTTCAACACAGTCATGACCACAGCTGCCAAGGACATCGTTGACCTCTTTCGCCCCTCCCTCCCCAAAAAAAATTCCCTGGGTTACAGAAGAGATTCTGAATCTGTGTGATGCCCTAAGAGACCTCAATAACCACCAGACACACACCAGGGGCAATGGAGTACCGAAAAATAACAAGAATATCATTAAAAAAACATGAAGAAAGCAAAATAAGATTGGTTTGGACAAAAGTGCAGATAAATGGAGAGCAGTCTCATAAAGAATAACAGCAAGAAGGCATTCGAAATTGTTAAAGACCTCACCAGACAGAAGCAACCAAGAGTCAGTACTATTCAAGGCGAAAATGGGAAATGCCTCACAGAAGCACGTGACATTGCAGAATGATGGACTAAGTAATGTATATACTTCTATAACCGTCCATACACAGGAGATGCAGAGGTGCTTTAAATTCCAAACTACAAATGATGATGATTTCCCCATTCTCAAAGAAGAGGTGGAATGAGCAATAAGAACACTGAAGAATTGGAAGGCAGCTGGAGTAGACGACATCCCAGCTAAGCTTGTTTTAAATTAAGAATGGGGTAATCAGTGATAAAGCTACTAACAAAAATCGCCAACAACATCTGGGGGACATGTGAATGGCCAATGTGGACCCAGTCACTGATTATAACACTCCCCAAAAAGGCAATCTCCGGCTGTGCCAAAATTACAGAACTATCCGTTTGATCAGCCATGCGAGCAAGGTGATGCGGAAGATTATCTTGAACAGACTAAAGCCACAAGCAGAAGAAATAATCGCTGAAGAACAGACAGGGTTCCGAGTGGAAAGGCTTTTAACAGAGTGTGGCATGAGGCATTGTGGGCCACAATGAAGAAGTACAACATGAGTCAAAAGTTGACCAATACCACCATCAAGCAGCTGTACGCCAATGCTACCCGTGCAGTAGTTGCTCAAGGTTCTGTAAGGGACTGGTTCAAAACAATAGTTGGGGTACGTCAAGGCTGTCTCCTGTCATCCACGCTTTTCAACATCTACTTTTAGAGTGCATCATGAGCGAAGCTACTATCAGTATAAATAATAACCATTTTGATCTGCTCTCAAACAAATTATTGTTGTTAGGCAATAATACGTTCATAACAAGAAAAGCGAATAATGGACGTGGCATCACCTGCAGCCCCTACCGCATCGCAAGCGATAGCTGTAGACAACTAAAAGATAATGATTTCTACAATGTTTTAGTTGCAAATTTTCAGGAATAAAAATATCAATAAAAATTAAATGTTTAGGTATTTCACTGATTTTTGAAATGTAGTCGAGTGCTATTTTCAAGACCTATAATATTATATTCACTACTCTATACTTCGTACATTTATCCGGATCATTCGTCCGCAAAAATACTAACCAATTCGGGAAGTATCACTACAATTATCTCCGAGCTTCTTTCAGAGAGTCGAAGTTGCTAGCATCGGAGAAAAACGCTGATATTCCGAATGATGCTACTGTATCTTACATTCGAAATATCCTTAAAAGTTAGATACTTTCGGAAACCACTCTATTCAATCAAATTCAAAATTCAGGCATAACGCCTCCTCAGACGCATCACCTGGACACACCGGACACCTCTACACAGGACAGCCATTTGCCTCCCCCACACCTTTCAACCTTTGCCTCAGCTGGACACCGAATATCAGCGCGCAATGCGAGCATAAATGTTTCCACATAAATAACCATATGAAACATCCTACTTTCGAAACATGAGCGTGTGTTGGGTCCATTTTCATTCATGTCAGCCCTACATTCGGGTCATTAGGGACCAATATGGACCCCTACCCCGAGGCTAAATTAACAGTGCACATTGTGTAAATAAACGCCTGGGGGATGATGCTCCGATTCCGCCCCCTAGGAACGATTAACAGGTCGCTGTGCAGTCATAAAAAAAGTCGAGGTACATTCACTTAATGTGCGCACACCTCGTTAATTCAGATTACTAATACTACTCACCTCTTTTCCGATGCTAGTCTTTATAACTTTGGTTTTCAGAAAGAAACTCTGATAATCCAAATGTAAACTTTTCGGCTATTTATGTGAGTCAAGAATATGCCTATGATGTATGCCAGCCCCGTGATTTACAGAATACACAAACGGTACTAACAGCTGCCTCGCTTGGCGCTTAGCATTATGAGGTTAGTGTTAGGACTGGTCAGCCTGGTGTCAGGATAATGTGACTGGGTGGGATATCATGCTACATGTCTGCGGCATGATGCCCTAGTTTTAGGCATCACTACAAACTACCTCACTGCAGACATTTTAGCGATATGACTAAAAAATATTTAAAGCTACGTTAAAAATCGTAATCACACACTAATCACACATTCTAAATCCGTCAGTCAAATAATAACACAAGTCCCATCTCTATTACATACTTTCTAAATCCGAGAATTTATTCGTCTTGACGTCATTTGGAATAAAGAAAGCGAATGTTGTGTATTTGTCAGCGAAACGTGTAAAATTATAACCTCTCTCAAAATAGATCACTGAAAAGAGAGCACCTTATGTAACCGAATCTTTGCTTGCCAAAAAGTATACAGGATGATGGAGGAGCAGTGACATTTCTCCATTATACGAAATCGAGAAAACAAAATACCACAATAGAGTAGCCATGGCAATCGTTTGCTGTAATGTTGGTACAGCAGTGGCCGTACCACGCTTAAAGTAAAAGATGACATTCAAATAAAGGAAATGAAATTGGATATTTGTTACAACTTGTTAGATCCTAACATTTTCCTTCTGATATTATTATTTTTGTACTTTAATTACTGTTGCATATAAAATGGCTTGATAATCCATAAAAAAGTAATATAAAATACCCCCCCCCCCCCAACAACAAACAAAAAGATAAAAATAAAAAAATACAACAAAACAATGCGCATGATTGCAGATCTGGATGTATATGAGTCTTGAAAAAAGTAATATAAAATACCCCCCCCAACAACAACAAAACAAAAAGATAAAAATAAAAAAAATACAACAAAACAATGCGCATGATTGCAGATCTGGATGTATATGAGTCTTGAAGGAACATGTTTTTCATGGCACTGTAATATACGTTTCCTTTTCAAAGAGAGCAATGAAGAAATTTTACATACAAACGTGTCCACTCTGTTTTGCCTCGATGGTAACATTTCAATATTGTGTCTGTGACATTTTGTTTGTATGCCATACGGTATTAATATGTCGATGGGAGAATGATAATGATGATATCATACAAGTATTAGAAACTAGAATTCAATACGCGCATACATTTAGCAGAACTCAGTGTTGTAGCCATTCTCAAGAGTGTTCCAGGGAATTAAATGTCTTATGTCTCTCAAAAAACGATGCAGACAGCCGTATTAATGGAGCAGATGATTATGACATATCGTCAAGAATTTCTCCATTATAACTAAAACAACGTAATTATTATGACAGATTGGATTCCGTATTGCTGCAACGTAAGTGTAATGAAATTACATGCCATAATATACATTGGTATAACAATCATCAAGAGGATAAACATGCTTCAATATTGAGATGTCATTTAGTATTAACGACATAGGCGGTTAATGAAGCTATGAAATATATTGCCTTCTTAAATCATTTGCATTAGCATTATTAACTCTTGAATCGTTTGCCAGAAGTGCTGTCCGATCTCAAGATTTCATAATAAAGTGGGTCTAGCAGCCTTAAATTGGTTGAAAGCTTACCTCGTACTTTGAAGTTTGGCAAATATTGACGGCGGTGGAATCTTCAACATTCTGGAGAAGAAAAAAACAACAAATAAATCTCTTTAATTTCTCCATAAAAGTTTGTGTGTGTGTGTATATTTGGATGTTCTGTACACTTACGGTTTAGACTTATGTCAGCAATGCGATCATTGAGTAACAAATACATGGTATTTTACAGTGGTGATACAGTGTGCAAGGCTCGGAACCATAAGTGTGCGGATTCGATTCTCACCATCACATCAGCCTAGATTGGTAACTGGCGCTTATCCTTGAGCAACCGTCTCTCGTCTTACCACCAGTCGTCATCAATCGGCATATAGTCGGTGTTTTCCGTCCCATCAAGAATGAAACTTTAGATATATTGCATCGAAACTGAGAACCATATTCTAAACTGATTTCATTCACACAGGTCAATATGACGGCAGAAAAATAGTCCGCCAGAGGAGAATCACCAAACACACCAAATTGATGTTTATTTCTACAAATACTTCCGAAGTTGTTTACAACTTAACAGAAATGACCGAGCGCTGTTTCGATGGGGTCAACAAGAAACCTGACTTGACGGAAATGGCCGAAAGAATTCCGATGAGCACTGACCTATATTATTGTCTGGTTTGACAAAAATGTTAGAGTGGAACTTAGTTGTTTTGATATCTTTATTCTGCTTGCCTTAGCATGGTATAATCTCTAAGTATCTATGCATGAAAGCGCCAACCCATCCCATAATTTTTTTTTTACCTATGCATTAACGTTCCAGCACAACACAAGCTAATTTTAACATTGAATGAACTGATTTAAAGCGTACGAGCTCGTCTGTCTCAAGTTTTTTTTTACTTAGTTCATTAAGAGAAAAGTAAAGAGTCAAAAATGAAGTACAAATATATCTGTATTTAATATTTCGCAGAAAAATGGTTCATAAGTATGGGCCAAGTAACCAAACGCTAAGCAAATAAAAACACTCACATATACACATAACTAGCATCAAGCTACTTGTATGTGTTATAATAATCGAGGAAAAAGACAACATATATTTTAGAAGTTGAAAAGAAGGCAAGTAACCCACACAATGTTAGAAAGAAATACGTATTTAATATAACATAAATGTACGCAATTAATGATCCCCATAGATATGCATTGAATTAACTCTTTTTGTGCTCTTCATATCATATAATTTGTGTATTTCTTTAGCATGCTTTTGTGTTTCATTTTGGGATCATAAGTAAATGCTTATCACGAGCAAATTTTAATACAAACCATATTGATAGCCTTGCTAAGTAAAACATGAAAGTCTTACAATCTTTTACAAATTTCTTTTAGGACTGAACACAAAAGGATGATCTGACACACCATACTACACAATATGCCCAGAGGTCTAACCAGAATTAGCCTCAAATTGGACGACTCAGACTCTATGCTTATGTATCACCATTGTGGTGTTGTTGCATGATATTATACGTGCAATTGCGAAACTATGAAGAAAGCTTATAAAACTTTCCATTATTTACCTATTTTGATTTAAAAAAACAACACAATTCTTATAATATATTCTTGCAGGTCTGTAACACGTTTCTCTCGTATGTTAGGATACTGTCATGCTTATGTAAAGTTGATATGACATAGTTCCGATCATATAAAGACACCAGCCGACTTTCCTCGTTGACCCTATCCATCATAATATATCGCCCTGTTAAATTATAAACGTCAACATTACCATACACAATTGTACTACGGTGTTTCAATATGTGTTTCTTTGCATTCGTACAAGACGTACATTCGGTAGTTAAAGTAATACACGCTATAAATTAAGTTACGTGTAATACAATCGTTACTTTTGAACAAAATGCGAACTGATTTAAATGGTACAGTAAGAATGAAACAACCGAATACATTACAAATGGTACAGCGAAAATGCAAATAATGAACAAATTCGAAATATTATCCGGTATAATTAAGAGGACTAACATAAAGAAAAAATAAAAATAAGTAACTATATGTCATTAAAGGGATATCTTATCTATGTCTAACGCTAATTACTTTTCATGAAAGCTGTCAGCGTCATACCACTATCAAGGTGTAGAAAACCCACCGTATATACTCTCTTAAAAGAAGAGTAAAACAATCCATATCTTCCGGCGCATCACGAGGAAGCAGACCCTAGTCTATGCCGTTTGTTTGGAGTAATCAGTAGAACAAATAACAGACCTTTATATCTCCGCGCATTATCAGATCAAGGTCGGTTCTGTTTGCAGCTGGATTCTACTTATAAGCGAGTATATACGGTGATCATCGCGTTTCATATGGCTCATTTATATACCAGGACATTGCGAAATGTTGGTTAGCTGTATGGAAAGAATGCAGTGCAAATCCCGACATATGATACAACTCCCATTATACAATTATCAATAGAATATTAATCTTGTTTGAGATGACGCTTACCTCTCCTAGGTCTCTTGAAAGATCTGCCAGTGAGATGTGAAGCGTCGATAAGACTCTCTTGTAACATTCCTCCCCAGGATTGTTGACCTTCTTTATTTGGCAGAGAAGATCAATACTCTGGGCCGTGAAGCGCATAGTCTGGAAAATCGAAGTCAGTGTCAGTGGTTAAAATTTTACATTGTTGTATGATTAGCCAGCAGGTACTCCTAGTGAATCAGCAATTCCTTCATTTCAAATAATCATAAAAGTGACATATTCTAAAAGAAATCTAGGGGAACAGAATCTTACTTATATTATTGATGTATCTACTACTGGTCGTGAAATTAAAACAAATCTGAATTTCCGGACCAATTTTGCTTGAACTGTATGTCGTCCATTCGATCGCTAGAGAGCTTTTCTGTGTATTTGTATTTATTTCGAGTTTAACATATAGAGCTAATCTTAATTACTACTAGTAGCATGACATCACTGTAGTGTTTATTAATGACACATCTGTAAACATATTGGATTGACTGTAAAGGTCATCAGTTGCAACTATTTATGATTGAAGCCAACACAAGGCGTCATGCTTTCTTCGATCGATCACTGTGTAGTTTCCTTTATACGCACACTAATGAATCGGTTGATAACAATTTGTAATACGAATATACAGAACTGTGAAAGTCACATGTTATTTGATGATATGCTTTGCAAACCATAATAATCATGATAAGGAAATTATCCGTTGCTTTGAATTTTTTAAAACCGTTTCAACTACATGATGACGTTTCAGAATCCAGACTTTATGTTCTCTAGTAATTAGCCCGCCTAAACTGGTAAGAAGTATTATTGGCCGGCAGGGCGGCCCGTCAGTAGGCCTATAAGCTAACAAGCCGGTTGCCTAGTGCGCCAAGTCAAAATGGGGCTCCAATTTTGAGGAGAAATGACGGGGAGAGGGGGCGATTACATGGCTAACCTAGGGTGCCTGCTGCTGACACACACACACACACACACTGAACTGCAGTCATTATTTGGTAGCGTCATATTTTTGCTAAGCATGATGGCTAACAAGTACAAAAGGTATTGAACATTTTTTTTAAATATGGTATTTGATAATCATCATGGGTTTCATGATCACAATAAGTTATATACAGTTTTCGCAAACACTTGAATTGTTTAACTTTGAAAAGTACTCATTTTGTTGATAATAACTCTGCAAGACTCCTTTTGAAAATACATTGAACACAAACTGTGGTTTGCATCTTTGAGGGCTAGAGCCAGTGTTTCATAATATTAGGTTTTACAATCTCATCTGAAAATGGTTAAGATTCATTTATTACAGTTATTAGAGTTGCACGTAACAAAAAGTTCCAAACTTCTAAATAATGTATATGAAAAAAGTATTTAAAAATTGTCCTCTCATGCAAAAATATGCCACAGATGTCGACACCTCTTGTAAAACCAATTGTGTACAGTGAGCGAGATATTAATCTTGTTTGTGGGTAACAAGTATGACTAACCATTGTATTGATTTTAAAAAAAAAAAATCATTAAAATATTAATTTTGTCGTACACTGCATAGTTGATTGATTATTTTTCAAATTTTGTTTGAGCCTTGTCGTTATATTAAAATTCAATTTAGCTAACGTTTGGGGAAAACAAGATGATATAGACTTTTCATTGTGTAACTTAGTTTTTAAGGAACAATTTAAGAAGTTTGCGGCTTACTTATAAGAACTTTTATACATTTCAAAGTCGATTCCTTTTTCACTGAAAAATGCGCCATAACTGATCCCCATCTAAAAATAGCGACTTGTCACTTTTTAAGCTTGTAAAGAATGTACAGCACATGCACGAGACACCAGTTCATATTGTTGAAAAAGTTCGTCCTGTAAAGCGTGAAATGATAAGGTCAGCTTCACATCTGTTACAGCAGGAAATGTCATTTATGTTGAAATACTGTCGTTATTGCGACTAGTTAAAACCAATGACAAACACCTGAGCTATTTGTCTTTATTACTTCTCCATCTATTAACATATTTATTCGTATATGTGTATGTCTACGATTCTTTTCGGCGGTCTACAAGGACCACCAAATATCTTTAAATATTTTACATTTTTAAATGTGCAAACCTCGTCTATCAGTAGCACTAACAATAATAACAAACTGAAGAATTGAAGCTGTCATTTTTCATCAATTCCCTTAGCATCAAATATTATCTTCCTCTCGCTCCCATCCTCTGGCTTATGATGAGATTAAAGCTTGTTGTTATAACCACTTATAGAGATTATTTTCTATATTAGAACCATCCGGTGGCCTGGTGGTTATAACGTCTGCCTCGATTGCGAGAGGTCATGGTTTCGAATCCCGGCCGCGTCATGCCAAAAACGTATAAAAATGATACTACCAGCTACTTCGCTTGGAGCTCAGCATTAAGTGGTTAGTGTTTGGACTGGTCTGCTTGTGTCAGTTTAGTGTCACTGGATGGGACATGATGCCCCAGTGCTATACATCACTAGAAAATGTCACACTGCATACAATGTAGCGATATGACTGAAACGTTTGTTGTTGTTGTTGTAGGGTTTAATGCCATTTTCCAGCACACGATAGGCTATACATGGCGGCCAATATTATTGGTGGAGGAAGAACCCGGGTAAACCCCCGGAAAAAAACACAGACCCACGAGAAGCTACTGGCAATCTTTCACACATAACTACATTAGCCGAATCTTAGACTCGAACCCACGCAGACAGAGGTTAGATGGCAGTGATCCGTAACGGACAGCGCTTTAGACCACTCGGCCACTCGGGGCCTCTGAAACATTTGTTAAAGTTGTGTTAAATCAAAATCTAACGCATACACATATACACACAAACACATTTTCTATATCAAAGAAACGCACGTTGATATGTACAGTACTAGAAAAGCGGTTATCAGACTGGTACGTTGACCACTGCTGGTTCCGCGAGCTCCATTCAGGTGGTCTGCGAATAAGGATTACAATAGTTAGTTAACGGTAAGTCATCACTAGGAAGGATAATTAAATGGTGCACTGTGACCCTCAACAATCATTGAATGGTTCGTCGAGACCCTCAACAAAGTTAAAGTGGTCCGCGAAAATGTTTGAGAACATCTGTACCATACTGTATACAGAGATGTATTGATTAGACTCAGATTGGTGGACGCTCTAAGTTACAACGTGACACACCTGTTACAATATATGTACACGTGGCCATGATATAAATTATCTTAAGGTATGACATCATTCTGGGTTTCTTATTGCGGATCAACGTTCCATCTGTGTTTGATCGATTCTACAGCTCGTGGTACACTCCCGATTCCTGTTGCTCATCCAAAGCCAAACCATCGAGAACCTGACACGAGTGTTTGTTGGAGAAAATTTATTGAACCAACGTTTTATTTGCAGGGCGATTGGGGTACTTTTTTGACAACACGTTTTAGAAAATTTGAAACGTGTAGAAAATTTGATATTTGACTTTGTTTTCCTTTTTAGCACTCCTGTAAAGGATAGTTTATAAATTTCTTCTCCGAGGACGGCGACTTCCCCCATACATAGGATGTCGTTATACTTCTATGTTCTTTGCCTTTGAAAATTACTTTTAGGCCGTACCGTAACATTGCTTAGTTCATTTGGCCATACCGTAACATTGTTTTATCCATTAAGCCATACCATACCGTAACATTACTTAGCACATTAAGCCATACCGTAACATTGCTTTATCCATTAACTCATACCGTAACATTACTTAGCACATTAAGCCGTAACATTGCTTTATCCATTAACTCATGCCGTAACATTACTTAGCACATTAAGCCGTACCGTAACATTGCTTAGTTGATTAGGCCATACCGTAACATTGCTTAGTTCATTAGGCCATACCGTAACATTGATTTATCCATTAAGCCGTACCGTAACATTACTTAGTACATTAAGCCGTACTGTTACATTACTTAGTCCATTAGGGCATATCGTAACATTGTTTAGTCCGTTTCAGCAATGAGACAAGTGGTCAGCTGGCTGAATGTGACTCTACGTTTTAGTTGATTTTAGCACGTTTTGAGATTTCAATATAAACTGATTTCATGGTTACCACTATATCCTGACAAAAACTATTACGGTGCTCTGCCCAAAGTTCCTAGATTTGGTTCTCCAAAACTTTACAGCTCGATTAATTGTGTTTTCGTGTTATTTCTTTATTTGAATTCATCGCGATTGCAAAGGTTTCAACTTCCTTTGATTTGGATCCAAAACAGATAAAATGTTTAAGGTTGCGGGCCACAAGAGCAAGAACAGTTTTAATAATAAATACGAAAGTCCAACAGAATTGTGACTGTAATAATATTATTAAATGTTATTCATATATTGTGGAAGAAACATACGACATAATCAGAACGGAATACAGAATATAATCGAATAGGCTTTAATTAAAATGCAAAATAAGTGCCTTCATCGTTGCGGTCCGCACAATGCGAAGGACTGGGCCGCGGTGGGACACGCTTGATTACTGATTTTTATTGTGAACAATTTAAAAACAAACTTTATCGTTACAAGGAATCGACAGACCAAATTATCGGCGATAAACCTTATCATTTTGCTTCGTGACGTTGCGTATATATATATATATATATATATATATATATATATATATATATATATATATATATATATATATATATATATATATATATATATATATATATATATATATATTTCATGGCGACTTTCATCTGTCAGCCGTTAGATTCTGATGTTTTATACGGAGTAGTTCATTGCTTTTTTACTGTAAAATTCCATTCAATTGGTATATACATTTATGGCACAAATTTATATTAGAGTTCCTTATCCTTAAAAAAAAAACAGTGTCTCTAAGTTAATGCAGGACATTAATTAAATGTAAACCTTCCTAGCATGATCAGATGTTTATAACTCTGATAAAATCTTCCATAATCAGTCTAAGACTTTTACTTTCCATTATTAATTTTCCATTTTTTGTGTGTATCTTGAAGCATAAACTTACCGAATAGACCGAGCAGTTGCTATATGTTTCCGTCACTCCACTGAGGCACTGTTCCACGCCGGGTTCGCAAATGGCAGCTGAAATGACAGAGTTCATAACCATATCCACTTTTTCCATTATCAATGCGTCCCAATAGTCGAAACGGTTTCTAAGACACCATTCGCCGGGCCTACAGTCCACAAGGAGACCATCCAGAACTGTGTCGGAGAAAATCAGCGAGTACAAGTCAAAGAACGATACATCTGTCAGCTCCTCCGGGATGGCACAGAAATTTTGAAGAATAGGATCAAACAAGCACATTTCCTTTTCTGACGAAAGTGTGGTCACTGTTGTATAATCGGTAAGAGGTTGCTGTGTCTCTGACTTGCTTATTGTGATATCCGCTACTGATATAACACTTGTGGAAGGAAAACTTGCAGATCGTTGAGGCGAATTTGTTTCTGTGGTGACAGGTACTGTTGCATTTACGGTTGAGTCTTCTCCCCCAAATAGATTGTTTACGAAATCAGTAAACAGCTTCTTGAAATCACTCTCATCATTTGCATCTTCTCTTTTAATCCTATTTTGATTATATCCAAAGCAACAGATGCATTCTGTTGAAACAAAGATGACCAAAATCAGCACCTTTGCAAAGGCCATACTTAAAGTTTAAATAGGAAGCTACTTCAACGTGAGACCAGATATAAATGATCACCGGAACACCAGATAAACGTTCTTACATCTTTCAGCTCTGCGTAAATAATTGATTTTTTGTCTCAAACTGAATGTTTTAAACATTCTTTTGAGGGCAGTCAATATCTACCATGGGTAACATCTGGTATGCTATTGATTTGGATACAAAGATGATTATGGTAACGAAACATTCGCTGTATTTATTCATGACTCTATTTTTTAAATTTAAAAAACACTGATTCTATACAGAGGCAAAAATCTATAACTAAATGATTTAGGCATACATACATACATACATACATACATACATACATACATACATACATACATACATACATACATACATACATACATACATACACTACCATTTCAACGAATTATTTTAAGTGTCTTCGTCAAAAAATTGTTTATGTAAAGTGCATATACCGGTAATTACCTTAAAGTAGCTAGTAAAGTCAGATATTTGTTATATCTTTGATATGCATGGGTGCGTGTATTGCGTCGAGTTTGATAGCAGAAGGATAATTGACCTCACACAATTTCCTAATGGGATGTTTATTATATCCTAATACAAAGAGAGGTTGTTATGTTTGTTTTTTTTTTGTTTTTTTTATTTTTTTTTTTTTTATTTTTTTTTTTGCTTTGATTTGAACATTGCATCCAAACGCGATTGTTTGATGCAGCCGTTACGCGAACGAAGTTTAGTTCTGTTATCATTGACAGCAAGCAGATCCCTTCTGAGGCTGAAAAAGGTCAAGGCTAGTTAGAGAATGTGAGGCCCCTAGGCCTTGTTTGTTTTCAAATTTGTTAATGATTCTAATGACAAAAAACAAACCCATATAATTTACTATATAAAGACAATTAAGTACAGAATGAGATTATTTAAGAGATCTAAATATAACTGGTAAAACCCGAGACCCCTTAGAGTCGGAGGCCCGAACAATATCCCCCGCATCGATTTGGCGTAACAGCAAGGAATCTAAAGCTGTATCAAATACACCTATAATACAATGTGTCGAATCAGCATCGGGGAAATACATCCTTTATCATGAACTGTATAATGATAGATATATGATACATACCAATATAGACATGTGTCGTTGCAAAAAAGCATGACAATGTGATAAAGTCACAGGTGCACATGCTACATGATTAATTACACATGCACACATATTAAAGGAATAATTACACAGGTGCATATATTACAGGAATAATTACACTGACGGACATATCAAAGAAATAATTATACATAAGCACATGCTACAAGAATAATTATACAGGATCACACATTTGAATTCAGAGGCGCACACATTACAAAAATAATTACACATGCGCACACATTACATAAATAATTGCACATACACAAATGTTCCGTTACTGTGTTAGAATATAAATCTGTGTTCGTTCTTTTGGTTTCAATTATTAGTATATTATACTTTGGGTTTTATCATCTTGACAAGAAATGCTCTAGAGAATATGGAGGAAACATAAAGTCCCCACCACCATTATATCGATTGGGTGATATACCTTAGCATTTGGTTTAGCTGCTTGACAGTAAGTGTTAAAATAGACCCACCCAAGTATGAAGCGACTCTGCTACCTGTCGATTTACAATCCAGTTTGGATATTATCTCTACGTCGACCAACCATACGGTTACGACTGTATGCTAAGAGTAAGAATTTAGTTCCAAAACACTTGGCCTTTTTACTTTTGTTAGTTTTCATGACTTACTGAAGTCAATCCAATACATATCTTTTAAGAAATTTCAAATTAAGCACAAATCTTTGAAAGCATGCTCTAATATGTGTTTTTGCAAAGAGTAAAATTAATTCTACTTATGATTATCAGATCTTTCTTCGGAGGTTCTTAGTTTTACAAGTTGTAAAGCTTTTTAGTTTCGGAGGCAAGAAAATATTGCTTGTATTTCGCAATCCGATAATGCCTAAATAGAAGTTATTGTTGTTTTTGCATAAAAAAAAACAACAACAACAGACAGAAACAATATTAAAAACAATATCCCAAAAACCGCAACCAAAAAAAAGCCCCAAAATAAACCAAGGAACTTGTGAAATTTGCCATACTAATACATACTCGGGCCTTCGAGACAATATTAACCAGAGCTATAGATGCACGTCAAGGGGCCCCGAGTGACAGAGTGGTCTAAAGCGCTTTCCGTAACGGATCACTGCCGTCTCACCTCTGTCTGCGCGGGTTCGAGTCTAAGATTCGGCTAATGTAGTTATGGGAGAAAGCTTGCCAGTAGCTTCTCGTGGGTCGATGGTTCTTTCTGGGGATTTTCCCCGGTTCTTCCTCCACCAATAATACTGGCCGCCATGTATAGCCTATCGTGTGCTGGAAAATGGCGTTAAACCCTAAAAGCAAACAGATGCCCGTCATGTTCTCAGTGGGAAATAATGCGCTGTTTTCCCAGCGAAAACACAAGAACCAATACATTTCGAGGACATGTGAATTCAACCGAATCAGCCCCGGCAAGAGAAAAACCTCTGACATGTCAGGCAGATTGGTAATTCGATGGTGATAAACATGACAATATTGAAGACTTTATGCTGGGACCAAGCACGTGTTTCCACATAAACCAGGTGTTACAGTCATTAACGTTTCAATTATCGAAGGTTTGTGGTATTAGTGACAATGCATTATTGTGTCATCGTCGTCTACCGTATTATGGTTCTGTGAACAAAAACTTTTCAGTACCTTCCCTTGTGTCAGTGGCTTTTCCAGAGGCCTCACCAAGTTCGTTCTCCACCAAATATATTGTACATCATGTAGTCTGTCATGTGCTGAACAATGGCGTTAAACCCAACAATCCTACACTAAACATGCGCACTGATGGACAGAGATACGCACACTACAAGTATTCATCCGATATTCGAGTCCATGCTGCTTTATACACTGCAATAATTGGTCGATAATGTAAGCCTTGTGATTGTTATTAACATGGAACAGAGATATCCATGCTTTTTGCCGCCTGAAATAAGTTTTATCGACACAGTTATGTGTTATATCTAAACATAAAATTATTTATATTAAAAAAACGTAAGAAACATTAGAAAAGGAAACGCAGAAACAACACTGAACTATAAATACATCATAAATGTTGGAATGCCCTCGAGCAACATTTGACTAGTACCTGTAATTTTCAGACGTGGGTGCTACATCCTCTTTATTACAGTTCATTTGGTTTTGCAAATATGTCAATAACAAAACTCGGTACACACTCCCTCCCTAACTTACTTGCTGCTTGGTTGTGTATTCACTCCATTTCCTGCTTAGAAAGGTACGACTCAAAACAGTACATAAGACTAAACCCAGCGAACATTATTGAACTCAGAATACTACTCTTTACTTTGAAAAAGTGACCTCAGATTAAGACAGTTTTGTTTAAATCATTTAATACAGCGTCAGTCTAATTTGAATTTGCATTTTGTGAGCAATCTAATAGAGATATCATTTAAATCATATCTTACCTCTGTAAAGGATTAAGCCACGTTCGCATTATATATATATATATATATATATATATATATATATATATATATATATATATATATATATATATATATGTGTATGTATATATATATATATATATATATATATATATATATATATATATATATATATATATATATATATATATATATATATATATATATATATATACCATTTGCCAGATATATTGTTTAGGTAGTCTCACTGTTTAGCTGAACTGGTAATCGAGCTTCGTACTGTTGCAGTCTCTATTCAACACTAAAGAATGCTTATGCTGAATCTGAAATTAACGTTAACATTATTTGAAAATTAGTTTGAATCTTTAGAAAGATTACCGTAACACTGTTATTTAATTAAATTTAAATGAGACTTGACATGCAGTCAGGATTGTCAATACATACTTAAATATACATGGAAATGTGGATGGCTTTGATAACTTTATTAATTTCCAAGGATAATCAAATCCTTGTAGAATCAATTCAACGAATATTTGAACAAGTCACCATGATATTCCTTTATATTCCAAACAACGCTCTCACTGGAACAAAAGTCAGTCCATTTTTTTTCTCAGTCTCTACCGTCCTCCTTCTAGTAGAAAAAACAAGCTGACCGAATCTCTCTTTTTGGAGCAGTTTCCAAATCTTCTAGAGTATGGAAATTGGATAGGTGGCAACCTAATTATTCTTGGAGATTTCAACTTTCACTTTGACTGTCCTGGTCAACCATACATGTCAAAACTCCTAGATTCCATTCATGTTTTCAATCTTAAACAGTCAGTTAACTAACTTACCCATAAACTTGGTCACATTTTAGACTGGTTTCCTTATAGACCTGATGATAATATTCTGCAATCCACCCTTGTATCCCACGAACTTGCATCGGATCACCTCTGCATTGTATGCCATCTCGACGTATCAGTCCCTAACCCTCCACCTCTATTTGCTACAATGAGAAACATCTGTATGATAAATAGAACCAAATTCATGCATGACATTCAAGAAAACCTAACAACTTTCTTGCATCCAACAGCGGAACAACTTGATAACTGCCTGCGTTCATTGCTTGAAAACATGCTCCAGCGAACAAATGCGGAGTATCAATAAAAAAAAGTGTTCTCCATAGTATAGCAGTGTTAGGGACCAGCTTCGCACTGCTAAAAGACATCGCCGAAAAGCAGAGATTCTTTGGCTTTCCACCAGACTCACTATTCATAAACAAATCTACGAAGCCGCTAAGAAGAACGCCACAAACATAGTCCATTTAGCCAAATCATCCCACTACAGTACTAAGATCACGGAGAGTTCCAGCTGCAAAGAGCTCTTCGAGATAACTAACAAGATAATGTCAAGGAACAAATGAACACCACTTCCAACAACCTTCTCTCCACTAGACCTACCATACCATTTTGCAAATTTCTTAGATGACAAAGTACCATTAGAGATTCCCTTGACAGCACAATTTCAACTGATTCGTCACCATACAGTTATGATGCAGAATTTCAGCGACAACTATTAGGAGCATTTGTACCTGTTTCTATAGATTTAGTACGGACAATCGTGATGAAAAGTGCACCAAAGTCTTGTGAACTTGATCCAATTCCGACATCACTGCTGCTTGAGTGCTGAGACCCAATATTGCCTTCACTAACTGATGTTAGTAATATCTCTCTCTCATCAGGGGAATTCAATAATTTTTCAAAACTTCCATCGTAAAGCCACTGCTGAAGAAACCAACACTGGACCATAACGATTTAAAGAACTACCGCCCAGTTTCTAATCTCCCATTCATATAAAAAATCTTAGAAAAGGTTGTTCTAACTCAACTTATATCTTATTTGAATTCAAACAGTCTTTTTAGCAATGTACAGTCTGCATATCGCCCTTGCCACAGTACGGAAACTACTCTTCTGAAAGTATTTAGTGACATTCTCTCTGCTTTGGATAGTGGGAAGATTACAGTCCTCACTCTCTTGGATTTATCTGCAGCATTTGACACAATAGACCATGATATATTACTTCACCGTCTCCAGCTTGTATTTGGCATTCAGAATATAGCCTTACAGTGGTTCAAGTCTTACTTAGTTAACAGGACACAGATTATATCTGCAAATGGAATACACTCCAGCCCAAATGACGTATGTTGTGGTGTTCCACAGGGATTTATTCTTGGGCCTGTTCTCTTCATTCTGTATACTCAGCCACTCTCAAGCGTCATAGATCATCACCCAGTGTCGCACCAATTGTATGCTGATGACACCCAAATATACAAGTCTAGCCACCCAACTGAAGTTGATGCTACCATCCATGGAGTAGAGAAGTGCATTTCTGATGTGAAATCATGGATGACATGTAACAAGCTGCAGATGAATGATGATAAAACTGAGGTTATTCTGATCACAACACAAAGACTTTCTCATTCACATCCTTTACCTCAGACAATAAATATCAGCAACATTAAATTCTCACAGTCAGTACGGAACCTAGGCGTTACTCTAGACAGTACTCTCACATTGCACCAACATGTTATGAACATATGCAAGGCTGCATATCTTGAATTGAGACGCATCAGTTCCATTCGTAAATATCTTTCAGTTGATGCCACTAAAATACTTGTGTGTTCATTAGTACTTTCAAGACTGGACTATTGTAACTCAATTCTGTCTGGTTCGTCACAATATTTACTCCAGAAACTTCAAAAAGTTTGAAACACAGCTGCTTGGACCATCTTTAGAGTACCTCGATCAGAGCACACCTCACCACTGCTCTGTACCCTACACTAGCTATCAATTCGATACAGAATCAAACACAAAATTTGTTCTCTGTGCTATGTTTCAATGACAGACTCCAGTCCAACATACCTATCCAGCCTCACCCATGTGTATACACCAGCTAGATCCTTACGCTGTTCTTCTGATAATCGTATACTCATTGTTCCCAAGGTGAAACAAAGTCATATGGACAATGTTCGTTTGCATACCAGGGCCCGGCGACGTGGAACGAATTGCCCATTGAAATTAGACACAAAGATACAGTGGTCCCTTTTACGAGTGCTCTTAAGACTCACCTGTTTCGACTGCAGAAACAAACTTAGCGACCTAATCATGTTTTGTATCTTATGTTTTCAGCATGTTTTTATGTTTTCCAATTTCATTGTTTTTGTCAATTATTGTTCTGTAGTGTAGTCATATCATTATTGATGGTGTAAAGCGCTTAGAGCTTCTATAGATTAGACGTTATAAAAAGTCTTCATTATTATTATTATTATTATTATTATTATTATTATTATTATTATTATTATTATTATTTATGCTCCAGGGAAAATTCCAAATTTTGTTTTGTGTTTGTACATTGAAAAAGATGTTTCCAAAATTTGTTTTGGTTTCGTTATATTATATTTTAAATTACATTTTATATTTTTTTGACTCATTATAGATAGATCCGGCATAGGCTAATACACCGATATATGAAAGGAACCCAAAACAGTATCCGCTTTGATTGGGGTATTTTGAGCCTAATCCTACATGGAAGTTTATGACATTTAATTTATCTATGAGAGTTGATCAATTGAATATATGATGATAATTGAAATCTAATTATGCTTTATTTGCTTTTGAAATAATTCCTCTTCATATAAAGATTGGCAGAGTGTTGTCTTTTTATGGTACATTTATTTTTAAAAATACATGTATATTATACCATATTTTCACAGAATCCGAACTTGGACATAACATTATTTTCTGGCGTAATCTCTGTCAAGGCCTTGCTGGAAATGTAAGATAATATACCAACACATTCATCAAATACTTTAGCATTGATAATATCGGATCCCTTGTTTTAAAAAAATGTTTAAACGGTCGGTAAATGCGACAAAATTTTTAAAATAAACACTTTTGTCCCCATAAACACGTTTGCCCCAATGATGCTATTCCCATGGTGAAGCATGGAACCAATACTATAGGACTGTTCCTCGTTCCCGTTCTCGTTCTCGTTCTCGTTCCTCGTCATCCACATGTTAATGTATATGCACCGATATAATTATTATTTGTCCAACACTAGAGACGCCTAACTAATCGCAATATTGTTTTAATCGATCACACGTTTAACAAAGTTGTACATAATTCATGTCTGCAAGTACACTTAGGGTTGTGAGAACTCTTCTTTTATACTAGATTCAGTGGTTATTTTTGCTCATTTCAACACAATAAATATAATCCTAATTTTAGCAGTTGTTTTTTTGCGGACAAAATGGGGACATTTGGATAATGGTTCCATGTTGTGTCCCCACGTTCGTCACACGTTTGTTTCCTCTACATAAGTGAATGGATCCTTTTTATCTGTAGTAAAACATAACCATTTTAACCGTCATTAACACCATTCCTAAGGCCACTATTTTATCGAGGGTCCTAATGCAGTTGCATACTTTATTAGGTGATAGACAGGCAATTAATCGTGTTTTGGGACCATAATGTACTATTTCTGACACCTTTTGGCATTTAATTGGCCCACCTATGAATGCACCTAGCAGGTTTCGTGCTTATGTGTGTAAGTGTCTTAATGCATTTTTAAAAACTCCCTTCCATTCATCCTCCCACCCTCCTTTCCTGTATTCTTTCCTTTCCTACGTTATTTTGCATTTAATTCCTTATTTAAAGCTGGAATATAATTTGGAATTGTCATCGAATTAGTAAATCGAGGAAGATAGCTTTACCCTGAGGCACACTATAATAATGTAAGCTTGCTTCACTGATCATAATATAAAACCATAAAGTATCATTTGAAATCACTTGCAGACTTGATTGGAATTTATGCAATTAAAAACTTGTCGCTTTGAAATATTGTAAAATATTTGACATGTGTTTTAAGGGAAGTTTCTAGCCTGATGACAAAATCAGCACTTTCTCACTGTCCTATGATCAATTCTAACATGGCAATAAACTACGCTTACAGCACACTATGTGGTATCAGCAAATATTAATGCTGATTGCATTTATTTCTCTAATGACTGTATTACTTCGATTCCTGCTTAACATTCGCACAAATATGTTTCATGCAAAACAGATACAGTAAGGTTAGATGAGATGGTACATGTTTTAGAGGTTTGTGGGTGAGCGGAAAGTGACAAGTAAAAAATTAGATTAGAGCTAAAACAAGCAATGTTACTTCATATTTATAGCGATTACTATTTTGCGTTGTGGCAACATGAATTGCCCAATTTCTGGAAAGTTACTTTAACAATACTAATTAACGTAAAAATACAATATTCCGACAAAATTCTGAAAAATGTAATGATATTTAATGGTGTGAAGGAAAGTACATTGATCACTGGCTGAAAAGTCCAAATATTCAACTAAACTTTACGAGCATAATTTAGCAGTCTATATGTACTCTGATCTCCTGTGCAATCCAGTTCAATTGTTGCAAAGAACTAAAAACTTGAAAGTCGCTTTTATAACTTCTAAATCGCATTAGTCTAATGAAGTATTAATAGTAGATTACTAAATCTAAATGATCTACCACAAGTGAAATTTACTTATTTTGATGACATCATTTTTTTCCCCTCAAAACCTTTCCAGTTTGAAACGTTCAGACTTTACCAAAAAGTCATATCATGGAAAAATATAGCCTACCACAAGTTGCACAGTTGTATTCTGTGATAGGTAAAGCCTGATTGGGGTACTGCGTCCTGCGTTGACCTTTGTTGTTTGTCATGATCATGCACTCCAAATCAAAGTGTGAGGCCTCGGTTGTCTGCAGTTGAAATCCATTTACCGTGACACGTTACCTTGTCCGCGATTGCTTAAGTCACTAAACAAAAGAATGGTTAGAAGTCATGTATATATATATATATATATATATATATATATATATATATATATATATATATATATATATATATATATATATATATATATATATATATATATATATAAAACACCGCGGCTATAGTTGATCCTTTTCGTAAATGTACGAGACCTCAGCTTCGTTGCATGTGAAACGTCGCACGTGGACGTTAAAAGCTTTGTTCAATAATAAATGACACTTATAGTTCACAGACGGCTCGGGGGCATTGTTTGTTAAGTTGAATAGATCAGGGTAGAATCAAAATCCAATCGGGATTGACAGAGGGTGTGGTCATCATTTCAATTCGAATTTAATATAGTATTTTCAACCTAGGAACTTAGTAAATCCCCAAACTTCGTGCTGGAAAGTTTTAAAAGTAATACTCCGGGGAAGCTACTCGTAATTTGGCGTAAAAACGTAAGAAATTCTAAGAAAGACAAAGCTTCATAAAAATCAGTAAGTTATTTGCTCGATTGTTGCAGATATTGTACTTGTAATTATGTGCAGTATGTATACGTCATTACTAGAATTACTGGAATCGTTAGTATGTAAAATTACCTTTGTAGTGTTTAATTTACATGCGTATTGGAGAAATGGGCTATGATTATGTAAAAAAAAATATGTAGGTTGCTAGCTCGTGGTCAGAATAAATATTGTAATTCGCTATTTGGTAATTCATACTAAACTAGTACATTATTCAAGTCATATTCTAGATTTTGCAGTTGTTGAATTGTAAGTTTGGAAAATGGTTGCAGTGTGTAAAAGTAGTTAATATGGATGTAAGGACAGATCAGAGCATGGATATAGATCAGCGCATGGATATTTGACTATTTGTGCACGATTTCTAGGAGTGTAATGTACAGAAATGCGTCTCATTGTTACGATATTGTTCAGTGTAATGAAATTTAGAATATATATATATATATATATATATATATATATATATATATATATATATATATATATATATATATATATATATATATATATATATATATAGTGGTGACGCAATTTATTGATAGATATATAATAAGTAGTTGATACCATGTATTTTATTGACCGAGAAAATATAATAGTCTTTATCTGATGATTAATTATTAGTTACTGTGAGACTAGGTGGCTAAGGAACTATGTTAACGTCGTTGTAATTTTGCAGGAATGTTTTAGGGGACATATTTCCGGTATAGTTTAGTCCCGAGTCTCATGGAGGGAGACATAATAAGGACTAGTGAAGTCGATTGTAAATCGAAGGCTAGTCGGAAAAGGAGTCAAGGAGGAGAAATTGGAGAAGAAACAGTCAAGGAGGAGAAGGAGTTAAGAGGTAAGAATTGGCGGTATAGGAGAGATACAGATGAGTAGAAAACAAGGACAGATGGAAAAGCTATCTCACACTATAAGTCAAATGATGCAACAGGCCATAACTTGGTCGTAAAAAAGAAGAGTGATTGGGGAATTATTATCATTTGACTAGTGAATTGTATTAAATTGTTATTCATTTGAATTTCAACTTTTGTTTACTCACTAATTTAACTGTCGGCATTGTTGATTGGCTTCTCTCTCTCTCTCTCTCTCTCTCTCTCTCTCTCTCTCTCTCTCTCTCTCTCTCTCTCTCTCTCTCTCTCTCTCTCTCTCTCATTTCACGTCCTACAAAATTGAACCTAGGTGGGACTTCTATAAAAAAAATTATATGAAAAATTGGGAGCACCTTCCACAACCATAACACACCTACCGTAGTGGCAGCATAACAAACCCCGCCACACACAGATACCAATATTGACATATTTTATATCATGCGTAAGGACGTCTTTAAATCGGAGTTTTTGATATCATGCTGGTCTCAGGGAATTGACAACTTCGCTGCAGAACACATCAGTTTGGGGTGCATCCATCTTGCATGTGTATGTGTTTGAGCCAGAGCAAGCAGTCTCAGGTTAAATAGTACCATGATGCGTGGTTGTTTGGTCTGTGCAAAGAAGTCAGTATTGGTGTTCTTGTCCTTCCATGTGATAACAGGGATGTGACGCAAACACTGGCGGTAGAAGCTGTTGGATGAATACTCTTGGCGACTTGACTGCTTTGCTCCAATTCAGAGTGATAGCGATGACGCAGACCTGGATAGATCAGTATCTTAGTTCTTGTTGGAAAATTTGCTGTTATCACATACGATTGTTCTGACTCGGTGGAAGGCGACTGCAGATTTTTCAATGCGGATATTGATCTCATCGTCAATGAAATGTTGTCGGCCCTTGTAAATCCTAAACGGTGTTTACTTCCTGCTGCGGAATGTTATCGAGGGTGATTATTCTCTGTTGTGCAGCAAGTTAAATGATTATGTCAGTGTTGGAGATCAAGAGGCATGGATCTTAGAGACAGTTCATACGTTTCTGCATGCCAATCAGTGCTGTTAATTGTCAGTGCAATTAATTAATTAATTAATTGTCAGTGCAATTAATGCATCGACTAATACCAGAAGTTATCTGATTATGATTTGTTATACTTTGGTCTTGGTTTTCCGATTGACTAGGTTATACAATTTTTAATCGGTAGACATCTTCCAGGTCCGCGTTGAATGTACTTTTATGGAGAACAGAGAAGAATATTCCATCCAGCAGATTTGCTTCGCACAATACTTTGTCTCAAAGCGATTGGACCTGCAGCCATCAAACTATACAATTCATCCCATCTTACTGTGAAATAAACCAGATTGGCTGAGAAGTTCCGGGGGTTAGAGAGCATTCGATTGGCCCCGTGAATATTAAATACTAGTTCTTTGCTGACTATGTATGATGCCTTCACGAGCTCGCTAAAGCAAATAGAGTGTTTTCTGCGACTCTATGGATTTCTCTTGCAGTTGGCTTACTGAGATGATCCTCTCTACTTAAGATCTGACTGAAATCACACTTCACCTGCTGAAGCACACAGTCTGTGATTTGTTGGCTTATCCTCAAGATAACCCTTGCAATGGCCATACTAGCAATGCTGAAAGATGAGATGCAGCGGTAGTGGTTACAGTACTCACTGTCGTTTTTGTTCTTATATAATGTGATGATGCTGACGTGGCACATTTGCTATGGAGATCATCCATCACCCTAGCAGAGGTGAAGGTATTCCCCCTCCATAAAGGAGGTTTTTGAGATGTGGTAACGGGCTAGACATTCACAAAGTTTAGTACTTCAGCTGGAATTACGTCTTTTCTGGGCGTATAAACACTTTCCACGGAATCTATGGCTTGGGTGAGTCCGAACACTGTTGGCACCACGTTGAGTTCCTCCGTGACATATGACTCTGGCAATTCGTGAAACACTAGCTATTCCTATCCGATAACTACCGAAGAACGGTATTTCTTGTCATCGTACACGTACACATACGCACATATACATGCAAATGGAATAAATGAGCGAAAACCAAAAACTATGGCTGTCGGCCATAAATGATAAAGATAAACCATAGACGTTGAATGCAACGGATCGAATTGTTGATAACATATAGTCATTTGGTTCCTGAATATTGTTGATTTATCGCATGTAGGTCAGTTATAATTGTAGAGGTGATTGCATTTTGTGTATATAAATAGACATTAATAGAAAAATGTATCTCTGCTGGACAATTTAAAAGTTTCACTGAACGTTTATAGCAAAGTTATGACTGGAAAATTCTGGACAAACTTAAATCAAAGAAAATTATAAACAATTGTGCTGAATACTTTCGAGCTACTGGGCTGTGTTGATTAAATGCGAATTACCATATTTCAGCAACTCGGACCTGACAATTTAAACTTTCATTATAAAACTTTTATTATAATAGTTATCAGATTCAAACCTACTTTAAAATTATATACTTGGGTATGCATCAGATAATTCTTTGAGAACATGCAAGCGAGATACATGCATCGTAATGACTAACACACAATTGCACTAACATATATCATTCTACAGAATTGAAAGTTTAGTCTTGTCGAGCTATAGGACTCCATGAAAATGTTGGCTTCACAGAATACAAATTTTGACAAAAAAATAATTTTTAAATCATGACGACTTCACTGCAATTTTCAACTACTTTGAACTCCAAACGAAAAAGACGTGCTGTATGGCTGTAAAATTTGAGCTTTATATTTGCTCATTTTTATCCCTGTGTTGGTTGACTACTGTATCGGAGAGCACCATCCCAATGTCATCCTTACAATTAAATATTTCTAGTCATCATATAGCGTAGGGACAATAAATATCAAGCACATAAAAACACGAAGACACGGACACACACATGCATTCACACATGCAATCTCTTTAGACACCCACACAAATATACAATGGCTTAGCGATATTACAGTGTTTGTCTCTGTTTATCATCAAATCGGACCTAAATAAATAGCACAAATTACTCAAGTGACATATTGAAGATTAAGGCCCATTAAAAAAAAAACAAGAAATTGGTCCGCTATTTTATCCCTCTATTATTACACTCATACTGTCTCTGGTTTAACGCACTCTAGACTGCATAACGTCGTGATATTTACCAGCCTTTTGATAAGCAAATAACAGGAGTATGCATTTGTTGCACTTTTGATACATGCAAGAGCGAATGCTGTATGTATATATATTTAAATACGGACTATGTCAATACTTACAACTTACTACATACAGATAATGTACAACTCCTCGCAACGAAAACAAAATATGACACGATCTTAACTCTGCCAATGCAACACATCAATGTATAGCATGCATTCAATGTAGATACAAATGGTTCTTGCGGTAATGCGTCGGTTGAGACCCAACAACATTAATAGAGCGGGTATCTTTTTAAAGTTCGACGTAAAGGTTAAAGTTGATACCACTGATATATTTGTAAATAGCGTTGGAAGAACTACTTTTAGAGACGTAGGCATTTCTTATGGCTGTGATACTACATGTATTTCCAATTTAACGATTACAACCTTATCACATTGATCACACACAGGACACAAGAGTATTAATTAATTTTCCATAGTAAATGCATGCAAAACACCATGCTATTACAAATTCAAAAGCTTAACATTTCTGAGTACTCATTATCAAATCTTTAATTATTAGTATGGACACATCCTGGATGACAGCTTCTGTGCAGAGAAAACACCGCGGAAATTTCTGGTTCCAGGTGTGGTTGAAACGTGTGCTTTCAATTCCACGTCATAATCAGGTTCTAATTTCAGTAATGAGTTTTCCAATCTCAAGTCTGTTAAAGGACTGAAAATCCATCAATAAAACAATGACTCTATCTTTGTTTGTTTTAATGCAGTTACAACTAGAATTATTTTTCTGTTATAATAAGGATAAACTATTAAACGATTCTTGAAACAAAAATTCCCAACTAAGCACTGCAATCACAGTTTGGAACTTGCATAAAAATGTTTCTAAGAGTGTTTAAAAGTTATTCATCTTACGTGGCAAATATTCTTGCATGCTATCCATTTGAAAACACAAAACAAAGCTATATTTCTTTCTGTATTAATTCTTTCTCTGGCAAGCTGAATTAGAAATAGTATCACAGCCATAAGAAATTCCTACGTCTCTAAACTAATTCTTCCTAAGTTATTTACAAATGTATCATTAGCATTTACTTTAACCTTTACGTCGAACGAAAAAAAGTCACATGCTCTAATACTGATATTAGATCTTGACCGAGGCATTGCCACACTAAGCATTTGTTTAGGTCTAAAAATACTTAGAGTGAACCGCTCCGGTGGCCTAGTGGTTTGAGCGTCCGCTTCGGATGCGAAAGGTCGCGAGATCGAACCAGGGCTGAGTCAAACCAGAGACGTATAAATGGCATTAACAGCTGCCTCACTAGGCGCTCAGCATTAAGAGGCATGGGTTATTACTGATAGAATAATGTGACTGGGTACGACATGATGCCCCAGTGCTAGAGATCACTGTAAACTGCCACACTGTAGACATCGTAGCGATATGAATGAAGGTATAACGGTACCAATTGCGCAAGTCCAGGTGGGTGGAGCTTATGGTGTAGGGAACCTTGCATTCGGAAATAAGCAACAACACTAGCCATGATTAGTGGATTATGTAAGAGTTGTACTTTCTGTTAGCCTTAAAAAATGTTTAGCCTCTTGGCAACATGTAAATTTATCCTAATTCCTATATAGATCATATTTTGTATTTTTTATGATTTTTTTGAAAAAGTGATACACATGACTGAAAATAAGTATGTTGTGACTAGATAACTCATACCCCTGTCTAGTTCCAGCTGAGTTATCTCTCTTAAATGCAATGGAGTATTGTCAAATTGACAATATAACACTGTTCTCTATGACAGTGTGTGACATGCATCCTGAAGAAGGATAGAAAGTATATTTATTTCACAAAACATTAGCATTGAGGTCTATGGACCGTGATACCTGAAATATTGTTAAAACTACGTTAAAAGTCCAAATCATATACACAGACTCACACACACGTTGAGTGTACACAGTACAATGATGTTCTGGATTAGCATGAATAATTCCTTACCATATTTTGTTTCCTTTGTGAAGAGTACATTTTCCGTGTGTCATCTGCATACCTTGTAACGATATGTCTGAAATTTTTGTTCTTGTGTATTGAGCTAGTCCATATTTAAAGATATATGCAGACTGCATATACTTCCAGCATCTATCATAACTGCAATAAATGCGTACTCATATGCTGTTAAAAATTACAAAGTTTATGCAGCCTATGTTTTCTTAAACCAGCAGCAGTATGAGTAGAAGAATATATGGCATTAATTAATTATCTAATTATTTAAATACTCTGTGTGTGTGTGTGTGTGTGTGTGTGTGTGTGTGTGTGTGATTTGGATGTTTAACGTAGCTTAGCAATTTTTCAGTCATGTCGCTACGATGTAAGCAGTGTGACAGTTTATAGAGATGTATAGCAATCATGTCGCAGACAAGTAGCATGATGCCCCACCCAGTCGCATTATTCTGACACCAGTCCGCCCAGTCCTAACTCTAACCTGATTTCTGAGCGCAGCTGTTAGTACCATTTTTGTAAGTCGTTGGTATGACTCAGCTGAAGTAACCTAACCATGTTCAATTACTAATTCATTTAGGTACTCGAGTGATCCCAGGCAAAGTCATACCAAATACATAAAAATGGTACGAACAGCTGCCTCGCTAGACGCCTAGCATTAACTGTGACTGGGTGGGACATCGTGGTATATGTCTACGGCATGATGCTTCATTGCTATTGTGAAGGGGCAAATTTCAGGCTATCTATTAATAAACATTAGGAGAGGACACATAACCATTAGTTAAATTTATGGAGACACGCTGTGTCAAAAGGGGGTTCTGTATAGTGTAGTGATGTATTCATTTAGAGCGCGACCGTTGTTACTAATTACTACCTTGTTTATTCAGCAATGAGACTGACTGCCAGCGACATTTTAAAGTTTCCTTTTTTCACGAAAAGTGTCAGACTTGAGAAAACGCAGGGATTCTGTTACTTAAAAACAAGCATGTCATGCTGACCAGATGTAAGCGACTCTTAGAGAAAAGTGTGGGAAAAGACATTTGATTCTGATTGGTCACGGTTAAAAAAGGGCAGATATATTGAACAAAACAACTCCGAGCCCCCGTAAAGATAAATAAACAATTTAATCAAATACATACACAATCATGAAATTTTCTTTTATAAGGAATACACGCTGTTTAGAAATAAACTTTCACCGAATTACAAATAGACTTGAAATATAATTAAACAAATTAGCCGTTTTATTACTGATAGTTAAAAATCATCATAGGATCGGGTGGCACAATCGAAGTCAATGCTTTGTTCGATTTTCATAACCTGTTATCCTCGAACCACGTTCTCTGTTCCATCCAATGTTGTTCTAGAAGTCCGTTCCCCTCGAGATAATCTGCCTTCGTGGATATCCCGCTTGAACTCAGACTTATCCACTGTATCAATATATACACCTCTCGATTTCCCCTTCACAATTCTTTATTCCCGTACTTCACTTTCTTTCCCAAAAAGCTATTTTCTTCCTTCCAAAAGAAAATTAAAACAACCTAGGCTTCTCGTTACAACGGTTAGAGTTGAGACTGTCCATTATTCCTGGTTCGAACAATCAGACATTTCTATGAGTGATAACAATTGTACGGCTAGTAATTTACTACACATGTCCTCAAATGAATGTAGTTAAACCATTTGTTAATTCGTTTTGCCTTGACCTAATACATTACCGTCTTACAAAGCGAGACGTTGAATTATACACTGTCGCTAAATCATCTATGAAATCAAAATTCGGTGAATTCACATGTATTCTTGTAAATCACTAATTAATGTAATACATTAAATTCTTAGAACACAATCATTATTCAAACAATATGGTAAATTCAAGAATTAACGTAACATTTCTTATTCATACTCAGCATAGTGATTTTACGACATATATTAACACTGCGTCATTCTTAACTAAGAATTAAGGTAAAAATTCCAATTAATAATTCAAAAGCACATTATTATACAAATGTATCAAATTAAATTAAGCATACAAATGTATCAAACGAAATCATGTTGACCGGCTTGTAACTAACAATATTCAGTGAATTGCGATTTTGTGTGTCACTCAACCGTTGTTTTTTTGGGCGTTTTTTTTCCACCTGGTCTACAGCTTAACATACGAATGTATTTCTCTCAAATAATATTCGGAGTCCTACTAAAATAATTCGACATTATCTCCTTTCACGTGAACAAATTCAGACTAAATTCTAATTCTAGAATTCTATTATGTTCTAAAGATTTCTCGTGTAAAACACCCCCCCCCCTTATTTAACCGTGACCAATCAGAATCAAATGTATTTATCCCCGCTTCCCTCTAAAACTCGCTTACATCATGGTCAATATGACATGCTTTGGTTTTAAGTAACAGAATCTCTGTATTCTCTCAACTCTGACATTTTCGTGATAAAATGAAACTTTACAAGGTCGCCGTCGGTCAGTCCTGGCTGCTGAACAAATACGGTTAATTAGTACAACGGCCACATCCTACTATACCGATGCCTCTCCTTTGCACGATGTGTCTCATAAATCTAACTAATGGCTATCTGGCCACAACTAATGGTTTATTAACAGATCGACCGAAAATTTGGCACTTCACATTCCATTTAAAATTTGTTTTATTTTGGAAATATATGTAAAACTTCTTTCTATGATTTTATATTTCAGCTGTCTAATCAGGGTTCGTCATGTAAGCCAGTCCGCACCTGGGAAGCAGGCAGGACTAGGCAGCTGGCCGTTGCCTTGGGGAAGTCAGTGAGTGAGGAATCTGAGCTACGCTAGTGAACGCTAGGCAGCTGGGCCGTTGCCTTGATGGAGTCCATGAGTGAGGAATCTGAGCTACGCTAGTGAACTCTAAGCAGCTGGGCCGTTGCCTTTTTGGCAGTCTGTGAGTGAGGAATCTGAGCTACGCTAGTGAACTCTAGCTTTGATACCATGTCTTTAGGTTGACATCTCTTACATAGTCTTGATAGTGTCATGCATGTTTCTAATCAGCGGTGTCTTTTGCGAAGTCAACATTGTCAACAGCAAAGAACATGTGTCTTCCGTGAATCAAATCGTTGGGCAAGTAAATGCTATCATTGACCAGCAATTACTGAACTACAGTTGATGATTTCTGCACTTGGTATATATAATGCAAGATGTTGAGTTGCTCGCTTTCCATGGCTTGATGAATGGCTACTCCAACAAAAATAGCTGTTGCAGCATTTCACGTGCTGACCCCAGGGTCTGTGATATCTTGCTACCTAACAGTAAAATGGTCACTTTACATTGTGCTATCTTAATGGCATGCTTGCTTGTTCACTTGCAAAGACTACTTGCCAGTGGATGGCTTAATATTTGGTCCCTGAAGGACCCACATGTATAATCTGTACACATCGTTTGGTAAATGTTTCTCTGTAACATCTGTAAGTAAACGACTAAAAGTGCATTTTTTAAAGCTTTATTATAGCAACATTGTGCAGAACCTTCATTTCCATTTCACTGCCCACATCGTCCACCAGATGAATTGCAGCGTCTCTTGAACACTTACGTTTTGGTTGAATTACAAAATCCGGTATTTCAGATTGTATGAGCTTTACAAGTTTGTTGTTACTGCACTTGTGGTTCACCACATTGTTGGCAGATATTATGCATATGTACACCTCTTAGAGTAGACACGCTACTGCATTTAATTCAAATAGCTTGTCCTCATCCAGACTGAGGAATTCAGTTAATGTTACTAATTTATCAGCTGCACGTGGCTTAGTTAAGGATGAGTTCTATGCTCTGATGCTAACATATGTGATTTGCATTGAACAAGCCCACTTGTGTTATTGGATGTCTATTATGTGTGCATTTTTTTATAGGTAGAAGGATGTCATAGTTTGACGCAGAGCTTATCGCATTTTGACACAGTTACGGTGAACAATATAATACTGTGTGTGTGTGTGTGTGTGTATATATATATATATATATATATATATATATATATATATATATATATATATATATATATAGCTTTGTGATACATGTAAAATGTGACCATTTTATCATCAAAGATCTTTCAATCATAGAGATGAACATTAAAATATATGTATGAATCTATTCGAGATAAACCACATTTTTTATTCGCTTTGTCGACTTTTGTGTTCCTTTGCATTGCTAAATTATCAGCATCTTCACAAACATAACATCTATATAAACAGTCATGTGCATGGTCAGGGATACTGTCGTCACATTTTTAATTCTCTCATTAAAATCTTCAATATGAATAAAGACATTTGCGTTTTCATTTCATAAAACTTCTCGCTTAGAAGAAAGTAAAATAAAATGATTATATCTTTATCAATAAGCAAAATTTGAGAACTGAAACATTTAAACCACAAAGTGATGAAAACGTCTAAAATAATTTTTTCATAAAATCATTGAATACGAGAGATTTACTCTTGGCCATTTTTTAAAGAAAATTTTCGAACGTTCTCTGATAACTTATCGTATGTATTATTAAGATTAGTAATGTTGATCAATAATGGAGGAGAGTTGTGATGTTTATAATGGTGCCTGCAATATTCCGCGACAGTTTGCTTGTACATATGTAAATATTTTGCTGAGAATAAGGGCGTTGACTTCTATCCTAAGTGGACTGCTGATTTCCCTTGTGTGAAGACAAGACCCTGCGGCGAGATTTACTTCGCTTGTTCTCTCATTTTACCTTGCTCATGTATTCCCTATTTCGTGCCCCTTTCTTCGTCGTCCATTGCACCGATCATTCCATGTCAATAACTTTGATAGCAGAAAGCAATGGATCTTAATGAATAAACCGCGACAAACGTCCAAATAGTGTGTGTTCCGGAAACGTGCAGAATAGCTTCAGTACAACCTGTTTTTGGATAGCAGTTAGATAGTTATCCCATTAGTGTGTGTTATTCGGTGCGTCAGTGAAGCAAATATTTTTGTTAACTGGATTATACTCCGTACAGGTGAGTGTTATTACATATATAGTTAATTCTCGGCGTGTATGCCAAAAGTATGCATTACATAAGAAAGAAAAAGGGAGGGGGGGGGGAGAAGGTGCGTGTATGACTCTACTTGAAACATTTTACCTTTTCAACTGATTTATGGATACAAACATACAAGCCATGCTTTACAACGTTACCCAACTAGTGCTTCGACAGGGTTTACCTAAGACTGACAAGTTTTTCTCCCCATTTTTGTTATTATATATGACATTACTGGCGCCAGTAAAGTCGTATGAATAAAACAAAAAGGTCGACAAAACTTGTTCTTCTAGATTGATAAAAATTTCCATATGCGGACTCGATCCATATGTTTTAAATACATGATTTAGTACTTTGAAAAGTTCCTTTCCCTCTTTCAGTCATAAAATAGCTTGAAGGCCTATCAATATACAAGTTAAACTTCCAGTTCTGTAATACTCTTGTTCATTGATGTGAAATAAGACAGCGACTACCTCTCGCAAGTTTTGAAAACGTCGTCCAAACAGTCTCAACTGGTTTTTTTTTTCTCAGTCAGGTAGTCCGAGTTTCCTTCAATCTACCCCACCCCATTTTTTTTTTGGCATTTATTTCTGAATTCAGATGGCATTACCTATCGAAAAGTTCGAATTCACCGGAATCGAGCGGTGTCGTGACAAAGTAGTCGTCTGCTAGTGGGTTCAAAACACTTGTATGACCTTACAATAAGTTATACCAAATCGAAAGCTAGATCAGCATAACATTCGTTATCTATCAATTCGTTGACAAGACCCAACTCTTCAAACCTACATGTTCATGATATCGTAGGGTCAGACTAGTCACGCGAAAAAAAAACATACATACATGGGTGCTCATTTTTAGTGAAGTGTATGAACGAATCATTTCTATCTTTTGCATGCCTTGGTAGAACAATAGCTATTCGAAGTATTTCATACATTTCATTCGAAATAAACAGATATGTACGATTCTGTTTATCCAATGTCGAAGATAATAATTTTACTTTACCAAACCGCAGAATAGTGAGGTAAAATAGCTTTGAAGTTCATTATTTTGGATGCCTCAGTCATTAAACTATTCTTTCGTACCGCTTCGGTGGCCTAGTGGTTAGAGCGTCCGCATCGGATGCGGCAGGTCACGGTAATGAAGGTACTAACCGGCTAGCTGCCTCGCTTGGCGCTCAGCATTATTAGGTTAGTGTTAGGACTGGTCGGCCTGGTGTCAGGATATTGTGACTGGGTGGGACATCATGCTACATGTCTGCGGCATGATGCCCCAGTGCTAGACATCACTAAAACATGTCACACTGCAGACATTGTAGCGCTATGACTGAAAATGTATTAAAGCTATGTAAAAAAAATCACAATCACACACATTAAGCCCTTCATCTGTATGACGCTATGTCGTCATGTTGTGACGTATTGAATATACGTGGAAAATACATACAAATTATAATACAGGTATGTTAATGTGAATAACTATATAATGGCGATGATCGCCCGTTTTTCCCTATATCTTGGGGAAAAGACCGTCACCGTATCATTAGTACATTATAATGTTTCCAGAAGGTAGGGTGTCAGTATCCATCATTAATAACGAGAATAATGCTCAAAGATGTTATCGGATTATTTGGACCAGATCAGATTCACAAATTAATCATAACTTAATGTGTTGACCTATCAAAATACACCGCGCGCATTGTATATAAAGTGTGTCAACTTTGTCATGATACATTTACCAAGTGAAGTAAATCTATTGAATCCATATTTTAAAACACATTGGTTTCAAAATGTGTGGGATAACCTCCACTCGCCACAAACACAACGTACATTTCATATTTTTTTTAAAATACTGAATATATTATTTTAAACTGGAATCAAGAATTAGCGAAATATAGATATTTCTTCATTCAGTAAAGTATTCTCTTATGCCTCAAAAGAAATTAAATGACATTGTTTTGAGACTTAACTTCCATTATGCTTATGCAATGTATATTCATATTTTTGTTTGACTGAGAATAAGTACTCGTTGGTTCCAAATAGAGATGTATGGTTACAGAACAACTGTATTTGACAGAAGTAACCGATTTGGTGCATGCTGTATTATGTATTAATGTGACAGAAGTGATCAGTTGGTACATGTATTAATGTGACAGAAGTGATCAGTTGGTACATGTTGTATTAATCTGACAGAAGGGATCAGTTGGTACATGTTGTATTAATCTGGCAGAAGTGATCAGTTGGTACATGTTGTATTAATGTGACAGAAGTGATCAGTTGGTACATGTTGTATTAACATGACAGAAGTGATCAGTTGGTACATGTTGTATTAATATGACAGAAGTGATCAGCTGGTACACGTTCTATTAATATGACAGAAGTGATCAGTTGGTACATGTTGTATTAATGTGACGTATCTAATCTGGTTGGTTCATGCTTGTAACGTCTCCCTTTTAGTATGAGGGGTAGTTAATATGATTTAACTACGTTATCTAGGGAATGACCTCCCTCAATATGATGACCTGGTGTGAATGAAAGAATGAATATCAACAGAGAACTGGGTAAGATTATTGGGAAGAAATAATGCAATACGAGCCCCCTTAGACAAGAAAAATAACCACTTTAATTAAACAAATTAATAGTAGTAATTTTAATTCAACTTAAGTTATTTTAACAGGATGTAATATCTGTATCCAATTTAGATTATTTGATCATCATAAGGAGTGGTGAAAAGAGCGCATTGTCCACGACGGATTACATCACCCTTTTCTAGACCGTGTTCTAACGTTTCCTGCTTCCTCAAGTGTTTCTCTTCCGATTGCTTCATCCTTCTTGGGCTTCCTAGTAACTTTACTTTGAACTCGTTACTTCCACTTTCAGACTTTACTCGTCACTTCTTTCTTTCCCCGGACTTCACTAGTCCCGTCTCTTTTTCCGGACTTCCGTCTTCGGACTGTCGAGTCTCAATCTCTCTCGGAAATTATCGATAACTCACAATAATCATTATTGTCTTAACAGACAAAGGAGATTATTCCATATTTTTTTCACACAGCACTATGAAATCCTACACATATGAACATTTGGATCGCATGCAATCGATTCTACCAATGAACTAATAATTGTAAAATTATAAAGTTAAATCGCAATATAACTCTAGCAACAACACATTTCCATGAAATTGGAAACATGATACATAATATGGAACCTAGTCATATTAAAAAAATTGCATACAACAAACAATAAAAAATAGAATATTACGTGAAATTAAAAGTGCGTACTTTAATGATGTCATTTTTACAACATCTGTATCCAGCAATAATCCTTGTCTTTCTCACAAGATAAATACCTGAACCCTTTCTTGTTTAGCGAGGAAAGCACTATTCTGTTTTATACGCTTCCTCCAAGCCAAACCTCTCCCTTCTCAGAAACTTTCGGACAAAAGAATTTCGATCAAGGTTGTCACTTTAAATTCCCATTAATTCTAAGGTGTACGCCATAGTTTCATTCTGACCAATCATAAGCAGCGGTTTCTAAAAGACAAACATTTCTTTAATCAGTCAGAATTTCTAAATGAAGTTATATAACTCTTCCTTTCATAGATGTTTTTCTCTCAAACCCGTGTTAAGATATCCGATCAATTTCATCGAGTGTGAACCCTGGACCCTTTGAAGTTTTCAAACTGACATGAGAAAAATGACGCTTAAAGGTTGAAGTGACCCTTCACAAGGACTCTCCTTGTCTAAATCTGATACAGTTTTAACGTTCAATGCATTCAACTTTAAGGTTCAATGCTTATTCAAAATTCGACACTTCACGAAGCTGTATTTATTTGATAGAAGTAATCGGGTTGGTACATGCTGTATTAATTTGATATAAATAGTCGGGCTGGTGCATGCTGCATTAATTTAGTACAAGAAATCGGGCTGCTACATGCTGTATTTATGATATAGAATTAATTGGGTTGGTACATGATGGATTCATTTAATAGAAGCAATTGTGTCGACACATGCTGTATTTATTTTATAGAATTGCATTTATTATGGATATTATTTTGTCATATTGTATTAATCCTTACGTGAAAGTGGTGTTCATATTCTTTGCTCTTATTATTATTAATATTATTATTATTATTATTATTATTATTATTATTATTATTATTATTATTATTATTATTATTATTATTATTATTATTGTTGTTGTTGTTGTTGTTGTTGTTGTTGTCTTGTATCCTGCATACTATTAATAATTATAAGAGAAGTTTTAATTTCATTGTTCATTGTTTTGGTCAGAATTTTTTTTTTTATTATTGCATGAGACTAAATAACCTCTAAGCAGGACATGTTTGGAAAAATACCACATTGGTACTGACTCGGGAACCCCAACTGCTCTGACACAACGTATGGCGACTGCCCCTCTCCCAGTAGCTTTTCTTTCCGAGGCAACGAAACTGTCACTAAAATGAAGTCAAGAAAACCTATGTTTAATTTTGGGATATTATCTTGGATTTCATTTTCTTACTTTGTAAATTAAGACTTGAATCTGATGCATTTGTTGTTTCACTTACTCAGCTTTACGTAATTACAATAGTGGACTGGTCTGGCTGGTAATGCCCTGTTCTGAGGATTGTTTTAACACATTAACCCCCGTTGCGGCGTTTACGGGGTAGGAGGTAGTAGCCTACTTCCAAGCTTTTGTATTGTCAACATCATGTATGATACACTAGAGTGGGTGGTATTATAGAAATGTAGACATATTTAGCTCTACAACGATATCAAATAATATGGACGTTTTAGTTGAACTACAAACTACTGAGGGAAAACCTAATTTTTGGACCCGTTTTCATTTCACCCCAAAATTCGCCGTGGTCGGAATCTGATTTTGTGTCCAAATTTTAGATGTCTTGGTCTCAGATCAAAGACAGACCTGTCTGAACCAGGTGAACCTGTGCAAAATGTAGGATAAGGTGAATATTTTTAATAAAGATTAGTCTCCATACGAAAATTAAGGGTCCGTTAAGCAAATTAAAAAAATAAAACAATCCAACTTTTTCCCTTCTGCTCATGCGTAAGCAAAATAACCAATGGAAAACAATGTTTATAACACAACTAGGCATTATGCTATTGGAAAATTGCTTAGAAGTCTATATTTTAGGATGTATACAGAAACAGCCCCAAAACGTGTTTGCTACACGTATTTCATGCGAAAACGGCAAAATCTCCAGGGCTTAATATGTTTACTCTCGCGTGTGCGCGCGCGCCTTTTCACGTTATACCAAGGCCAGGATATGTTGAAGCAAAGATAACGCTGTGGGACAGTATAATGCCCTCTGCTCCATTTACGATGGCTGTTGTATGTCACACTTCATGTAGAGAGATTATTTATGTAGAGGTTTAACCGCAGAGATAGTGAATAGCAGGAAGCAATTTATTATAGTTCATTACAATTAAATCCCCACCTAACCTGGTTTGAGTTTAAAGGTCAAGAACCTCTTTCTTGTTTGTGTGTGTGGAGAGAGAGAGAGAGAGAGAGAGAGAGAGAGAGAGAGAGAGAGAGAGAGAGAGAGAGAGAGAGAGAGAGAGAGAGAGAACACGAAGAGACAGACGAAGAAGAAGACGAAGTAGAATGATGCGCCGTCTAATAGGAATATAAACGCTGGAAGGATTAAGTATTTTGTTAATTGGTCTAATAGAAATAGAAACGACGGAGGGAATAAGCATTTTATTGCGCGGTCTAATAGAACTAGAAAAGATGAAAGGAATACATATTTTATTGCGCGGTCTAATAGGAATAAAAATGCTGGAAGTACTATGCATTTAAATGACCCGTCAAATAGAAGCAGAAACGCTGGAACGCCTAAGTATTGTATTGTCGGATCTAATAGAAACGTTGGAAGGACGAAATATTTAATTGCACAACCTAATATGAATAAAAACGCTGAAAGGATTAAGTATTTTGTTATTGGTCTAATAGAAATAGAACCAGTGGAAGGACTAAGTATTTTATTAATTGGTCTATTATAAATATAATCACTGGAAGGACTAATTATTTTATTAATGGAGCTACTATAAATATAACCACTGGAAGGACTAAGTAATTTATTGCTAGGTCTAACATAAACGCTTGAATGACTAAATATTGTACTGCTCGGCGTAATAGAAACGCTTGAATGACTAAATATTGTACTGCTCGTCGTAATAGAAACGCTTGAATGACTAAATATTGTACTGCTCGGCGTAAAAGAAACGCTTGACTGACTAAATATTGTACTGCTCGGCGTAATAGAAACTCTGGAAGGACTAAGAATTTTATTACTCTGTCTAATATAAATAGAAACGCTGGAAGGAATAAATATCTTGTCTGACATAGTCTTTAAGGGGTTTGATGGTTTAGTCATGTTTTTAGCATGACCCCTGGTTAGTTTAAAGATATTTAATGCAAATAACATAATACAATGCAACTAAAATATCACATCAAGAAATAAAAAATATTGATAACATTCTTAAATTTATATCAAGATCCTTTCTCAGTTATATTTTTCTTAGATTATCTGACTGATAAGGAGTAATTTAAGACAATTAATCAATAAGTGCACACTTTTATAAAAGCTAATGAAATATTTAAAGTAAATTGTGCATACAGTATTGCACCATACTAATCGCAGATACGGGTACTTACATATCATTAAACAAGATACCAAGTACGTTTGGTGCTGACTAGGAAATGAGAACATATTAACTTCATCTCAGATAATTTACGTAGGTTGCATACAATTATGCACCACGACTGTGGGAAGAATAAAAATTGTAAAGACATCTTGAAGTTTCAGTTATACATATTTGGACCCTGCTGAGTTCATATCGTTGTTTTCCACGAGCGATTGCAAAGGAGTACTCAATAATACTGACTTGGGACTAATTAAAAAATAAGCACGCACTGTTAATGCTTCTGGCAAAATATTCCCCTAGTTTGACAGGAAACCGGGTAATTTGCGCTTGTATTAATTAGCTAATATAGATTGACCAAGAAATTGATACCATTTTGTATATATTTACGTTTTTTTTAAGCATTACAGTGAAAAATGACGTTCATCATTATCATGGCATATCCAATAAAACATTCATTGGATGACTGAAGACTCATGATAAACTCATTGCAATGCCGAGGATTCAAAAAAATTTATTGGATGACTGACGACTCTTAAAACGATCATTGGATATAATATCACAAACATGACCCCAGAGTAATAAGATGCTGAGCTAATCAGACTCAGAATCACCTCATTAATATGTTTGGATCTCACTTATTAACAGGGTATGCATCTCTCTCTGTTTGGAGACTTTCATGACGTAAGTATACATTCCAAGTTTGCTCAAAATAAGATAGAACTTTGATTTCCAGAGGGATAAAAATCTCAGCTGATTGATCTCGCTCAAGTCGGCAGGGCCGTAGAGAGCGATTATGGGCCCTGTGTTAAGAAACACCCGGGTCTCTCCTTGTTCATTTTTAAACAAAATGTTGTTTTATAAAATTAAAAAGTGTTGTTCTGTCCAGGAACACATTACGGGCTCATCATCGGGGATATATCTCTGGTTACCCTCGCCCGTCTTGTCGGCCCTGCATGTTGGAGCACATTTGAGATGTTCATATCAACCTGTTATAAAGAATATTGTGTCTTAAACACAGTTTTTTTTTGTTTTTTTTTATAAAAAGAGTTAAAAACTAACAAATTTTGTAAAATTCAAATAATTTTTCCTCCTAGATTACAAAGTGAAAACTTAAAAATAACGTACCAGATTAGCAAGTGTCTAAACCACCATGACTGAACTTGTGCAATATTAACATAAGGATGATACTATCTTTAAGAACAGTGAGCGGCTTCCTGGTGTGAAATTTATGTTTATCAACTTCAGTTTTCTGTACATCTCTGATTTGGAAAGGAAAATATAATATTCTTATATCGTTATGCAAGTACGGGTGTAGCAAAATTCCTTGGTTATAACAGGGAAAGAGGAAGACATCAGAATGTCTGCTATATTTGAAGCATGTTTGCAAGATTACAAGTTGGATTCAAACTGGTGCCTTAAACATCACAATAACGTTACCGGTTACACCGATAGAGAATTTCGTTTTGAATCACAATGATATGAAAATTGCCCCCTCCCCTTTTTATGGTGGGGGTGGGGGTGGAAAGAAGCTGCACCACAAAGCAGGTGACATAAATGTCAGAAACAAAAGGTTTTGTTTTATTTTGTTTAAAACTTTAGCGTAATACACGAATGTTTTCTGGAAAGGGAAGTAAACCACCGTAAGGATTAGTACGATTATTAAAAAAATAACTAAAACAGAACCTAAAAGTTGAACTATTTGCACGCGTTGTCCAACCCAAAAAGAAAGAAAGGAAAAGAAAACAAACAACCAACCAAACTAATGTTCTCTGGTGTCCACCCCTTAAAAAGGTAAGACACAAAAAAACTAAACTAGTTGTCAATGGCTTGATAGACTAACGAACTAATCCTTGGCGTTATTTCTCAAACGTTGTCGCAGGAAACAACGTACTGCCACAAAATTGTATGGGGCTATGTTCTAGACATTTTCTCAATTAAAAAAGAAAAGAAAGCTGCAGTAGGTTTTCTTTGAGACAGAGACAAAAAAATATGTCGTGGATTATCTTATTGTTCGTATCTTTTATACGCAAGCAAAGTTTCAAAGACATTTAGAGACAACAGGTAAGATGTCTAAGGCTCATGCATTTACAGTTTGAAAGTTACCATTAACAGGTCGAGAATTACTATGAACGTCTCCGCTAGAGGTCGCTCTAATCAACTTACCGCGTTATTTTTAAACAAGGAGGCTGCTTCTCGTTACTGAGTAAGTCAACAAATAAAATCTAAATACTCGCCATATGAAATGGAACTATCATCTCAAACAGTTACATTCAACGTGTGAACTAGAGATTTCGACATATGCTATTGAAATTTCAACCACCGTTGTGCAATTCAAAATATACAATGTCAAACGTCGACATAGGAAATAAAACGTTAAACCATCACTGTATAATTTTACTATAAAATCTAAATTTTGATCTAGAAAATGGAACTTTAAGGAGATGCAATTTGATCCAACACGTGATATTGGATTTCTCGACATACGACATCGAAATTTCAGCTGCATTTTCTTATTGGACCAGCTTTTGTCCGCTCCGGCGCCTCATATGACATCATTAAGTTTTCTGGTTCTAGAGTGGAAAAAAGGCCCGTTTTTTATTGGTTTAAGTACGACACATGTTAAACACGTGACTACAACGATAGATGTTTTAGTTGTTGGAGATAGTTCATATGCCTGTTGTAGTAGATATAGTGTAAACCTTTTAGTAATACTTGGGTACTACATATATCTTCTGTGGTATTGTAAAATATCGGCAACAACTATCTTACCTTCATGCTTATACAGGAAACATCATTCCGGAACGTATTTAAATATAATTAAACTTGTCTGATTATAGGCAAACATAATAGAAATGAGAGAGAGAGAGAGAGAGAGAGAGAGAGAGAGAGAGAGAGAGAGAGAGAGAGAGAGAGAGGGCAATTACTTTGAGGAGAAAAGTAGGTGACTGTCCCAGTATGAATATTGAATCGAGTAATAAATATAAAATATTACCATAAAATGATGGTTTAAATATAGTTCAGGTGTGAAACATGGTAATAGGAGGCGATTTCGAAGCCCAAAAAATGATTTGAATGTCTATTTCATTCACATGGACTCTTGGATTCGTTTATTATTAGTTTGATTAACCATTTTGTGACTTGTACATATCTCAATTCATACAAATACTAGCGCAGTCTTATATATGCCACATGGGACCAAAAATAAAAACCAAATCGCTTTCAGACTGGAACCAAGTTGGAAACCACTTGTAGTATTAGATCGGTATTTTACCATCTGGGACGATGTACTCAGTCTAATTATCAACTGCGATTCATACTCCACACATTTCATACTCCACACATTGCATACTCTCCACACATTTCATACTCCACACATTTTTGTGTCACACAGTTCGTTTAGGTGGTCGGAATGAATGACTCCGCACCACATACTTTACAAGTACAGGTGGTTTTATCAAAACGGAACACTTCCGTCTTGGCATAACATACGAATGCGGTCTACAGGTAAGATTTAATTTCCTCCGAGTTGAATAGCTTGACCTTTAAATTTACGCACCTGCGAAAATAAAGATTTGACAAAGAACGTGCTCCAAAAAACATGAACAATATTCCGTCTTGCAAAAATACTTGTGAAGACAATCTCTTTGTACAAAGAACTTTACTTATTTGAAATTATAATCAAGGAATATAGTAGAATGACGATACAATTGTAATGCCATATCTAATTTATTTCCGAGTTAATTATATCTTACATGTAGTCCACAAACCTACAATTTCTATATGGAAGAGATCTATTTAAAAAAAAAAACACCGACATGTATCTAGTTCATGATTATATCAATGGAAATTCATGTAAGGTGATTCAGCGGGATATACTTATTATTCTTATAAGAACAGTCCCGGATTACCCATTAGGCAGAGTAGGCAACTGCCTATGGGCCCCGCGACTTTTATGGGCCCCATAAGGGGCCCCCAGGGGCCCCCATGAGACCGTGACTGTGGGTCTGGGGCCCCAAAAGTTTGACTGCCTATGGGCCTCCACGATGCTTAATCCGGCGCTGGATAAGAATGAAATCTATGTAAGGTGATTCAGCGTGATATACTTATTATTCTTATATCAATGAAATCTATGCAAGGTGATTCAGCGTGATATACTTATTATTCTTATATCAATGAAATCTATGTAAGGTGATTCAGCGTGATATACTTATTATTCTTATATCAATGAAATCTATGTAAGGTGATTCAGCGTGATATACTTATTATTCTTATATCAATGAAATCTATGCAAGGTGATTCAGCGTGATATACTTATTACATCAATGAAATCTATGTAAGGTGATTCAGCGTGATATACTTATTATATCAATGAAATCTATGTAAGGTGATTCAGCGTGATATACTTATTATATCAATGAAATCTATGCAAGGTGATTCAATAGGATATCATGAGTATGTGTATATCAATGAAAAAATATGCAAGTTTCATGTACTATTTGTATCCAAACACACATTTTGAGAAAACTCGGGCTTGTTTTCTCTTTTTGCAAATACATCCTAGTTAAAGTCTGGTTGTTATAATGATGACATTATCGATTACTATGTGTTCAAGCACATTCTAATTACATTGACATAGCAGAGGTTAAGGAGAACAAAACCAATTTCCTTGCCAGAAATAGTTATTTTTTCAAATCGTGGATGTTTGCATAGAGCAGGTATCCTAACCCTAACCCTGAAAAATTATATTATCTCTAGGTTTCATTAAAGCACACAAAGCCTGACTGCCTCTCTCTCTCTCTCTCTCTCTCTCTCTCTCTCTCTCTCTCTCTCTCTCTCTCTCTCTCTCTCTCTCTCTCTCACACACACACACACACACACACACCCTTGTACGCGTGAATAAGCAAGCGACTGTCACGTTGTTTCTTATATTTCAGTTGGTTTTCTGAAGTATTAGCTGAAATAAAACGAGATAACGGAAGTTTGTTCGTATTGCTATGATAGGCAACAGGTCGTGGTTTTGCTGCTTGACTGTCGGTATTTTGGGTTGGAGAGAATGATGGTCTGGGGTAATAAATACCGTTTCTCAGGTAGCTTATAAACATTCTTGTACTTATTTTAGCCCCTAACGCCACCTGCAATATACCACATTATATTTGTTCAAAACATTATTTATCTTGAGGTACAGGAAAATAAATATCCTGGTTCGATATACCCATCCCTCTCCAAAATTATAATGGGTGGTCCCTTATCTGTCAACATCCTTGTTAATAGACATTGTGATTTTCCCCACTATCATATTTAATTGCTGCATATCATTCAGACGGTTGATATCGTTACAGTTATAAAGAGCTTATTTAGATTTCCTATATATGCCAGTTATCTTGTATTTTTTTTAAACGGCAGTGAGCATAATACAATTCAGTGTCTGTTGTGTACTAAACAAGATTTGATGACTGTTCTTGTAATGTATTAAATCGATTATCAGTTCCAGTACGAGATTGTAAAGTTTGAAAACGTTTTTGTTACTACATCAACATCTTTTGCTAAAGACAGACTTTGCAATGCAACAGAGAAAGTAAGGTGTACATTTTGTATTTAATTTGTATTTAGTATTTTCGAATATCATTTGGATGAGGTAAAATACATCCCATCAACATTGGCTAACCGGGCTCATCATGCCACACACACACACACACACACACACACACGCGCGCGCGCGTACGCGCGCGTATGAATGCCATAATGATCATGGTTTTATAGCAAATATACTCTAAACATGGATATGAATTTCTTGGAATGTTACATTTAAAAAGGAGAAAGTAACAAGACAATGTTTTTCATGTAAAATATATATTTTAAAATAGAAACTAACATTTTTATACACAAAAAAACCCCAACAAAACAACCATACTTAATCCAGGGAAAAAAAAATCTATTGAGCTCCACCCTGTGTCGTCTACTGTCATCTCTGTCAACATTGCTGTTTCCAGTCTCTCCAAAAATCAAACATTGTAGCTCTGTGGAGAAAAGAAGACAATGACATCAGATAAGGAGCAAGCTGATGAAGCATCATTTATCTACTGAATTGTGAGTTTAACGGTGAGTTTGAATGTAAATGAAAATGCTTATTCTGTGAGCTTGTTAGGGAAGACAGATTTGTACACCATGAGCCTGGTGAAATACTGAAAGTAAGCAGAATGCAAACACTTTAAAACAAGACACTTTTTGATATAAGAATGGTGAATGAATTCTTGCAGTTAAAAAATGAATTCAGAAATTTACACAGATACACCCATCTGAATTGGATCAACATGTTGCTGGTTTAATATATAGTGTTAGGAGAAAAAAAAACAGATCTGAGTTTGAACTGAATAGCTTAAGAAGCATCGTCAGCTTCATTTATCGCCATCTTAAAATCAAGAAATATGCAAGTACAATCATGAAAGGAAAAGACAAATTTTGCATTGACAAGAAAACCTTTGCGGGCTAAGCAAAGCAATTTAAAATCTAAAGGAAAAGGAAATAAACACAATCAGAGTCAACCGATTAAAGTCGAAGAAATAAATAACTTGTATAGCAAAAAAAACTAATGAGGATGGAAACACATGAAGCCATTGTTAACACATAGTGGTTCAACAACTCTGCATTTTGGTTTGAGGGAATGTATTTATATCATTAAGTTAACGTTAATATCAATGCATTATTAACATCTGACGTGTAAGAGCAGCAAGTAAAAACAATACAAATGTTCGAGTCTATCCAGTATGGAATGATAGCGTATTTGTGATGGACATTCAGTTTATTTGGGGGTTTGTGAATACAAGTGCCAGAGGGCGTTGATCATTCGGTTTATTTGGGGGTTTGTGAATACAAGTGCCAGAGGGCGTTGATCAAGTCAGACATGGATTATAGTAGCACCTTGTCTACCTGTGGGTGATCAACTCTAACACCTTTTAAGTCATCACTGATCGTTGATTGACATTTAATTACATATGATTGGACTGCAGAATGCCTTTGATGGAACATTTTCTCTTTAATTGTTGCTTGATATTCCTTGAATTTATGTATTACAAAAATTAATACTGCCATTGCAACACACTTTGCAACAAATGTTTGTACCTACGTCTCTCCCCCCATTACGATGTCTCTCCTCCCCCATCACCAAGCCTCGCCCCTCCCTTCACCAAAAATAATATTCACGTTTACTTTTAAAGATAATTTGTTTGTACATAATATAATTTTAATTACATCTGGATGAGATGATATTTGTATAATTTCAGTTACTAGTTTATACTGCAGTCATAATCGGCAAATTTGTTTAAATTATAGATGTATTAATAAATAAAATTCGGGAGGCACAATTTATCTGAAGAAGCAAGTATTCGGGGTAATTGGCGTCCGGACAATCGACGTATTTATTCAAGAGAACAAGAACACGTGCATCTTCTATCGAGAACTTTAATTTGATTTACGCGCAATACATTCATCCAAGGCAGTAGCATACAAGTTTTCAGTATCGACCGATTTTAAGATCAGCCAACAACGGTGCTCTCCAAACTTTAACCTAATCAGAATTTTTTTCTGACATATTTTGGCTTATAGCTTGAGTCAAGCAAACATACGGTGGTTACTAGCATACAGTGTTAAAATGTCTTGATTTTTTTGGTGCATGATGTACACAAAACCAACCCATCTATAGCACCACTTTCTTACAAATCAGGCCGCAACGTTGGTCCCAATTAGGGGTTATTTTTTATACTAATATAAACAAGGTAACATGCCCACTTCTACAAGATAGAAAGCATTTGTCGTTGAAAGTGTTATTTATGTATTATGCACGCTTTTTTTCAAGATAAGAAGTGAATGGAATTTTTGCCGTAAGAAAGAGTTATTAATCAGTCAGTCTTTTAGTCAATCAGAACAGACACATACATGATCTTTATATAAAAAAATAACATGCCTGCCTTATCTTTTTATGATAATATGAATGTCACTAAATCCGAGGAAGCAATCTTTAATACTATACACTGAATCTGAGTTTCATGTTTGTTTAAAGAAGGCAATATTATTCTTAACATACCGTATCTAAAATTTTTATAAAAATTAACTAAACTATTAACGTAATTTTTTGCACGTTGGGCAGATTCGTCTTCGAAGTAAGCTATCCCCACCTCCTCCCCAACAATATGAAAATATGTCAAGAATCCAGTACAACAATATCTTGCCTAATAAATAATGACGTGCTTGTATTTTTTGTTGTTGTTTTTTGTTGTTGGTTTCAACGGCATTTTTAGCACATTGTTAGCTGTATCATGGCAAAGAAATGGAGGTAAAATGCATTTTGCAACGAATACACAGAGGCAGCAGATATGGGCTGATCTTTTACCGGGTATCAAACCAGCAATATTTAGAATACGACTCCGAGGCTCTGCCAACGGAGCTTCCGTAGCTTCCTGACACATACAAAAGTCAAGTGTACAGTTCGTATTTCTTTCTTTATTGTAGTAATTTCTTAGTCCAAAAACATACTGGAAGGAAAACTTAACGCACGAGGTTGTATCTGAATATATTTGAAACCTGTGATTAGTAATGCAGATTGTAATGTTATTTGTTAATGAAGAATAATGCGATCTATACTATCAACTAATCACAAGACGTCATTAAAACCGCTCCGGTGGCCTAATGGTTAGAGCGTCTGCATCGGAAGCGGGAGGTCGTGGGTTCAATCCCCGGCCGAGTCATACCAAAGACTTACAAAAATGGTACTTACAGCTGCCTCGCTAGGCGCTCAGCATTGATAGGTTAATGTTAGGACTGGTCGGCCTGGTGTCAGGATAATGTGATTGGGTGGGACATCATGCATGTCAAAATAAGCTGATGTCAACTTCAATTTTACATGTTCAGGCTCTGAGGTGGTTTTGACAAACTTCCCAAACGTGTGAAATATCCATTTTGATTACTTTACTGACGTCAGACAAAGTATACGGGTTTCGATGATCATTACGTATTGACCAGACTTCGATAGGTTTTGGACTCTGATCTGTTGTAAATCCTTTCAGGAATTACAGTCACTCAGTTCCAGTATCAATTTTGAATAAAAGTGAAGCGTTGTTCAATCTGACACGCTTTATCCACAACTGACCCTTCTTTGTGCTGAAATTCTTAAAAAAATCCGGGTTCCGGGACTCGATTCTTTTGTACGAACTTCTGATTTTGACAGAGTACATTGCATAGTGTCTTCTTTCTTACACTTGCGGCATTCTGCTTCTTTTGCTGGATATTGGACCGGAGAGTGGTTAAATTTGTTTTCACATCTCACTCATCCTTTTCTGCTGACATCATTCTGTTGAAATTTTGGGAGTTTATATTTCAGCTTCGCCTATTTCAGTGAAAGACGATTTTACTGCATTCATTATTGTTATTCGTTTTCCATATATTTTATATAGAGCTATTTGATTAAATTTTATTACAAGTATATTTTGATAAAATACAAGTATGTTAAGCTCTGCATAAATGTGGTTTACATGTATGTGTGAATGTTATTTCATCAAAATTTGCTTTTAATGGCACATTTACTTTTGGGGAAAATGAGTTAGAAAGTTTGTCAAGTTACCAGTGTTACTCTATATACATTGATGCTGACATTACATACTGTTGCTTTCTTGGGTAGTAGTTGTGCATGGGGACCGCGGGTCAATAGTGGTAGCGGCGATAAATCCACAAATAACATCTGCGAAAACACACAGGCGTTTGTATTTTGCAAATATCGTGCTTTTCCTGGCGATTTCATCGCGCAATTGTTGTTTTGTTTTAGTTCTTGTCGTATCTGTAACTTTGAGGATCCATCACAGTTTTCTGTGATAAATCTTGTACGTATGAACACTTTGATGACTTGCGATTAATTGTGCCAGTGAACTAATAACTGTTACATTAAAAGATAAATTGCATAGCAAATCTAGTATCAAGACCTTTTCATGAAATTGAATACGATAAATTGGCAAACAACTCTAGCATCAACACATTTCCATGAAATTGAATAAATAATACATATTATGGAACCTAGTCATAAGACAATGTTGCAAAAAAAAATTGTATATTATGTGAAATTAAAATTACCCACCTTAAGTGTTGTTAACTTTAGATCTTGTGCATCTAAACCTTGTCTTTCTAACAAGACAGATAAGTTCCTCCCTTGTTTTAACGAAGAAAGCGCTATTCTTTCTTAGGCTTCCCCGAAGCCAAACTTCTCTTTTTCTGAGGAACTAGCTGACTAAAAAGATTCGACCAAGGTTGAGACTTTAAAATGCCAATTAGTTCCACGATGTAAGCCTTAATTTCAATAGACCAATCTTAAGCAGTGGTTTCTCAAAATGTTTCCTAAGACAAACATTTTTTTCGTCAGTTAGAATCTCTGAACTACGTTATATAACTATTACCTTTGAAGAATGATTATTTGACACGGATCAAACGTTCAGCTGTCTTTTTCTCAAACCCGTTGGCCGATTTGAAGTTTTAACAATAACATGGCAGAAATTTAAGAATAAAGGTCGAAATGACCATTCGTCAAACTCTCCCCTGGTCTAAATGTGAAAAACTCTCTAAACTTGCCACATTCAACTTTAAAGATTTCCTACTTCACACTGACTTTCATCTCTGGAGACAAAGATACGGATGCGTACATATGTATAATTTTGGAATATTGCCAGGATTGTTAGTTATTATTACGCGTGTACAATTGTTTTACCAGTGCTCTAGACTAATCCCACCTATTTTGATAGTCAGTTATTATATATAATTATGATCTGGACTCACGCACTGCTAAAACGTGAGACTTAGGTATATTAAAGCTATCAACATCAGTGTAAACATCCATTGGTTATTCCACACATCGGTGGCCTTTAGATCTAGATACTGTTTCGTTAAACATAGTAATCGTCGATGAGCCCTTGCATTCTTCAGATTTGAATCGCCATTCATGCTAAGTTTGCACCCATTTCGTCGCCTGAATGTTTATAAATTCCGTATTTACTTAAAAGTAGTTTCTGATGAACTCAACAAGAGCACACTCGAGGATCTGATTCAATGTTTCTGAGTTATTTCAAGCAGATTTTGTTTCGGTGGTGCCTCGCTTTAAAGCAATGTCGTTGATGTTGACGTTTGACATTTTGCAATTTTTTGGTTTGTTTTGAACAATCACAAACTCGTTTGGCTCGACGCAAACAACAACTCGGTTGCTCTACTCGAATAGATTTGCTTTAGTGCTAAGATCTATATAGATATCTCATCGGGTTTCAGCGCTTGCGCGTACAAAAATGTACTGATCTTGTATTTGACAACGCGAAATTGACAAATACATGAAATGACAATATTGAATAAATTAGCGGTTGTACGCGGACACACAAATGAAGCGTCTATGTAAATAAACAACAAATTTACACGATGGTGTAAGCTCGTACGTGTCAAATTACAAAATATGTTTTGTGTCACCATCCATATGACCTAGTAAATTCCAGGTTTGTCAAATCCAGGTAGACGATGCCGGTTTCCACGCATGGGGAATAACCGTGCAAGTTCATCTCGAACGAAGACACATCGTAAGCTCTTGACTGATTTTACCATCGGGGGGTTGATCAAAATTGGTTAACGGCGATGCCAGAAATGTTTGCTTGCAATCCTACCGCGTAGCAGAGGGCATTTTCTTTTTTCAAGTAGGCCTGTAAGCTCCCTCGATTACCTTTTTCAGAGTCATCCGGGATGCTGTTCTGTCGCTCTCTAAATGAGCTGTTTTTGCAATCGCGAGAGCCGCTGACGCCAAATGGAATCTCCAAGAGCAATGGAAATATTCGACCATCTTATGTATTTGCAGAACTTATGACATCTATAACTTTGATGTTAACGTTTAGTTTTGTTTGACCATCATGAACGCAGAGGCGTATCTAGAGTGTTTAGCGCCCGGGGACAATAATCATTTCCCCCCCCCCCCACCTCAACTCTGAAACCCATTATTTTCATCAATAAAATCACCATTACCCGTTACAACCTATTTCAAAGCCCATTTTGGCGCCCCCACTAGTACGGCGCCCGGGGACATATGTACCCCCCTGCCCCCCCCCCCCCCCCAGCTACGCCTCTGCATGAACGTATATACTATGCGATTGGGTTAATAATACGGGGAACAAAACGGTCAGTTTTGTTAGAGAAAGTTGCAGCATGAGCTCGCAGTCAATTGTACTGCGCTCTTTATTTTCGCAAGATGGTTGTAGCTAAGACCAAGCTTAACTTCGTGATATGACATTATGTTTTAATATTGCAGTTCAATTACAAGTCTGTGAAACCAAAGGCACGTCAATGATATTCAACTGGCCACTTGAGCCCTACATCAACAGAGCCTTGTAGAGTATCACAGCAATGCATCTCTAATCGGGTCAACGTCATGCTATACGTGCTTTAAAATACATATTCATGACGAGCTGCTTAACTAGGTCCAGCTGCCCGAGAGAAAAATAACAAATTTGGTACACCGTTGTGAAATCTTTGTGGGAAATCTCTAATCTTGAATCAACCTTTTGATCTTCGGCCATGTCATTTAATATACACACACTTGGCATCAGTGGCGTCTCTAGGGTTGGTGTCACCCGGTGCGGTAACTCATGGTGTCACCCCCATGGACCGCCTCCTGTACCATACCATACAAAAACTTTATAGACAGTCATTTTGGTGTCACCCCCTCTGATGGTGTCACCCGGTGAGGTCCGCACCCCCCTAGCGACGCCACTGTGATCGGTTATCCGCTTATGAAATCCGACTAGGCCGAGCAGTGTGTGCTCTGTAAAATTTGCAATTTTTCATTTTGGTGTCACCCCTCTGAGATGGTGTCACCCGGTGCGGTACGAAGCCCCCGCACCCCCCGTAGCGACTCCACTGCTTTACATGATATTTTTGAAAGACAAATGAATTGTTTTGGATTATTTCTTGGTGGCTGTTTAGTTTCAGAGAGACCTCAGTCACTGCTAGTTTTGAACCTCCTTGTTATGTGTTTAGATTATCTATGGCAAGAAATTCCACAAACAGATGCCGTGGTATTCTGACACCTTGTTGTGTAGTAGTTTGTCATGAAAAGTTTCCTCGAATGCGGCTTGGTACATTCTGTGTTCATCATGAGCAGTTCAATCTTAGATGTTTCACCAGACTCTCTACATGATGTCAAACGTTCTTCTCTTGCCACTGATGAACCCTAACTTGTGAACCGAGAGCGTAGGTTTGTATAACACAATTTACTATCAGCGACACTATTGTAATACCAAACTGCATTGTTGGTGTTGCCCTTACAACCTAACAAGGGTGTGTCTGCCCCCCCCCCCAAAAAAAAAAAATATCTTTACTAATATCTACGCGGAACGAAAATTTGTGTATGAGTGGAATCTTTTAGGAGAAACGTGTGAAAAATTGGGCTCGTCATGATGCATATCCAAAGCGGAAATTTTCGTTTAGACTTATTAAAGGGGCGATATCAGCACCAGGTCTGGCATATGTGGGGTATGATCTGCATGATAGTTTGATTACTTGGCAAACTTCAAAGACAGGACTGCATATATTGTATAATCTTTGCTGTAATGGTTGAATCTGACAATAATCGTGACATTGTCGATGTTGTCCAAGTTGATTCGATTTATTTTCAGTCGATGAGATAACGTGCGCTATTGAACAACACCATGATGTCCTTATTGACAAATCGAGCTCGGTCGTTGATGCTTATAAGATGTTTCTTCGACCGAATAAGATTTGATTCATGAGTTCGCCTCGTTGTCGAAGACACACCCACGTAATATCATGTTAGAATTCCTTTTGCACAACCATACTTTAACTCGTTTTGCTTTGTTACGGTTGTTACCAGAGGCAACCATAATCGACTGCATAATTGGGTGCAGTCAAATCAATTCGTCAGTGGACGTGCCTGCGTATTAGTCTTTGATTGTTTCCTGCGTCTTTCTTGTTGCTGTTTGCGAACAAATGATGTTCTTTCGGGTACTCGTTGGTGTCCAGTTTGTTAACAAGCGATGTCTCACCCAAATCCGAGTCAATGTAATCGGCAGTCATGTGCATGTGCAACGAATCCGCGTCCGTGTACGGCATCGTAACCTTTAAGCCATGTCGCAGCTTGATTAACTCGTAATAAAACTCGTAGATAACCAGCTTCAATAACTGCAGAACGGACGCGTCAACGTAGAAGGACTGGATTAACTTTAGTTTGGACGCGTTACTGTGTGCGGTAAAAAAAAAAAAGCCATCATCGAATATCTTACGAAATTGAAACGACGGGTCTACAGTCAACCTGTAAAGTTTATGTCGTTTACTGCCCCGGACAAAGTCGATGTGGATTACTTTCAGAAGATTTTCGTGCATGTTCAGAAGCGCAGGATCGTTTCATGCAAGCTTGTTTTCGAATATCTGTTGCATCATTGCCGAAAAAAATCACGTTAAGATAGATGGTGCATATGTTTGGGACAGCGGTGTTGTAACCGCCCATGCACAGGTTTTACGCGGGAGCGATCACTGAGCCACATATATCACGTTCGAGAAACAAATATTTATTAATGTCATGGAAAATCCCGACTACGGTTTTGACAGCCATGCAACCCAAGCAAGTCCTGGATATAAGAAGTAGTAGGCGGAGTCGAGTTTGTACACGCAATTGGCAGAATCGCGGAATGCCTCAAAGGCAGACACAAACAGCAATACTTCAGTGCGCAGATACAAGTCCTTGTAGTCATTTAGAGTTAGACAATCAAAGGTTACCTTGCGTTTTTTGTCTGCGTGTTGTCGACGACGTATTGCCTTCCCGTGATAGCCACGAAACAAAGGCATTAATAGGTATGACTGAGTTTCTTTTAGTAGGTCATATGCTCATACAGGTGTATTCCTTTGAGGGGTAATAAGCTGAACGTTGCAGTTGTTGTTACTACCTTATCGACAAATGATTGTATAACGATCGTGACCTCCAGCTGAAAGTTTGTCCAGGCTCGAATTGAATAACTGCAAGTTGCCAATGGACCGCAGCTGACTCAATTGAAATGTTTTGTAATTTTCCGTAATTTTGGGAATGACACTTATTGATGAGTTTCATGCTCTTGTGATTTCTTGTTTGATCAAGTGACCATCATAACTGCGTAAGTTATGAAGCGCATGTGGAATTATTATTGTAATGGATAAATTCAAAACTGTAGATTGCATGAGCTTTTTGCGGTTCCTTAATACGCGCTAATGATACGATACTGATCTCGAGCTTTTTCATCCGTCGAGCAGAACGCTCCGTCACATCAGTTAGTTGCTGCTGAACAAACCCCAATTTCGTTATCAGTCATAAACATATCCGCGAGCGAGGAAAGTTGTACTTGAATGATTCCGCTACAACCTGAAACGATTTGATACATTCCTCATCTTAATCCATGCTAATTGGCGGCTCAATCACGGCATCGCGTATGACTACGGCGTAACAAGACTAACTTGTGTCTTGTGTAGCAACTTGTTTTTCTAAGGGAAACCTATGGTCGTTCAAACCCACGGGAACATGCAGGCTTTGGAAATCCTTGTGATGATATAGGAGACCATTATCTTAAGTTGTGACGTCTAATTGTAGAACTTACTGATAACAAAGTTTTAGATTTAAAACAGCACCAGGCAGCCAAGCGGCGTAATCAGAGATATTAAAGCTCTTTTATGAAAGAGTTGGTATTAACTACCGTACACTTCAGTCTATGAGTAAACGGAGATCCCTTGAAACAGACTATGCATGTGCCTATAGTTTTTTTTTGTCTCGGTTTTGCATTTCACTCGCGTTTTAAATTATATTTTTAAAGCCTTGCTACAATATGCTATCTAGCTGCAAGTGAACATGATCACGTCTATGTCGATAACGCTTTTTATTTCCTAATTTATAATTTGACAGCTTCGATGAAGGAAAAGAAAAGTCATTTGATCATCAGGTGGCTGCAGTACCCAATTAAAAAAAAGATGTGCCAGGTAAGAGCAAATAAATGAACAAACTTTTTATAGAAATTAAACGGCAGATATATGAACTGCTAAAGAAAACGTTTCATATGACACACACACACATTCACGCACGCACGCACACACACACACACACAGATACCTGATCTTTTACGATTTTTTGATGTTTCAGATAATGATATGTTGTAATAGGCGGCCTATATATTTGGTAGAAGAAGACCCTGGAAGAACAAGCGATCCACGGGAATCCACTGGCTAGCTTTCTCACATACCCACGTTGTTGTCAAACACGCTGACAAAAGTGATATCTCAGTAATTTGTAAAGGTGATCGCCTTGGACCACTCAGACTTCTGGGGCTTACGTTTAAGATTGTAAAAGTAAGAAATCAAACAAGTGCTCTAAAGTTGGTCTTTATATTCAGGTTTTCTGTCTGTGAATTAACTAGACGATTTTCTGGTGAACTATTCGCTATTTATAACACGTTTTTGTTTTTAAAAAAAACAACTTTTGGAAGGTGCTCTTTCCCGTTTGATCTTCGCAGACCATTTGGGGAGACCCTCCTGCATTACTGTTTTTGTTACATCGAGGCATGTATTCTATAGGTTGATAATTTTGTTATTTTTATTTCATTCATTGCATTAAAATTTATTGTATTTTTTAAAAAAAGAGTTATTATTATTATTATTATTATTATTATTATTATTATAGATATTTACAATTTCATCTTTAATACATTTCCATCATTTGATATTCTTGCTTTCTTTTTTTCTTATATTTTCCTTTCTTCTTTTTCTTTCTTGTTCAAATTTCTCTTCTTCTGTCATGGCTAATTGTATTGTTTCACTTGCTGATAATGTTATTCCAGTTCTGGTGTGTCATCTGGTTTTTCTCGCTTTTTTAGCTTTCCTTGTTTTGTCGTAGTCTCTTCTTTTTTGTTTTTGTTGCTGTTTCCCTAGTTATTGTTGTTTGTCATTTTGACTTTGTTTTTTATATTCCCTGTCGTGTTGTTGTTGTTTGTCATTTTGACTTTGTTTTTTATATTCCCTGTCGTGTTGTTGTTGTTTGTCATTTTGACTTTGTTTTTGATATTCCCTGTCGTGTTGTTGTTGTTTGTCATTTTGACTTTATTTTTGATATTCCCTGTCGTGTTGTTGTTGTTTGTGTATCCCCATGTGCAGTTGTTGAGTTTGCTTAATTCTAGATCTTTGTTGTTGTGACTCTTTCCTCTGCTGTTTCAGACCTGCTCTTCCTGGTTGTTTTTCTTTAGGAAAGATACTTGCAGTCACAGGTTGTTGGTTTTCCCCCCTGATTTAATTGCTGGTCTTGTTTTGTCGGCTTTAACTCCTGTAGTTTCTCTGTCTGTTTTATCATCTCTTGGTTCTGATTTACTTGTTTTCCTTATTGTTGTTGTTGTTGTTGTTGCTGCCGTTGCGTTTGTACTAGAGCTTCATTTGTAATGGCTGCTGTTGTTTTTGTTGTTCCTGTTGTTGAACTGTTGGAAATATTTCTAAAGTTGCCATGTATATTTGTTCATTACTTTTCCAGTAGTGGTTTCCACAAGTTTGTCTTTTGCATTTGTGCGACTTGTGCCCTGTCTCTCCGCACCTCTTGCACGTTCCATGGTATATGCAACCCTTATACCATGCTTTTAGTAGAAACAGGTGCAGATATATTGCCACTTTATTACTTCAAAGCTTGGTCTTCTCTATTTCAAGTATCCTGATTCCGTTATAATATAAATTCTTGGGACAGTTGCCAGTCTTGAATTTCCAACTTTGATGCCATATTTCGTTTCAAAACTTTCAACAGTGTTATGTAACGGTATCTCCATTAGGATAGCAGAGAGGTGGAGTTAGCCTGTCTGTTTCTTGATCTGTTTAGTATTGGTCCCAGGTATTTCCCAATTACATTTTCTCCCATGATGTTTTTTATTTCCCCGTATTGTAGTACTGGTGAGTTACCTCGTAGTCGTATTATATAGCCCTCATGACACTCTATATTTATTGAGTATATTTGTCGTTGTATATCAGGGTATCTGATTTTGAGTGCTATTATCACCTTTGATGTAGCGGGTCCACTTTCGCATACCTAAATATTGGGCTCCCTCTCGATAATTGCAGTCTGTGAATAATCCTTATTCCGTGTCTATTCTCTTTGTTTTTAAGTATTTTTGTTGATGTTTTGAAGCCTTATGAACCGCCGTCATTTTTTTCCTTCTCAATTTCATCGTTTCTCCTCGCTCGCTCGTGAGTTTAGTTCTTTTTTTGGTGCAAAAGTTTGCAAACAGTCTTTGTATTTTTTCACTTCATATGTATAATTTATATAATAATCCAATGTTTCTGCTGACTCTTGAGAAGTTAAAATGCTTTGTACGTGCCATTGCCGGTTAACTTTCGCTGTGTTTGCATGGTACGTGCCATTGCGATTATAAACGAAGTTACTTCTTAACAACGAGTATCAGAATTACGTTGGTTCTGGTACCCATTTAGGAAGACAGGAGGTTCGAAATATGGCTGCAGCGTTTTCCAGGACATTTGAACGTACATTTAGTTTACAAGAACCAAAACGATGCAGTTTAAGAGATACGATTAGGAAATCAAAGGTGTCACCTATCGATCCGTAAGGCGTTTAACTGAACGGTATTAAAATGGTTGCCTTACCTCGCTCAATTTGAGAAAGTTTGATTTATTGTGCGCCTTTGATCTCTTATTACACCAGGATTTAATTTTCAAGGAATATCTTTGCTCAAAATACCTGACAGTTTAAATGAATCACCTCTAGGATTGTCGTGGTATTGTTTTCTATTTGTGCAGATATGTACATGTTGAACAATTCATAATGGAACCGGATATACCTCGGAACATGAGAGTATGGGGTTTTGTAGGATTTACAATGACAAAGAAGCTATGCAGCGACTTAAAAACTTGAAACAGTATTTCTTTTTTTTAATTATAAATTGCTACTGGTTTCCTTAACAATTGTTTCATTTTAAAGTATACTTTAGTAAAAAGAAATTTGTATAAACAGTTTTTTAATTAATCTTCATGATATGTAATGTTGTGTAATGTATGCTATAAAATGTTTTAGTAATCTTTTGCCTTCTTCATAGCTCGGACACATTAGACATTACCATGTGGTAAATACATCGTTAATTTTAATGAGTACTTCCTGTGTCTGTGGCAGTTGCATGCATGTTCGTTTACATTTCACGACAGAAACGACCTTTGTGCAAGACTAAATGCCAGCAATACACTTGTTTATTTTAACTTTGACTTCACTGTAGTTGTGCTGTCAGGCTGTATTTTGTTATCAGTGTCAACCGGTACATATTTTGCAGCGAAATTAAACAGGAATGTTACAAATCTGAACACTGCATAAAGAATGCTTAACTGACGTTGCTATCCTTGGTTAAAAAAAACATTCCTAACACCTAAAGTTCCTCAGATCTTATTTAACAGTTCTACACTCCATCTGGCGAAGTTATGAGATAATTGGAATTTTCTATAGGTGGTGTGTTTGTGAGGCGTATGTACTCTAAAATAAGGCCCAGGATAAGAATTCGCGCCACATCTCTATCAAGTACAGTTGTCTAGCACACGTCATCAGATAACGAGACATAATGCTCATTTCTAAAATAAAAGATGGTTTGGACTAACGTATGCCCCGAACAAATAATTTGGTACAGTAGAGTTGTGTAATTATGTAAACTGCAAGTTACACCTACATTTTCTAAATAATGAAGAGTTTAGGAAACAAACCGCCACGTAACATAGGACACCTATGCATTTAATTCAGTCAGCAGTCTTAAAAAAAGTGTCAGGTTAGGTCAACATTTCTGGGACTAGCCACTAAGCAGGTCCCAAGATAGTAAACAAGAGATATATGGGTCCAAACCAAAATTGGCTGTAATAAAGTACGAAATTAGATCTGATGTTTAACAGATCGATAGATAGGACTGCTCCATCCGAGACGTCAGTCTTGACATTAGCGTCAAGATTTTTGTGTTTAGACGTAAACGGGGATTCATTGTGACACACATCATAGGAATGCTACAGTTCACCTAAATTTTATAGCGACAATAACATTCAGTCGTTGTTGCAATCACTTTTTTCATTCCCTCTGTAATTATATCGGTGTATATCTTGAAAGAGAAAGATACGTTGACTTCATAATGTAAGCATTTTCTCCAAGCTGAAATTGAGATCAGAAAGGTCAGCAAAATATACAGAGATTCTTTCTTTGGAATTCGAAAAGTAATTCATTAATGAAATTGGCATTTACATGAAGGTATCAGCTTTCAAATTCAACAAATATGACATTTCAAGCATTTCAATCCCGAAACAATTTGTTATCGGCGGTTGTTCTGTACGTCTTGAACATAACTGGAATAATACAGCTTGTTGTAACTCAAGGAGTCAGTGTGTAACCAGATCAGCATATCTCAATGTTTGTTGCTCAAAAGCATGTAATGACATGAATTTTAGGATAAACAAAGTTTCCTCACCATTTAAATCGAAGGCGTATTCTTTCTCCTTTATGACCAATATTGGGATTACCTGTACAGCGAACGGTACCATTCCTGAGGATTTTTTTTTCAGGTAGGCAAGCTGGTGCTCTTTTACTGATCTAAACTAGAGGTTTAAAAAATAAATAAGGGTTACAATTAGAAATTGACGGGTCTGTTTCTGAAAGTTCAATGATTTCAAAAACGCTGATTGAAGTTACATCATGAAAAAAGTTTTAAACCTTGAAATGGAATTGGAGTTGATGGCGATAAAAATAGGCAACGTAACCGTTCTGAAGTCGTGATCAATCTATCTATCTATTTATCTATCTATCTATCTATCTATCTATCTATCTATCTATCTATCTATCTATCTATCCATCCATCCATCCATCCATCCATCCATCCATCCATCCATCCATCCATCCACGTGTTTCTCAAATTATCACTTCATCTGCGCGCTGGCAGATCTAGCTTCACACCTTTAGCTGTTTACCTGAAAGTTAATTATTTTGCCGGGGCCCCGGGTGTCCGAGCGGTTTAAAGGGTCCTTCTTTACCAATTACTGCTATCTCGCCTTTATCCATGTGGGTTTTAGTCGCGAGTTCCGCCAGTGTGGGTATATTATAAAGGTTACCAGTAGTTTTTCGTGGTCTGGTGTTTCTCCTAAGAGCTGTGGGCCTTGTATAGTCTATATTGTGTTGAGAAATGGCGTTATCCCCTCCCAACTTTGTTTTAGTTTTATATTTTTGGCGGCGATGAGCCTCCATACACACCATACATATTGGAGAGTCCATCATCCTTCTCCTGTTTTATTAAAACTCTAGATGTCTCGTGGTATTTCATTTCCAGATACTGATATCATCTGAGTTAATTCAATGCGATGACAGTTATAATCTCGTGTGTGTACTTAAACTTTTATAGTGTTATTTTGAGTTCACTTCTCCTATTAAAATATTTAAATCTGACTGGTCATATCTTCCGTCGTTTCCTTTATGAATCCACCCAATGTCTTTATCGGGAACAGCCGTGATGACTCCGTGTTTAGCATGTCAGTCTCTGGACCGATAGGGTGAGATTTACAATCTTAGCGTCATATGAGCTCAGGTCAGTTACCCCAGTGTGTTAATAGACAAAGTACATTACTCAGATGGTCTCGGCACTAAAAAAAACTTCAAAGGTTGCCGAAGATAAAACAACATAATAAAACAATGCGATGGTATAAATTGCAAGTTTGCATATTATTAAGTTATATTTGAAATATCCACCTTAATTATAGTTATAAACATTTAAGGCGCGGACGAATATTATCGTTGTTGTTAGCTACTCTTAGGAATGTCATCATCATCGTCATCATCATCGTCTTCGTCGTCTAAATCGACAACAAACCCCCAAATAAAATAATAAGAGCCATTACCAATCAACCGTGCTGCCGCCATTACTATTACAATGGTGTTTCTTTATCCGCATCATACAAAATGAAAAACAAAAATAATGTGTCATGTTAAACGATGTAACAAACACTAAACCTGTATGATAATCACAGTGATGTTATTATAAGTGTGATTTGTGGTAGCTACTGTAGTATTTACTCATCTACACTGCGTTTAATTGTATAGGTGTGTGTGTATGTCACAGAGAGAGAGAGAGAGAGAGAGAGAGAGAGAGAGAGAGAGAGAGAGAGAGAGATGTATGTAACAATAAGAATTTTTCTTTTGAAACATCTGTGGTGCTAATTCTGGCCAGTTTATTCTATTGTGGCCATTCATCGTCGAGTCAGAAAGTGCTGTAACCATTATTTGCTCTAATATAGTCTGTAAACAGCCAATATTTGCTTTTAGTAAGATTGTGTTATGGTGCTGGGATTTTTGGGGTTGGTTTGAATGTTATTTTTAAGACATTATAGACGTTATCATGCCGAGAAAATGGAAGCTAAGTAAGTGTCGTACCCAAGGACTCACTGATGTAATGGACCTGTTTGCCCTGGGCAGGCATCAAACCCGGTACCATTTTTTTACGAGTCTGACGCACAATAAACTGAACTTCCTTGCACCCCTCGTGTTATGAAAAACATTAAAGCGTTTATTTCTCACATTTTCAAAATTTTATTTCAAACACTTCTAACATTAGATATTTAGGAACTTGAATAAAATACTGTAATGTGCCTGTTTTCATCTACCGCATACAGGTACATTATCAATCATAGTAGAAAAGACCTGTAGCATATTTATCGTTGTTATTAGACTATTGAGACTTGTTCTTTAAAGTTGTGGAAAATATAATTGACAACATTTGTCGCTAAGCTACCTCTATAATCCTTTATAAGTAAATCAAACTGCAAATAATAAATACCCGGATCTATGTCGCATAATGCTCCGTCAAACCAGAGTTTATATTGCTTTTTTATACTCATTACTCGATACAAACTGCATAGACCTAGATCTGCCAGCGGATTATTTGACTTTGCAATTGTACCTGACTTATAGCGAGTATAGACGGTATTCCTTGTATCAGTCGGAACACGATCTTACTCGTTCAAATAGTTACAAAAATGCCGGATAATTGTATTGTCATGTTTTCTATCGGTTTGCCTGATACGACTCTAAACCAACCAAAATTAATTTACAACAGTGCAAATAACCTATTTTGCATATATATATATATATATATATATATATATATATATATATATATATATATATATATATATATATACACATACATATATATATATATATATATATATATATATATATACATATATATATATATATATATATATATATACATACATATATATATATATATATATATATACATATATATATATATATATATATATATATATATATATATATATAAACATAGTAACATAATTAGTAAATAATGTATTGTATACGAAATGTCAACAACATCCACAATACATGTCACTATAACTAAACTTTAGAATTTCTATATTAACAAATTCTTCGCCAGCATTGTGAAAATATTACCAAATTTATTTCACCACTTATTTACTACTTTTGTTGAACAAATCAGTCAATATAATTTTAGACTCTCATTCCCTAATCTGTAATTTTGTGTTCTTATTGTCAGGAATCAATTGAAAGACTTAAAGCACCAAATTCTGCCGCCATTCTTCCAATCCGTTTTGAAGGAAGGAAATGATTTGTTAAAAAAAACAACCCCCAAAACCAGAAAAAAACCCAACCTAAAACAGAAAACAAAACTATCTGACCATAAGCGTTCTTTGAAATAATGAAGATGTTAAGTACAAACGACATTCAGATATTCAGCTAGGAATCGCCACTTCTACCTCTTAACTCAGCAGCAGAAGTATCTCTTAATTACGTTTTGTTTTAGAGTGCTTCAAAAGTAGTACTTTTAACAGATTCCGTTACTGTGGTAATCTAATTATAAAAAACATTCGCACGAGGCGGACAAATCGATTCGAAATGGAGTTGAAGAGAGGTTGGCATGTTTCTTAAATAATTTTTTGTTGTTGATCTGGGTAGAAAAACGTGCAAAGACAAGAATAATACTGGTGAATAGTGTTTGAACAATTTTAAGATGTGAATTTTAGCTGAAGACAAACCTACCTGTTGCGGTTGTAATAATTGTTATAATTGTAATAGTTGTAATAATTGTACAATTAATAATTGTGCAATTAATAATTGTAATAATTGTAATAATTATAATAGTTGTAATAATTGTAATAATTGTACAATTAATAATTGTGCAATTAATAATTGTAATAATTGTAATAATTGTAATAGTTGTAATAATTGTAATAATTATAATAATTGTAATAATCGATATGCAGAGTAGTGCATAATATGAAAAGCAAAATGAGAACATCGTATAACATAAAGAAGGCCTACCGTATCCTTCATATCATGGTGTTGACTTCTTTTTACAATAGTGACATCGTGATATCATGGTGTTGACTTCTTTTTACAATAGTGACATCGTGACATCTTGTGTTCCAGCTTTCGAATGAAATCGGTTGACCCACGGATATCGCCGATCAGCATCTGAATAATTTCGTACTTATGTGTAAAATGTCAGGGTTTTTCATTTCGAGGCAGAAATTACATGCTCATATGATGAAACATCGATATTATCTAGTTTCAATGGCAACCAACGATATTTCGGACAAGTATAATTCAAAAGTTAGTATTAGTCGGGTGATTTTGGCATAACTGCCCGTAACTGCGTATTGCATACGCAAAGGTAAATCCCTTGCCATTCAGCTACAAGACATTAACCTAACTTTGAGTCTCTCATGCTGTTTACGCTATCAGGTGCGCGAATACTAATTTGCAGAATTGACGATAGAGCTTGAGTATGTTGACCTTGACCTTTCCTTTTTGTGGGGGGGGGGGCACCAGACATGTGCCCCCCCCCCATAAAAAAAGTAAAACGTTTTTATGTATGTGTGTGTTCCCCACGATATGTTGTTTTGTCTGTTTTTTATTTTTCATTTATCGCCCCATTTAATATTTCCCCATCGGGGTTATATGTTTGAGAAGGGGTATTTTTTTTTTTATTCCTAATGTTTCTTAAGTAGATCATTACTAGTTGGGATTTGATCTACCCAAAACTAGTATTCTACTTTTGTTCTTTATTGTTTGACCATGGCTAGTGGTCACTTGTTATCCTTGTGTTTGCTGTTTGTGTTGGTGATATTTGTATGTTGCTATATATAAGTCTATACTTTGTATTTTTGTAAGGATAACCATTTCCATTAAAATTCTTGACATAGTTGTCTTACTTTGTGAAATCTCTCATTGTGGGTTATCACATCATTCTCTTTATTTAAATATATTTTGAGTTAATTTTGAATTTTGTGTAAATTGAAGTGTTTTTAGTTAAAGGTTTAGTGTGCTTCAATTTATATCTAATAATATTTAATTTTCTAGGTCCGTCGACCTTGAGTCAGGATCTGTACGAATTTATTTAGTTGTACAGTTCCTGACTCACTTAGGGCCGTCCTTTATTTATTTATTTTAATTAATCTATAGAAATATTCCAAAATTGTTTAAATTTGCCCTTTAATGGGTGCCATGTGAGCTAATTAGAGCTAAAGGGGTGAATTTTCCAAACTCTGCCATAGACCTGCTCACTTCGCGTAGCACCATGTGATATAGCCCCATAGCATCCTCCTTATGTACTTTCCCCGGTTGTGTTCATAATGTATATTAAATTTAATTTAATTAATTTTTTTTAATATATATATATATATATATATATATATATATATATATATATATATATATATATATATATATATATATATAATAATGCTATTATTTCCTAACCTTCATCAGGGGTCCACATTCTATTAACGTCTTCGTTATATAGTCGGTTATTTGTCGTATTAATTTTTTTATTACAGTTTTCGTCGAGGAAGAGTATTTGACGTCTGTCATATTTACCAGTAGCTTCTCGTGGGTCGGTGGTTCTTTCCGGGGGGTTTCCCGGGTTCTTCCTCCACCAATAATACTGGCCGCCATGTATAGCCTATCGTGTGCTGAAAAATGGCGTTAAACCCTAAAACAACAACAACAACTGTCGTATTTATCTACCTTCGTTATTGCCATTATTAGTTTGATCCTTTCTTCCTTTGTTTTGTCGCATTGAGTTATCGTATGATATTTTGTGAACAGGGCATTTCTGCATAGAGGACAGCTAGTAGGGGTCTGAATCATTCGTCGTCTAAGTGCCACTTCGCCTGTAAGCCAGGCGTTGTGGAGGTACGTGTAGATGACACTCTGTACCTTTAGAGAGTCGATGTCAGACCAATGCCTCCAAACTTTGTCCCAGTTTATATGCGGGTTTTCTTCTTCTACCTTATTTTTATTTCTTTTCGTTTCTAGTTCGCAAATCCAGTCATACGTCTTATCCTTACTTAGTGCCCATAATTTTTTGTAGTCCCTATATCTAAATAAAATTTCTTTAGTCCCCTTATATAAATGTGGTGTGTCTATTTTCTTACTCAATTTGTTGTTTGTGTATATGTCTTGTCTGTTTCTCATTCTAAATCCTAGCCAAAAAATGTATAATGCTTCCCATGGTGTTTGTGGAGTGTTACCTAACATTTTAATCCTATTAATTGTATTTTTACATTTTATTAGGAAGGGATTAGATAAGGCTAATCCCCCCTTTTGTTTAGGTCTTTATAGTGTTGCCTTTTTTATGTAGTGTGTCTTGTAATTCCATATGTAATCTACTATTTCATTATCAATGGTTTCTAGTGTTTTATTGTTAATGTCCACAGCGTTTAGTAAATATGTCAAATTTGAATATATATATATATATATATATATATATATATATATATATATATATATATATATATATATGTTTTTGCAACCTGTGAACGTTCCATTAGACTAAGTGGCGTGAGTGCCCAGATATTTATTATTTCCTTTATTTTGCTTTTAACTTTTAGACAGTTTTTCTTTTCTTCATTTGCCCCGAAGAATATTCCCAGGGCTTTTTACTATATTTTTAATTAAGTGTGGAGGTAAACCAGGGTGGTTTCCCCTCCAGTTTCCTTTTTTTTAGAATTTCTGTTTTATCATGATTTAGATCCGGAGGCTTTTCCAAAAGCTTCATATTACTTTTGTAAATGTTGAAAGGATTTTGGATCATATATAAAGTTCATACAATAATCAGCATGTTGTAGCATCTTGAATTCCTCTCTTAAGATTGGTATTCTTATACCTTGAATATTTGTATTACTCCTGATTTTTATACTCAGGATTCCAATCGCTATTACGCATAATAGCATTGATAGTAGGCAGCCTTGCCTCAATGATCTTTGAATTTCAAATTTATGTTTTCGCCCCATTTGCTTGTACATTTGCAGTTATTTTATTGTACATTATATTAGTCCATTTTTGGAAGTTATCTCCAAATCCCAATCTCTCCAGTACTTTTTGCGTATAATTGTGTTCTAATCTGTCAAAAGCTTTCTCCTGGTCGAAAAGTACCTTAGCACATTTCGAATTTGACCCATTTATGAAATCTATAATCGTCCTAATGTTAAGTATATTGTTATGTATGCTTCTATCTTTACCACCGCATTTTTGATTTGTGTTTACTATCGTGTTTATCCCGTGTTTAACCCTATTCGCTAAAATTCTACTTAGTATTTTGTAATCTGTGTTAAGGAGGGAGATGAGCCTCCAGTTTTTTAAGTCAGTTCTGTCCCCTTTCCCTTTATAAATGATAGTAATCAATGCATCCCTCATTGTGTCTGTCATTTTGTCATTTTTTTTAGCAGTATATTATTATATAAACATTCTAAGATTGGTGCCACCTCACTTTGAAATTTCTTATAGAATTCCGCCGTGAGGCCATATCGCCCTGGTGATTTACCTTTTGCAAGTTCATTTATTGTGGTTTGCACTTCTTCCACAGAAATGAATTCATCACACAATTTTTTGTGTTCTGATGAAATCTTTTCACATTGTATTGAATTTAAGTATTGTGTTATTATGTTGTTGTCTATGTTTTGAGATGTATAGAGTTTTGTATAAAAAATTCTTGAACTCCCTTCATAATTTCTGCTTTAGTTGTCACTTCAACCCCGTCTGTCAATAAGGTGTCTAGTGACTTCTCTCCCCCTTTCATTGTTTCTTCCCATTTATATAATTCCTTTGCCTGTTTGTATAGATGGTGAAATTTACCCGCCCTGATTTCTGCTCCCTTTGTCTTCCATTCTTCTAGCTTTTCGAGTTGTTTGGAGTAGCTCTTCTTATCCCTTATTGATGTTGTGTCTTCATTTATTTTCTATTTAATTCTAAATTTTCCAATTTTTTTACCTTTGACCTTTCTTTGCATCACTCGGTACAAAATGAATAACAACTTGACTTTACCAACGATTTTTCTACGACGTTACTCACATCTCTCAAAGATGAAATGTTTATTAATGGCTCAAATTAAGAATAACGCAAGCACGCCTGATCATTATAAATTGAGACACCATATAACTGCCAAAATATATATTGTTTTACGTCTGAAAGACCAGACGTAACACATGTTTGGAGCCTAAGTGTCTCTTGCAAGGTTCTGTTCAGACACAGAATGTTAATTTTCAGAATTTGATTTTAAGATTGCAAGATAAGGTAACTTGTCGTTACTTATTACTCGAAATGATTTGAAAAATTAATTGTATCTGGCATGTTACAAAACCAATTCATTTAGAATATTACGCAGTAATCAACTACCTGGTATATACAAACGAAGGGAGATACTGAACACGTAAAACTGATTTGTATTTCATTTATGTGGTTTATATCAGTAGTGGTTTATTTAATTGTTTTGGTACGTTTTGCTATTTACGTCTGTTTATTATGACATGAAATCGAACAAGCTAATATAAACAGTCTCATAAATGATTTACATAATCGGAACAGATTAACTTCTTTCATTAGGATAATTCTTTTTTATGTTTGAAAAAGTGAAGACATAATCCGAACACAATAATGGCAAATGAAATACGTTGATCAAAACGGGACATTAATGAAAAATGTCGTTTTTATACCTCTGTGTGAGTTCGAGTCTCGGCTCGATCAACGTGAGTATATGAGAAAGTATGCCTGTATCTTCCCGTGTGTCTGTGGTTTTTCCCATAGTCTTCACGAGTTCTTTATCCGTCAAATATACTGGCTGCCATGTATAGCCTAACATGTGCTGAAAAATTTAAACCCCATACAACCACACTAATCAGGTCATTAATTAGTCTAATTGTCGATATTGTTCTTTTTTTAAGGTTTAGTTCAACAAATTCAAATGTTTGGATGATTCCTTAAATAATGTAGTAGGTAATTTGATTTGAAAATTTGTATTAAGAGAAGATCCTAAACTGAACATATCGGTAGTCTTCGGTTTCTCTAAAATTACATTACAAACCCAAAATCTGATGAACACCCATATTTTTTTTTAACCTTCCTTTTAATCTGTTTAAATTCTGAATATATGAGATCACTATATATAGGAGTACAAAGCCTTTTTTAAGTAACTGCTTAAAAAGTTTATTAAATTTAATAAAAACAATAAAAGCAAACATTAAAACAAAAATTTCAGGAAAAAACACTTTTTCATTACTTCATCCTTCCATATCTCCAAGAAGTCATATATACTAACCTTGAAAAAGACATCTGGGTGTCAAATCTTCCTCGATATAAGAAATGCATACGATACGGTTTGAAACGAAGTGTTGAAAAGGCTCGTGAATTTGGGAAAAGCTCTTCACCAGAAGAAAATCATTACGAAATATCAAATGCATAGCGTTAATAATATTTAATTAAAGGTTCGCAGTATCGGCATTTTCATATCCATGAAGGACTGAGACAGTTTGGATGTCTATTCATATGCCCATGAATGACATGGACAGTTTAGATGTCTATTCACATGTCCATGAAGGACTAGGACAAATTGGATGTATATTCTCATGTCCATGAAGGACTAAGACAGTTTGGATGTCTATTTACATGTCCCTGAAGGACTAGGACAGTTTGAATGTCTATTTACATGTCCCTGAAGGACTAGGACAGTTTGGATGTCTATTTACATGTCCATGAAGGACATGCACAGTTTGGATGTCTATTTACATGTCCATGAAGGACAAGGACAGTTTGGATGTCTACTCACATGTATATGAAGGACTAGGGCCGTTTGGATGTCTATTTACATGTCCATGAAGGACAAGGATAGTTTGGGAGTCTATTCATATGCCCATGAAGGACTAGGGCCATTTGGATGTCTACTCACATGTCCATGAAGGACTAGGGCCGTTTGGATGTCTGCTCACATGTCCATGAAGGACTCGGGCAGTTTGGATGTCTATTAACATTTCTATATTTGCTCTGTAGAACGCTATAAATTAGATGCATATATGTACGCAGCCTCGTTTGTCAATCTTGCTCATGCCGCGCTGTCTCTGAAGTCTTTCAAACGTCGATAAGCTGTCTCGTTTACTTGTAAGTCCTGAGCGTCCTCATAGTACGCTTGATTTAACTAAGGCGGATGCCAATACGTGTTGTCATTTTTTCATATTAACGAACAGAAGCGAGTAACAATTGTGGGGCAAGCATTATCTGACTTCGATGTAAAAAAAATTGTTCAAAGGGACGCACTCCAATGGATGAAATTATATCGTGTTGATAGCGATAGAGCGAGTGTAAATCTCTTCACTGCAAATGACTTGTAAGAGAGAATTGTCATGCCTTTGGCATTAAAGGGCATGAAATATAGCCTATTGAACTTCATCAGAATTTCGCAGGCTTGATACATTTCAACATTTATGTACAAAATAATGTATACTATATATATGTTTTTAGTAACGATCAACCCAAAAAAGTATACTTCTTCGAAAGCCTTTATCATAAATCTGAAACTTAAAAAAAAATTGCATAATTTCCTTCGGAGGTTATATGCTTTTGTTTGTGATGTATGACACATATTTAAAAAAAGTATTTGAGAAATATGACTTGCTACCATAATTTGCGTAATTATCAACAGTTTAACATAGTTCTGTTCAAAAGGCAGTGAATCTGTTTAAAGAAAAAGTTGTTTCCTTGCACGAAACTATTAAGTTTGAGAATATTCTCAGTGACATTGATTTCCGGAGATTTAGGCATTCGCGCTGAAATCTTCTGCACCTGAGATTATACTTAGCTTTTGTAATCATATTAATCGTATCAGTGTCTGTTCAGGATTTTAGTGTCAGTCGCCGATCTCGTTAATAATGTATATTATTACCGCGAGTACATTTGCGTATTTCAGCTTGTGGTGTGTACAATGGTATAACCAGGTCTTTACTTGTTTCCTCGTGTATATTTCTTCTAGATTTAAATCTCCAATAACAGCAAATACAGATTAATGAAATTGTCCAACATATGATTAAACTGACTTGCCCGGATCTTAATGCTTTTACCAGGTTTCCTATCACTTAAATAGTTTAATAATTTATACTATTAACTATTTCAGCAATATTACTGTAAACGTCTGTGCATTCCACGAAAGGATGTATATATATATATATATATATATATATATATATATATATATATATATATATAACCATTATTAATATACATGTTTATAAAACAATGGCGTATTGCCATTCCGTCAACAATTCCCATCTCTAACTTAAACCCAAAATAAGCATCAATAAATTTATTGTATGTAATTTATTGTATGTACATATATTTAACCTCTTCATTAACTTTTCATTAAAAATTGTTGTATAAAAATTTGAAATACAACTCATCACGTTCATATCCCCCTAAACTATTGTTTAAAACATATCACCACTTTAAATATTGAAGAAACTATGTTCAAGATCTAGACAACCACCCTCCCCCCTAAATCAAATATCGCATTAACATGGTTATTTCGGGAACATATTCATTTCGTATGAAAATAAAATAGAAACATCATTGTTTCATCTGTACCACCTTTCTTTGTTCTTTGAAACTTTCGAATAATATTTGTGTAATGGTGCAAACATTTTGTAAATGCCCTCGCAGCTCATTTTGTCGCAACCAGCGTGACACGTAACAATTAATATTGACGTATGGGGTAGGCCCGCACTAATTCGCCAGCTTGCGATGGTTAAACTTCCTTGTATGATAGACACAATTAATTTGTAATTAGGACCCACTACGTTAACGGTCCGACAGATCAAAATACAATATGTTTCATTTAAATTAAGTGTCTGTGTATCATTATAGGCAGAAGAGAGCTAATTATTTAAACTTTGATTGGTGTGTTAACAGTTTGGCTGTCAGATAAAGTTAATCCTGATTGGCTAAGCTAAAGGAGTGAGGTTTTTCCCAGACGAAATTCAATGTTTTAAGGATTCTCCTTCTCAAAATTAACCAGTACCAAGTTTTTTCTGTGGAAGGGGATTATGACTCCGTGAACAGTAAAAAAATACTTTTCTTCTTAAGTTGTCCAAGGGACGGGTGTCTGGAAAGTTGATGACACGGAGAAGAGAGATTCAGCTTTATAGAAAAGGGAGCGAATCACGGAAAAGTACAAGGGGAAAATAGTTCCATATTTGTGCCACGCAATGGAAAGAAGAACAGACAACCAGGTTACTGTTGTTGAGCCAAAAGAGGCTGAAGAGATAGGGAGATGATGAAAAAGAATACGTCGACTCTAACCTGTCACCAACGTTGATTTTATGAGGACCGGAAGCGACCAGGCTATGCAGGCATACTAAGTAAAATGAGTGCGATTGTTCACTCGATTCGGAGATGAAATTTGTTTTATCAATATAACATATCGGATAATTGAATCTGTAAAAATGTTGTGTTTCTAAGAGAAATTGTGTCTTTCCATTTTGTTGATGTCCTTGAATAAATTAATATATTGTTTTAATGCGAAGTTTAATTTTCTATTCTGTACTTGTTATATTATATATATTTACTCAGATCTTTGATTATTCCATCCATTTATTTAATTTTTTTATTATTATTATTTGCTCGATCCGGGTAATAACACCATGGTCGATCATCTAGATAACGAAATCCAGACCAAACCCGCGATATAACAAGAGGATGGCTCCTACAACGTGGATGATTCACGCTCAGTAATTTTTAAACTGCATTGACGGGTTCTATCTCCAGGAAAGCATGTTCTAACTCCCATGAAAAGTTTCGACATCCGGGGTCTAAAGATAACCTTAAATAGCGCGCGCAATGTTATAAAATAATCATAATACCGTTTTTTTTTTTTTGATGTACCTTGATTTGAGTTTTTATTTTGTGCAAAAATGATGCAAAAACGGGCTGCCTGGCACTTTTTCGCCGTGATCCTAACATCTTATAAGCTATAATTGTGCTTCAAATAAAATAAAGCATTGCACACACATTTTTAAAATACGTTTTCCTTCTTTAGCATGCAACATTTGCTGATTATTATCCCATACGTTTGTATTGTAAATTTTAATTACCTTAAAACAACTTTTGCTTGATACATCATTTATCAAATCTGTAACAAGATATGTTTTGACCATTTTCAATGCTCTTTTTTTGCTATTGATAAATGTCTATATTCTTATTCTGAGTAGGCAGGTAAAACTCTGTGAACCAGTATTTGTATGTTGTATTCTGTTCAGGTTAGTATTCGGAGCATGTTTGCCAAAAAACACCTTGAGCCAGTACTTGTATGCCGTATTATAAACATGCTTGTAAAATATTGTGAACTATTAATTATATGCTCGTAAACCATTTTTAATTGGTAACTATATTCCGTACATGTCTAGTCCAACTGCCAACCGCACAGACCAAAATCAACGGTCGCATAATGCGTAGAGATACGAGTGAACATTTATTAAAGCTACGTTAAAAATTACACACACACACACACACACACACACACACACACACACACACACATACACACACACACACACACACACACACACACACACACACACACACACACGGTTGAATAGACGACAACATTAGAGAGCAAAGAAATAAAGTAATCTGTTTACTGACCAATTTCTGATAATTTACGTGACGAATCCGGGACTATTTATCTGAGTGCATTTGTTTCTGAAACGGGGGTTGTCCAGTTTTCCTTAAAATGTCGAAATGTATCTGTTTTTAACCCACCCATTTTATTTTGGCCCCCTCCTCGCAATGGATTGAGCACTGGCCTAACACGGATCTTATTAACCCGCATGTTTGTTTTTTTTGTGTTTTTAATATACTTTTATATCTCACAAAAAAATCAATTTTTTATCGCTAAGACGATTAACGCACTCTGGAATGACATTGCAATTTATATAACTATCTGACAAAAATCACCACTAGTTGCTAAGGTGATTCGCGCATGCAGGAGGGACAGTGCAATGTAACAATTATTAACCTAAATCAATATGTTTTATTACTTTACATTTATTACATTATTACAAGGGTAAATTTCACAAAGATGAAAGGAGGATATGAAGTGGTCAACAATTTATTTCCATGAGATATGCTCCATTAATTAGCTCCGAATGGCACGTAAACACAGGAGATATTATTAAGTAACAGATCACATGCAAAAAAATTACCTGACAGCAACTGGAAAAGCGAGTATATGATAAAAATTAAAATTATCTATCTCGTAGTTGAAAAAAAAACACACAAGGCAAGCGAAGCATAAAGACTGGTTTAAAGTAAAAAAAAATAAAACCAGCGAGTTTATTCGTCCTTTGTGCATTGTCTGGCGTTCGTTAGCATACGTATTTTATCGTTACTGCCGAGAGGGTTGCCACGAACTTTACACAAAAAAAAAACATTTATGTCACGATATTCTTTGTATTAAATAAAAACGGTGACCTCTTATATCGTATCGTTACAACTCCTAAACGGATAGACGTATCGACAAATGGTTTTCATTAAAAGATTTCATACAACGCCGTGTTGGTTATAAATAATAAATGGTGGCGACCTGAAACAAAAATGGCTGCCACGGTAACATCAGGGAATCTTATCACTTTTCGTCTGAACGGATGGTCGCATCAACATGGGGTTGTCGCGAAAATACTTTTTTTAATGGGTAGTTGGTCAGACATCCAATATAACCGTGTTGAAATTCTTGTTACTGATATTCCCGCTGTACGATTGTTCGTACTGACATGTTGTTTTACACCAAAATGCTTCGTTTGGTGATGACTAGTTGTTTTTAAATTTAAATGGCGCCCTTCAAACGGTCAATGTGGCTGCAACATCGACAAGTTTGAAATATTGTTACCAGTACTTCTCTTTCATGGATAGTCGTATCTACTACGTGTTTACATGGGCAGTTGAATTATGTACTTGCATGGATAGTCGTATCTAAGTACTTGCAAGGTTAATTGTATCTACCTACTTGCATGGATAATCGTATATACGTACTTGCATGGACCCTTGCACGGATAGTCGTATCTACATACTTGTATGGATAGTCGTATCTACGTATTTACAAGGATACTCGTATCTACGTATTTACAAGGATACTCATCTACGTACTTGCATGGATAACCGTATCTACCTACTTGCAGTGATAGTCGTATCTACGTATTTGCAAGGATACTCGTATCTACGTATTTGCAAGGATACTCGTATCTACGTATTTGCAAGGATAATTGTATCTACGTACTTGCATGGATAGTCGTATCTATGTAAATGCATGGATGGTCGTATCTACGTATCTACTTACTTGCAATGGATAGTCGTATCTACGTATTTGCAAGAATAATCGTATCCACGTATTTGCATAGACACTTGAAAATGACGTCGGTCTAACAAGCTATTTAACGCCAAATATTTGTATCGCTACTAACTGGATTACAGCTCTGGTGGCTTAATGGTTAGAGCGTCCGCCTCGGGTGCGGACGGTCGTGGGTTCGATCCTCGGCCGAGTCATTCCGAAGACTTACAAAAATGGTACTAACAGCTGCTTCGATAGGTGCTCAGCATTAAGAGGTTAGTGATAGGACTGGTCGGTCTCTCTCTCTCGCTCTCTCTCTCTTCTAACACACACACACACACACACACACGGATATGTTGGAGAGCCAACAATAATTTGTGTCAAGCTAGAGCTTGGAGAGCCGCGGTAGCTTAGTTTGTAGAGTTACACACTAGTAATCCGAGGGTATGGTGTTCGATACCCGCCCAGGCTAGTTTTGGTCGGTTGCCGCAATGAGTCTTTGGGAAACGCCTTTAGTTCCAATTTCCTTGGCATGATAATAGCCATTAATATGTTAATCGTGCCTACAAACTAACATATAAAATCCACCAATACTGGAATAGAACCTGCAATACAAATAACGGCATCTATCACATAGTCTTTATTCATAAATGAGCATTGGATTAAATGTCTTGCTAGCTTGGAACAAGATAGAAAGATAATGATTGCGGTGCAAAGGTACTAGCTACCATCTGAAGAGTGATAGTTAGCTAGCTAGACAAACAGGAAAAGATTATTTCAGGATACCGTATTGAAACGTGAATCGATTGTGTGCGTTTGTGTGTTTTGGATTTTAAACGTAGCTATTAGGGCATAACCGATTAGCATTTTTCTACCGAATTCCGATTCCGGATTTTGGGCATGAAATTTTTCCGATTCCGGATACTATTCGATTAATCGGAAAAGCTAAATCCGTATTTTTTTCCTAAAAAATTTCATCTTCCGTTTCCGGGTTTCTGGTATCTGGTTTTGCCGTGTCTAGCATGTTACTTAGTACTTTACCATATCCGGCTTCATTTCCGGTTTTTATCCGTCGGTTCAAATAGATTGTCTCACAGCGTGGTTGTGTTGACCATATTGGACTTTTCTGACTTCTTATTTAACTTTATTAACGCACTATCGAATGACACGCAGTGTTAGACACGGTGCTATAGAAATTCAACTTTATTATTTTTATTATCCGAATCGGTCGTTCCTGCCTTGTCCGACTCCGATTAATCGGAAGTTCATACTATCCGGTGGAATCCGATTTCCGGATCAAAAGTCGGTTATGCCCTAATAGCTATAATAATTTTTCAGTCATATTGCTATGACGTCTGCAGTGTGCCAGTTTATAATGATGTCTAGCACTAAGGCATCGTGTAGCAGACATGCAGCATGATGTCCCACCCAGTCACATTATCCTGACACCAGGCCGACTAGTCCTAACGCTAACCCTTTATGTTGAACGTCTAGGTAGGCAGCTGTTAGTACCATTTTTGTAAGTCTTTGGTATGACTCGGCCAAGGTTTGAACCCGAGACCTCTGGCATCCGAGTCAGACGCTCTAACCATTAGATTGTTTGGAAAGAAGGTTTTAATTCCGAATAAGAATCGAACATGGGAGCTGCATCCCAATGCAGTACCACATACACAGTTAGTCTTTCTCTTTGACCTAGTTGTATCTTTTCTATATCAGTGAGAAGTAAGAACTTAAATAACAACAACAGCAACAACACAACAACAACAACACACACAAATAGAAACAAAAATCCAAACAAAACCACTTTACAGATTTCGACTCGCATGATGGCCAATTACAATTTACATACTAAAACGGCTCGATTAAAGATGTTTGGGAACGGGACCGGGGTAATTAAAATACGGGTCGCCCACCCGAGATGTTGAATATGGCTATTTGTCTCGCTACATTCAAATCAGCTATGATCGAACGAGAAGTGGTTATAATGTATAATTTTTAGGCTCACCCATCCTTCTTTACGGAGTTCATTGGTTGCAAGTGGGAGGATTTCTCCACCTACACTTTTCTCCGATTTTAGTGGAAAACCTTTCTTTCATTCATATGTCTCGTCTTTGTGAATTATGTCCTTGATCAACGTTCTAAGTCAAACATTATGCACGACTGGTTTCAAGGAATGCGTGGCTTTAAAACGGGAAACGGAGAGACGCTGCTTGAATTGACATATCTACTTGCTGAAAGGACATATAGATGTATCGATCCCTTACGATGGTACCAGTTTAAGGATTCATGTTGAGTTTTGCAGTTTTCTGAGATAAACGTCTTATTTGCAAAATCAGTCTTCATTGTACATTGCTTCCTGGAGAGAACATATTGATCAGCCTGGTTACAAAGCTTGGATAAGGTCATTAAGGACGTAGTTGGAAGTATGCAAGTCTTTTTATGGATCCGATAACTGCTCGTCAAGTATTGTTCAGAAGTTGCCTAGATAAATACGATTTGTATCAATTTAATTGAATTAAGAAAGTTGTTTCAGCCTTTGCAAAGACAATATGTAAGTATTGACCTGATTATCTCTCTCCCTCTCTCTCTCTCTCTCTCTCTCTCTCTCTCTCTCTCTCTCTCTCTCTCTCTCTCTCTCTGTTTGTCTGTCTGTCTCTCGCTCTGTTTCTGTATTTTTGTTAGTATGCACATACATACATACATACATACATACATACATACATACATACATACATACATACATACATACATACATACATACATACATACATACATACATACATACATACATACATACATACATACATTTTAGGCCGTAACACGATCTATTGAAGAGTCTTTTACTATTCCGAATAATCGTAGATTTTTGCACTGCTTAGCTGCAGCAGACTAACTTCTTCCAGTATCAGTAGTCTGGTAGATAGCCTCCCATGATGCTCCACACCTGAGTCTAGGCACGCAGCGATGCATGGCCGATACAGGTGGAGAAATTCAAAATGGCAGAGGCAATTTAAAAAATGCGTTGGCAATAAAGAAATAGCATTAAATTGGCTAATTCCAGTCGTGTATCAACCGGCTTTTCCGTTGTAATAGTCACAAATATGTCAACTGAAGACAACTTAAGAGTTTATGTAAAGCGTCACCATGCTGTGAAATTCTACTCAACTTATTTCCTCTATGCCTACCTCGAAGATCATTAAAAGAATTCAGAAGCCTTACAAAAACAATTGGTTTCTTTGAGCTAATTTTTTTTAATGGTATATCGTTTGTTTATACTATTTGCGTGAGATATGTGTTTTCATAGGTAAATTGTCACATCTGCAAACTTGAACAAATAAATTATGTAAATTAATTTTGATGGTTTTTGTCAATATGCCATTCGGTTTTTTGCCATCAGTTTTCTTCTTGTTTTGACAGTAATTTAAAACGGACAGGCTGCATACTTTATGATAATAATAAACTCTATTTGGTTTTTGCACATCAACTTTTTTCTTGTTTTGGCAGTAATTGAAAAAAGACAAGTTACATACTTAAACAAAGAATAATATTCAAGTCAGTGTTAGTCACCAGTCGCACGTCTTTTAAAATTCCCAGCGGTTGAGTAGTATTGTGACATACTATTGTATTGTCACACTTCATGCAGCATTTCTAACAGGTCACATACAAGCCTAATGCCTAAGATTACTGTATATTAGACCAACTTGTAAGTTAAAATTAAACAAAGTGTTAAGTCCTGGACAATTCATTGCAAGTTGTACCTTAAGTCTGTGAATGCTGAGTTAATTCATACATTATTGTGTAATTTATTTCATAAATTTTAACTACAAGGAGTATATTCAATCATGTTTAAGAACGTTGGACATTTACCTCCAATTATTTCGTAACTATTGATTATCATTAGAAGTACGGGTATGAGTGGAGAAGGTGGTGTTAGTTTAATAAACTTTGAGCGGTTACATATGATCTTGATTAGGACCAATAGAATTTGGGTCTGTGTTAGGTTTTTGGTTGTGGTATGTATGTATGTATGTATGTATGTATGTATGTATGTATGTATGTATGTATGTATGTATGTATGTATGTATGTATGTATGTATGTATATGTGTGTGTGTGTGCGTGCGTGCGTGCGTAATGTATGTATGTATGTATGTATGTATGTATGTATGTATGTATGTATGTATGTATGTATGTATGTATGTATGTATGTATGCATGCATGCATGCATGCATGGATAATTTTGGCATATCTATATGCCACTCTGATGTAATTTGGCTGACCTGTTTTAGATATTGTACTAATGGAAATTGTACATGATCTAAGCGCACTGATAACTAAAATAACCGCTCCCTTGTACTTCAAAAATCTGAATTGGTTTAAAGTACACTCTTTTTAGCACCTATTAAAATTGGGAAAATGAATTGTGCCCATCTTGACAATACCATCGTCTGAAAGCGCAATGAATGAATTACCAAATATGTAAAATAGGTTTTGTATCAGCTCCTCTTTTACAATTTCCCTCTGAAGTCCATCGTGCGAAAATGTTGAAGTGGAGCTAGCAGTTTTTTGAAAGATGAACATATGGAGTAAACTCAAGCTGAATACGCTAACATCCATTTTACATTCATCTTTTTCTTTGACATTCTAACTCTTTGCAAAATACGAAACGGTAGAGCGCTTGGGTTTTAGCTAACTAGGAGATGATTAACCAGTGGTATTGCCCATATCAAGTAATTAATAATATAAAATATAAAACTAATGGATGGAATGACAGTTATCTGAGCAAAGATATAGAGCAACACAAGCCCAAGGATGTAAAATACGACATTTAATTACATAAACAATATTATATTGAGCACGAACTGTTTAAATGATACACTTTATCTTAGAAAATGAGCTAAACAATGTATGATCATCCATTAGCCGTTCTGTGATATCGATAAAAAAATGTCATCACAGATTTGAGTGACTGATCGAACTCAAATTGCCGGCATGTCAGCATAACCTGATTGCTTCCGGTACTCTCCAATCCACTGTTGGTGACATCTCTGTCTGTCTCTCTCTGTCTGTCTCTCTCTGTCTGTCTGTCTCTCTCTCTCTCTGTCTCTGTCTGTCTGTCTGTCTGTCTCTCTGTCTCTCTCTCTGTCTCTCTGTCTCTCTCTCTCTCTCTCTCTCTCTCTCTTCTGGTCATCAACAGTAACTTGACTTCTTGCTATCATTTTCCACTACGTGGAGCAGGTATGGAGCTATATTTCCTTCAAATAAAGATAACACGCAACCTAAATATTCGTTGGGTTTATTTTCTTGTCCTGCGATCGAACACTATTCCCACACTTTTTATGTCATAATTCAACAGAACTAAGCTATGGCCAGTTCGCAACCTGAATTTATACTGTTTCTAGCGGCTACTTGCATGTTTTATTGGAGCTATACCATAACTGGACCTTTATTTATAACTATTATGCACCACTAGGGGCTATACATTACCAGCCGAACAATGTCGGTCGACACACGCTGATTTTCTCGGTGAAAAGAATTCACAGCTTAATTAAACAAATGAAGTGTTTTACCTACACTACTTGCTATCTAGTGATCCATTGACACCGACAATCAGTTATTAGCATAATGACACAATTTTAGAGAAAAAAAACCCAGATGCAATAATTCTTACACTTTTTGTCAGATTTATCCATGGAATTCCTACAATACATGATTTATATTACATACAAGCAACTTAATCCGAACACCTTCATTATAATGAAATATATGACATCTTATAATAAATTAACATTTAACATTGAAGACAAATAACGCGAAATAATTAATTTCTGAACTCAATGAAAACTGAATCATGAATTTAAATGGAATAAATTCAATAAATAATTCAAACCCTCATCAATGCATATTATATGTGATTGAGACAATACCCTTTTTAATATAATGAAATTTGCTCCATTTTCGATAAAGTAGAATCTCTCTCTAGATCATAAAATACAATTATTCCAGTCCCACGCTCCGTAAACGATTTAATTACAGAAACAAAATACTTGCTACCTTTCCTCTGAGCTAACTTCCGGCTTTCCAAAGAAACGTAGACTTACTAATATCTAGAGAAGGATTACTTACACTTTGGATTTCATAAGTTATCTCTTGGCTTGTCTTGTTACTATTCCCTCTACATCACCTTACGTCAACATCTCTGTCGGACCGTTGTTTCTGCGGGTCCAAATTAAAATTCCACTCATGCCTCAAACACAGCAAATCCCGTCCTTCTGAGGCAGAAATTTATTGCGAGCCTTTAATCAAAATGTATTATTTTTGGTTGTTGCTATTATTAAAACAACTGCGAAACATAACTTCAGCATGTATAGGGATATATACACGGTGTGTTCGCTAAATACGTTTAAGGCATTAGACACTAACATTGTCTAGGTCACAAAGTTCATTCGCAGCTTTGTTTGACACCATACTGTACAGAGTTGCTCAGCGGAAGCGCGTTGCATCATTGGTAAATTAGGTCAGTTATTAAGCAAAGAGATGTAACAACCGTTATCGAACAGATATATAGGCCAGTCAGTTGAAATAGACATCATTCATCTGTTCATCTTCACAAACACATTTACCTTTCTGAACACGCGAATCAATTCATTTAAAATCATTGTCTAGTTTTCTAGTACTATGTGCAAGCAATGACATTTCTCAGTAAAATAAAAAGTGTGCACTGCGCAAATAACCCACTCAAGTTTTTTTTTATATTAAATGATTTGCAAATATATTTTATTAGTATGTCTTATATTTCTTCTTCTTCTTCTTCTTCTTCTTCTTCTTCTTCTTCTTCTTCTTCTTCTTCTTCTTCTTTTATTATTATTATTATTATTATTATTATTATTATTATTATTATTATTATTATTATTATTATTAGTAGTAGTAGTAGTAGTAGTAGTAGTAGTAGTAGTAGTAGTAGCAGCATCAGCAGTAGTAGTAGTAGAAGACGTAGTAGTAGTAGTAGTAGTAATGTGGACTTACTACAGCGCCTAATGTTTAGAAACTCTAAGAGCTTTACAATATTAGATAACACATACAAACATATATCGACAAGATTACAAAAACAAACACCATGAAATTGCAAAACAAAACATGCTGACAATAATTAAGGGAACTAGCATTATTAAATTCTTAAGTCTGTTCTTGTAGTCGAAATAGTCGAGTTTTAAGAGCACACTTAAATGAGGTCACAGTGCTTTTCAGAGGCCATTATACTGATGCTTAAGCCTGTTTCTAATACAATGATCTTAAAATACTCCATATAATCACAAATGCTTATACAATAACTTACTTTACCTTGAAATGTACACTAAGTCCATTTGGTATGAGGACTATCATAATCTTAACTGTATGTCCATTATTGTGTACCATTATGTACATTCCATTTAATTAAAGTGCACCTGTTATCGGGTAATCAGCTATATAATTTTGTTAATTATTCATGTGCCAACCAGCCGGGTGTGACCGCTCCAGTGGTCTAGTAGTTAAAGCGTCCGCCTCGGATGCTGGAGGTCGTGGGTTCGAACTCCGGCTGAGTCATACCAATGACTTTCAGAAATGGTTCTAACAGCTGTCTGACTAGGTTCTCATGAATAAAATGTTAGTGTTTGGACTGTTAGACTTGGCGTCAGGATAATGTGACTAGGTGAGACATTATGCTGAGGAATGATGTCCCAGTGCTAGACATCACAATGAACTGCCTCACTGCAGACTCCCCAAAATATGGTTCCACATTCTTGACCCTGTTACTATTTTGTTTTTTGTGATGAGTAACTAGAAGTGTATGGGATGTACTTCTAAGATGATTGATGCTAACGTGTCTTCATTTATACGTGCTCATTGTAGCAACGCGTTTAGTTTTGAAGGCAACAAGTTCTTGCAATTCGATTGAACTATTCAATTTCGGAGGTAAGTTGTTCTTGTAGGTAGTCAGTATTCCCGCTTTGCATAAACTGAAGTGATTGATTGACTCCCCCTCCACCACACCCAAAAAAAAATTAAATTCCATCATCAAAGCAACAATTAGAAGTTTGTGTTGGCTGCATTCATTCGTGGCTCATGACATAAACACTTTTTGTTTCCAGACGAAATAAATCATGGGTAACTGTTCCGGAAAGACGTGTGGCAGAGCCGGGAAAGATCAGAAGGACGAGAAAAAGAGAGATTTATACCAAGCTCAAGACTCCTTCGTGCGAGGCAAAGTAGAAACAGAAGCGGAAGCGGACAGAGCTTCCATTGACACTGGTATGTATCCTACAACGTAATGATGATGAGTGATATGCATGTACGTTCATTGAAATGCGCAAACATGGATGTTACTAAGAAATGCACGTTTTTATTATATATTTTTATCCTGGGACATGTTCACTTCACGCCCAATTGCATGCTCGAAAACAGATCAGTAATTACTGTGGACAATTGTGTAACTTAAAATTATACATCGATGCTCAAAGGATAAAATTTGTATATTATCTTCAGCTGTGAAAGTAAATTACTCTGACGAGAAAATTGGAATCCTCATGTTTTATCTACAGTTAGAAATAGTTTTCCGGACAGATCGCACTTTCATTAAATGATGTGTACATTCTATTCAAGCTTATGAAGGGTTGTTGAATTCCCCCAAAAGTTTAAAAAACAGTCATCTTAAATGAATTTCTTTATTAATTATTGCTTTTATGTTAGAATTATAATAAAATTGAAACTAATATTTATTATCCCCCTAAAGTTACAATACAGACATATTCATGAAATATAGTTATTAATTATTGTTTTTATATTAGAATTACAATAAATTTAAAACATATTCTGGTTGAAAATTATACTATATATATATATATAATAATAATAATAACACTATATAGTGTTCATTTCTGATTTATAGGTGTACATTTATTTGACCCTGTTGGATCATATATAATCAATATTAACACAAATGAATTTTTGGGGCATCGGAAATGTATTAAAAACTAAATGCACTCTTTCTCTTTTACCCTTATAACATTTACAATAATAAACATTTATATCATTGTGACACAGAATAGAAACTGAAATGTGTACTTTTCATGAACTTTAACTTAGTAACAGAAAATCTGTTGATATCTTAAGGTCCGAACGGAATCGGCGTTTATCTCAGCAATCACGATTCCCGTATTTCTCGTTTTTAAGACTGGTTCAACTGCAATTTAAAAAAAAATAGAGACACTGAGCATAACAGGCCTTAAGATTCTGGTTTATACTAATTGTTCCACTGATTACTCCTAACAAACTGCATACAGCCAGATCTGCATACGCATTTTACGATATCATATCTAGGTTTGTGCAGTTTTCAGTTGCACTTGACAGATATATATATATATATATATATATATATATATATATATATATATATATATATATATATATATATAGTACCCGTTTTCCCCTGAGTTTATTCTCTGATATACATCCCAACTATCACATTACAAGAGATTTCATTATATTTAAGTAATATATATATATATATATATATATATATATATATATATATATATATATATATATATATATATATATATATATATATATATATATATATATATATATATATATATATATATATATATATATATATATATATATATATTGTATTTCATAATTTGCCTCCCTTAGTATATATTACCAACTGACCAATAACGTGTAACAGGTACGTTGTACAACGGCCGAAAATGTTGTAGGCAATTGATATAAAAAGGGTAAGTTTAACAGCGAAAATATGACAAAGTCCCAAAGATTACCCATTACAGGTGTATTTGAGTGAAAGTTATTGGTTCAAACACAGACCGGCAGTATAAAACTAGTTTTTGTATCAGTCCATTCAAGTTGTGCGCTCCCCTTGTCTCGATCATGTACGAAGTGTTCAGATAGGAACAACTTAAATTTCATTGGATGCGGTGGCTTTCCGCTGATTGCAATGGAATTCACAGACGCGAAGAACATACATATCTGCTCCATACGCCAAGGTGTAGATAGGGTTATCATATCGAAACCTTTGTCAGCGAAGATGATTTATTCTAGTTTAAATCCATTTTTTTTCTTCAGATATGCGCATCTTTCTGATTTGTCGTTAAACTGCACGTGTGGTGTAATCACTAATTTAACTGAGTTTTGAATGATATCTGTGCATCTAATCATTTATAGAAATTATCTGAAATATTGACTTTTTTGATAAAACCACTAATCATTTTACAGAAACCTTTACAATTGTTTTCTTTTTGTTTCTTATTATAGGTATTTTCGGTAAAGTGTTTCATTTTTAATATACCTTTTTCTAATCTGAATGGCTTTGGTTCTTTGTTTAAATTTTGTTTTGGTAGCTAGTTTCTTTTCTGTATTTCTTAACCGTGTTCACTGCTTTAACTATGCATAGTTGCTTGGAATTATGCTTGTAATCTTGCATGATAAGCAGTCCGGAGTCGGGAACAAACATCATTTTTTTAAAAGCACGTTTTTGCTTGACTTTACCTAGCCCATAAGGATTGTTTTCTATTGTTATTGTATACCACGTTTGAAAATATACCAGTTCCAGGGTACCACTTCATCGAACATCTGTATTCAAGCTTGAATCAATGCACATAAAAATTATAATATACGTTTACAATATTATGTATATACATTCTGATATTGTTTTGTTTGAATATGTACATATTTAATTATTTAAATGTTCTATGTAAAGACATTGTTTTCTGATAGAGCTACATTTGCGAGTGGATGATTGCAACTGCTTGCATTTTCAAGGCCGGCCTTAGGCCGATTGGACGCGCTTACAGGGGCCCCTCGCGTTAATAGTATTTAAAAATATATCTATAGAGTGAAAGTAATTGTTAAGAGATGGAAGAAAATTTTAATTTCAATATCATATAAAACTTATTTTAATGTTTATTTCCAAATTACGTGCTAACACATGGCTCCGCACGTAAATCCTGGGTGTCCCGCCAAAATGATCGAAATAGGGCCCCGCTTCGCTAAAGCCGTTCCTTATAACTTGCATACCATTACGTAAAGCATGTTTATCTAATGTCAATACCGCCACTGATTTTCAACATATTTTCATCTGTACTCATTAACACACACCAATTACATCTCCCATTGTTTGGGAAGTTTTTATATTTTACTATTACTAACATCTTACTATTTTAAACTGAACTATTTGGTTTTTGATATCACTTGTCGATATTAAACCTTTTAGTATTTTAAAATGTTTACATACAACGTATTCAATGGCGCTAAATAGCCTAAACGTGCTGGTGCGCAGTAAAAAAAATCAATAAATCAATCAATCAGTCAATCAATCAATCAATCAATCAATCAATCATATCCACTCTTCGCCCTACAACAACAACAACAACAACAACAACAACAATACTGAAATTTACATCGTATCCAGACCATATCCACACCATCTCCCAATATTCGTAACGCAGATAGTTACATTTAAACGTTTTACATTGTTATAATTGAGAAAGTAAGATAAATGCTCATCTACATATATAAGTTGAAAGTAGATACAGGGATATGCGCACAAATATGTTCAGTACATCCACATATGTAAATCACCAGATGACTACACCATAGTGGAATATATATGCTAAACGTTGTAGTTATAAGCGAAAGGAAGTTTCATGGTTGAATGGTCTGTTATTGGATCAAAGGTCAAGGTCGTGAACAACGACAGCGATGGCATGGGAGGCACTTTTTATTCTTAGCTTTTTTGGTCATAGACCAGGAGAGGATTAAAATATACCTTAAACAATCAGCATTTAAAATGTAGATATTGTCTCATCTCGAATTCATGGAAATTTTTTTCGACCAGAAAAGTGTCAATCATTGGAGACACACTTGTCGTTTCATTCTTTGGTATTGCCTGACTGCATATTCAAAGACTTCATCCTTTGTTTAGTGCTTTTTCGAAATCAAAGTAAAATCTATTGTCACCAGTTTTCAGATCATCTTTATCTCTGCAAATTTAGTCGGAAATATTCGGTCTTTTGTGTTGCTACCACCAGCCCCTGATATCTGGTACCTCGGCAAAATATATCTTTACTGATTCATTTAGCATGGTGATTTATGTCTTAAACCGCCTTTAATTTCATTGCCGTTTGAGAATTGTAAGTGGAAATACTAAATCTTTTCTGTCCGCAGTAAACACTCGAATCTGCTGCCAAATATTTAATTGAAATAATAAATTAGTTAGATGAAAAATATTTGTAGATATGGCTGTACTCGGCAAAAGTAAATGGAAGATCATCTTCATGGCAGCTTTTGTGCCCCCTTTTTTTTTAAAGTTCTAGTCAGATGCGGATATCTTTCGCAGGTGAAATGTAAACACCCGGCAACGAAACAACCCACAATTTATCAAGTACACAATAAAATACAAAGAAAACATAAAGCAAATCATTCCCGATTGACACAGCGGTTTGAATTACTAGTGTTTAGTGGACTTTCTCAATTAACTTTCACATGATTAATGAATATGTGAATCAAGCGTTTTAATTATCACCTTTACACTTAAGTATTTATGATGATAAATGATAAGCTTTTAATGTCAAATGACATATCCTAAGCTAAAATTAAAACTAAAATGATCACATACACTTACATTTAAAAGAATTAAATATTGAACTGCTGCTTTGTGTTTTAGATCCTAAGTTGTTCAAAACCAAAACGAACAAGACAAAACGATATAATCTCCTTGAAGTGGTACGCTAATATATACAAACAATAATATAAAGGTACGTCCTACCCCATCCCAAAGTCCCCAATTCCAGGTGGAAAACGAAAACAGAGAATAAAATCCTCAAGGTACGAAGAAAGGCACAATATACATGATTTGAAAGAAAGGCACAATATACATGATTTGAAAGAAAGGCACAATATACATGATTTGAAAGAAAGGCACAATATACATGATTTGAAAGAAAGGCACAATATACATGATTTGAAAGAAAGGCACAATATACATGATTTGAAAGAAAGGCACAATATACATGATTTGAAAGAAAGGCACAATATACATGATTTGAAAGAAAGGCACAATATACATGATTTGAAAGAAAGGCACAATATACATGATTTGAAAGAAAGGCACAATATACATGATTTGAAAGAAAGGCACAATATACATGATTTGAAAGAAAGGCACAATATACATGATTTGAAAGAAAGGCACAATATACATGATTTGAAAGAAAGGCACAATATACATGATTTGATAGAAAGGCACAATATACATGATTTGAAAGAAAGGCGGAAATCAGTAAAGTAGACTACTGTCTGTAATAGCTTTTTATGTCTGAGCCAGCTGCAAACTGGAAATGACATCCTATATATGATGGCGGATCAGGAACAACGTTATTTGTTGAATGACGAAAACTATAAGAGAGTATATATGATGTAGATTTGAGCCCATATACCGTGGCATACACTGCTTTTATCGCGTCCATTCTACATTATCCCAGATTATGTAAGGTCTTTATAAATGGGTTGCAGGGGCGAAAACGTGCACATTGATTCTGTATTGGTTGTAGCTCATTTGGTTAAACGTCGGATATGCCATCCAGGTGTCGCCACCGCGGATTCAATGCCGTCACTCCAAGGCCCAAATGCCCATGGTCAGTCCGGGTTGGCTGTCTCTTGTGTTCCTGGAAAACGCACGTGGCTCACATTTCCTCGACATTATATATATATATATATATATATATATATATATATATATATATATATATATATATATATATATATATATATATATATATATATATATATATATATATATATATATTCAACAATATGCTAAATGTACCATTAAAACCATAGTACTGGTTGTTAATTTTTAAAGTATCTGTATAAAGTAACTTAAGTTTTTGTACAGGCTTTTATCTTCAAAGGGAAAGGTAGGTATATTTTCTTTCAGTTATTGCACCTCACCTATGGAGAGCTATGGTGGTGGAGTTTTGTTTATTTGACTAAATATCATTTATTTAGATTAATTTACAGACCAGGTTTTGTTTTATATTTGACATGTTTCTATAATTATATGCGTGAAATTATTAATTGCTAGTTGTCAAATTATATTTTTCTCTGATTTTTTATTATGATCAACATCAAATTTAGTACTTGTTTAATTCAATAATTTTAATTATTTAAATTAATTCAGAAAACTAGTTGTTTTTCTTATACCTTTCCCAAATATATCCATTGTGGTTTTCAATTGTTTTAAATATATTAAATGAATGTAAAAAATACCAATTAGTCATTGTCATATAGAACTTTGAGTCAATACATAATTTCTAGGGCATAACCAATTCGCATTTTTCTACCGATTTCCGATTCCGGATTTTGGGCATGAAATTTTTCCGATTCCGGATACGATTCAAATAATCGGAAATGCTAAATCCGTATTTTATTTCTAAAAAATTTCATCTTCCGTTTCCGGGTTTCTGGTATCTGGTTTTGCCGTGTCTAGCATGTTACTTAGTACTTTACCATATCCGGCTTCATTTCCGGTTTTCACCCTCCAGTTCAAATAGATTGTCTCACAGAGTGGTTGTGTTGACCATATTGGACTTTTCTGACTTCTTATTTAACTTTATTAACGCACTATCGAATGACACGCAGTGTTAGACACGGTGCTATAGAAATTCAACTTTATTATTTTTATTATTCGAATTGGTCGTTCCTGCCTTGTCCGACTCCGATTAATCGGAAGTTCATACTATCCGGTGGAATCCGATTTCCGGATCAAAAGTCGGTTATGCCCTAATAATTTCCATTCAAAATGTAATATTTTCATCAAAAATGCATGATTATATTTATGTCTTAACATAGAGCATCATCTCTGTTGCAGCAGGTAGGTATTATGAGAGAAAGACAGTTTTAAATAGCATTTGCTCATTGGCAAGCAGGCTAAACTCCCGATCAGTGGCGTGTTGGATCGAATAGCAACAGATAGGGTGAATAGACCTTGTATTGAAACGTCATTTACTTAAAAAAATAAAGCTTCCTACGAAAAATGGAAAATACAATGTCAATAACGCCAAACCGAAGTCTCGAATTAACCGAGTTTCTTTAATTGGGTTAAATTATTTTGTTTCGATATTTTTGTCCTGAATGTTATTCAAATTTTGTATGTTTGTTCTTTTTACCCTCCGGACGATTCATTGCGCACGTGTTCAACCCTCTCTGCTGTAATTATATCATTATATCAGACCTGCTTCTGTTTGTTTAGCCGAAAACTGTATCAAGACCTATACGATATCATGACCTATGATCATGTAAATTTATCATTCTAAATAAGTGTGGTGGTAGCTTTCGCACGTGAAAAAGAAATTTTTAAACTTAATTCTATCTCCTGAATACAATGTCTGATGAATATTTCTTACATTATCTGTATGAACTCCATTAAATGCAGCTAAATTTTAGAGTTATTACTGATGATATTAGGTATTTGTGTATATCGTTGAGTAACATAAATTATATCAATATTTGTATGTCTGCCTCGAGAAAATATCTTGCCAGATATGATTGTTTGTCCAGCATTACATTATCATAAACACCTAGATTATTAATAAATCCATCAAGTTGTTTTCAGCAGCGGTTCTGACAATACCTAATGCAACTGCCTTTGCGACAGCTGGTGCAGTAGCAGCTAGTAATGTTAGTATAGCTGCAAGAAGTGGAAATATACCACCAGTTTTAACCATCTCTTTAAAGGAACTCGTAGAAATATGGAGTGAAACTCCTGTTCTTGATTCTAAAGCTTTTTAAAGCTGTATTTTGATTAATAATAGTTGGGATCATCATGAGCAATTTGCTCTTTCTACAATATTATTTTTGTTCCTCATTGATTTGCTAGTTTTGATTGTAATTTTGTTACCTGACCTGGAGTCAAGGCAACCATAACGTGACTTTTTAACATTATACTATCATGAGCGATGTATTACATGTTCTCTTCTGGGGCATCATGGACTCATTCGTTCACCAACACCTTCAAGTATCATCGATTTGTCACTGAGTATAACATCGATTGCTCTGTAATTAGGAATAACTGCTGCTTTCCTGTATATACACTTATATACTGTATATACACTTAGATACTTATATACACTGCTGCTTTCCTGTATATACACTTATATACTGTATATACACTTAGATCGAAAGTGTATATGACAACAGTTTTTCCAGTCAAATCAAGATGTTGAAACGGAAAAAAAAATGTTGATACAGCGTTGTGAATTTCCGCTGGAATATTTGCAAACCAGTATCTATATTCTGATCACGGCCCATACAAGTCATCAACTGATGATACGCACGTGCTACATTATTTCGTTTCTTTAAAATTGAGTAAAACGTCTTCAGAAGGTTCTTGATGTCCGTTTTTTCAAAAGCTAATTTTAGAAACTCTAAGTGTGTCAAATACGATGGATTCTGTTCCTGTGAATCTACTCTGGTATTTTCTCGAAACGCGATAAATATAGGTCATGGAGCCGAAACTCGATGTTATGATGCTAATTGTCATGTAAATAAACCATTACCAGCACTTTGAAAACTATCCGTCTTCATCGTCAGTCATTATAGTATTAATTTACCACCTTGATTCATAAAAGAAAGTAAATTTTGTCCTTCAGCGTCGTAACTGGCATCGACAATGGCATTTTTGTTAGTATTACTTTAGCAGAATCAACTGTTTTGGGTCGCTAGATTGCTTCATTGTCGGTGGCTTTTAATACAAGAACTACTGTGTGATTGTCTCAGAAAATAAACGTTTCTAACATTTCTACAAAATCCAAAAATATGTGATAGTGGAATCGCGCATGTAAACTCTTCATTATCGTTCAACATTGATCTGCGTGCTGCGAATCCTAAGTTGTAAGTTTCATTCATAGATGCAACTTCAGTTCCAGCTGCACTCATTGTCACGTAATTGTTTTCGGGTTGATCAGTGATATCTTTAGCAAACATCATTGACGGATCAGATGATCGTGTGTAATTATCATTGTTTCTTGCAAGGTTAAGTATCGTAGTGGCAACGTCGACGTTTTCCAGACATAATTCAGTATTTCTTTCGTCAGTGACGTACATAGCTCTGTGAAATAACTCCATGATACCGTTATTAAAAAAACCATCTCAATCACCAATTCCGTATGCTGTATTGTCTGCTCTTAAAAGTATACCTTCTACTTCAATAAACGCTTCAGTGGGAAAGAAATATCTACCTGTATTCTGAACCTGTAATTCAAATCTTTCAAGTGCATCAGGTACATGTGCTTAATAGAAATACTACTGATAATTACGCACAGACTCATCTTTGAGAACTGGTGCATCAATGTCAAATGCCGGATCAGGTGCACATTTGAACATTTCATTATATTTGTTACTGACTAACACGAAGGTCACTTCCTGCTATCAAACTTGCAGTTATTTGTTTTTATTTTTCCTTTCTGATTTTCAGCTTTATTTATTATTTTAATGACGCATGCATAATTCCAGTGTTGGGTAATTGCACTAGTATCTGAGGTTTTCGTTGAATAAATCGTGATAAATCACCAGGAGCTTTATCACGAACAAAATCAATAGTTATCACTTTTAATTGTTTTGCAGTCGGTATTGCTTTTGGGGCCATCCTTCTAAATAAACCATAAACAACATCACCGAGTGAGTCTCCGTAGATCGCTTTATGATTAGGTAATCACGAATGTATCACTCTGACCTTGATCGGTCCAGGTCGAGCATTGTGAATGATCATCTTGTTATTCATTTATTTAATCACCGTGATTCATCAGCCATTTCATCAAAGAGAACGATAAACATTGATATCCAAAATACTGCCAGTAAATAATCGTTGACAAATATCAGCTGCTTCATTAATAATTTATGCAGGACTATTTCCAGCACTTGTTCCACCAATCAGAATTTCTAATCGCTCAACATCAGAACGGACGTTGTTAGGACTAGAAATAAGACCACTTCTTTGAGTTGTAATACCACTTACAGTTATTTCTTCCGTTTTTTTGTTACTTGGCGAAAATGATTCCGTCCTCCGTCTAATTTCTTCAAATTCCAAATCTTTTCAGTTATTGTTTGGAATGGTTGATGTGATCGTAATTTAATATATTTTTTTATCCCACCAATAAATTCAGTATATTTTGGATTATCCCTTTCGAACTTATCAGCTTTGTAGTGCATTTTAAAAATCCAATTGTACCAGGATTCACCACTCGCATACTTATTAACGTACTCAGGTTTGAGAAATATTTCTTTATATCATAACCACGCACGGCACGGCAATCACAGATAATCCTCCCTCTTCAGTATTTGCCATGTAGGAAATACTCGTATCAAGAAATTTATCATATGATTTAGTTTTGATTCCTGCTTGTTTTGGTCATGTTATACGGCCTTTTATGTCATCTATTTCAGCACGAGCTTGTTTTGGTCATGTTCTACGGCCTTTTATGTCATCTATTTCAGCACGAGCTTGTTTTGGTCATGTTCTACGGTCTTTTATGTCATCTATTTCAGCACGAGCTTGTTTTGGTCATGTTATACGGCCTTTTATGTCATCTATTTCAGCACGAGCTTGGTCAGTACCCTCAATTAGTTCTTCCTTGACTCTGTCAAGTGGTTGAGCATCAGCTATTTCATATGTAAGATCTCATAAAAGTAGTTTTGTTTCTTAGTTCTTTCTGCCATTATTCCAGTCGCTCTAGTGGTTTGCTCTAATGTGGAAGAAGACCTTTGGTAGCCTCTGTAACTCCTTCGGTAGACTTCGTAACGGGTTTAAATAATTGTTCAGCACCTTCTGCAAATTCCACCTGAGACTCCATACGTTCTTGTAATCTGCCTTACATAATCACGGACTGGAGGATATTTCTTAATTGCTTCCAATCGGTCTCGAGTTAATCTAGCTGTATACGAATCCAAAACTAATGCGATATTATTGACATAAAAACGATCTAATTACAGCAGCAGAGAGTATGAACACGACCGCAACGAAACGCTCGGTGGGTAAACAAAACACTCATATAAACTTGATAAACACTAACGACAAAGAAGTAACAAAATAAACTAACCAAATTAGAGAAACACTCGGTTAGTTAGAGGTTTTTGTTTGGCGTTATTGACCTTGTATTTTTCATATCTCTTAGGAAGCTTTTTTATTATAAGCAAATTACATTTAAGTAAAAGACCTGTTCATCCTCTCAACTGCTCGAATCCTGCCGTTGAGTTTGCTGCTGTTTTATATTCTTGGGCAAGGTGCATCGCCTACATTGCGTATGCTTTAAATAGCTTTTCATGTGCTGATATGCCGTTAATGACCAATCAATCTTTCAAGTATGCAGTCTAATATGACTTGCATAAGAAAATGATAAGCAGAAACATGGCATACACACATTCGCGCTCAAGAAAAAATGTTTTTCGTCTGCTTGTGATTTTATTGTACAGATGTGAACACGTTCCTTTATGCGATATTACAAATTCATGACTTCCACCATGATATATGCATGTCCTTCAAGGATTCAATGTTGTAATATTTCTATTGTGAATATATAATTCTCATGATATCTTGCTTTTAAGAACAGATATTTCATTTTCTTAAACTAGTTTGTTTTGAACATATCATTACATTTTTTCTTTCATATACTCCCCACGTCTAAGTCCACAATAATACTGGATATGTATCGTCTTTCTTCTTTCTACATCATTCTCAGATTTTGATATGTTAACCAGTCCACAATCATTCGGGATATGTATCGTCTTTCTTCTTTCTACATCATTCTCAGATTTTGATATGTTAACCAGTCCACAATCATTCGGGATATGTATCGTCTTTCTTCTTTCTACATCATTCTTAGATTTTGATATGTTAACCAGTCCACAATCATTCGGGATATGTATCGTCTTCCTTCTTTCTACATCATTCTTAGATTTTGATATATTAACCAGTCCACAATCATTCTGGGTATTTATCGTCTTCCTTTTTTCTACATTATTCTCAGATTTTGATATGTTAACCAGTCCACAATCATTCTGGATATGGATCGTCTTCCTTCTTTCTACATTATTCTCAGATTTTGATATGTTAACCAGTCCACAATCATTCTGTATATGGATCGTCTTTCTTCTTTCTACATCATTCTCAGATTTTGATATGTTAACCAGTCCACAATCATTCTGGGTATGTATCGTCTTCCTTTTTTCTACATTATTCTCAGATTTTGATATATTAACCAGTCCACAATCATTCTGGATATGGATCGTCTTTCTTCTTTCTACATCATTCTCAGATTTTGATATGTTAACCAGTCCACAATCATTCTGGGTATGTATCGTCTTCCTTTTTTCTACATCATTCTCAGATTTTGATATGTTAACCGTATTATGTTCTGCATAACGTGTATTAGAACGCAGTATGTTTCATTGGCAATGTTCAGTTTTAGCCTGATTGATTTGTTTCTCATGCAAACTTTATTAAATGATTTAGTACTTCATTTAATAATTTTTTTTACTGCAGAACATTCGTATGACAAAGACGCAGAAATAATAATAGTATGCTACGGTTTGAGGGTATATTTTAAAATTGTTCCTTTCTAAGGTATGAAATATTGATATATACTAACGAATAATGATTTTTATAAAGTAGAGCTGTGTCATTTTCAGTGTTAATCTATATGTTAATCATATTTCTTCTCTTAACAATCGTGTGTGATATACAATAGTTGAAAACATATATCACATGTAAACAATTAATAATTAGAACTGAAGAGGAAACAAATGGAGAAAGAAGGTGAAATCAAGCTTTTCTTAATGCAAAGGTTACTTTTTTTATTGTGGTTTTCATCCTATTCTATAAACTATATTGTTTGTATCGTCGAGTCGAATCGTCGAAAAATGTGCAACTAATTGATATAATTTGTGTTCTAGACTTTGACCCTAACCACGACATAGTTCCCCTATCCTATCACAACGAAGACTCAGATGCCAAACGTGACGCCTTTAAGAACAGAATCCTTAGCTGTGGAGATGATGACCAAATTGACGCCGCCGTCACAAAAGTTGACATAGAAAAGTACCAGTTTCCGTTCGAAAATCTTATCTTCGAAGGGGGCGGGAATAAAGGATTGGCCTACTGCGGAGCAATTAAGGTTTGTAATTCTTCAAAAGTATAAAAAAAAAAAATACTAAGTAGAAATTCCATTTCCGAGTATGCCAAAAAATGCGTCGGTAAATTTGTTAGAAACCCACTCGCATTTTTCACGTTTTATACTTTATGTATCTAACTTACAAATATTGCTAGTATCCTTTTACAGTTTTTAAATCTTCACTCATCCCTTAAATCCAAAGCACCCACCCCCATCCACCTCGCCCCTACCTCCTCCGCAAAACTCAATTTATTGTCTCACAAAAGAGGTGTCAGTTTAATAAACTCTTTTGTGTAAGCTGTCTTTTTCCATCGGTTTCCTATCTAAGAATACCCATAATCTTCTAAAGATTTATCTTCTTTTTGAATGTCGCCCCTTGTATTGTTTTTATTCTTTCTTTTTAGCCCCTTCCCCATTGTCTGACTTATTACAATGGTTACCTAAAATCATCATTTTTGACTTTGTAATCTCTGCAATGCCTGTAAGAAACTAAAGCAAAGACACTAAAACTAACACCGAAGAAAAATGCCTGTCACCAAAACGACACTTAGTAATGATTGTATTCCTCTCTTTTCTTTATCTTTCCTAGTTCGTTTCACGTACGTAGATATATATGTACGTAACATTAGTGAAGTACAGACAAGTACAAATACAAAAACATATATCAAAGTTCAGTAAAAATTTGATCAATAGATGTGCAGTGGGTCTTTGTGTTTTTTTCTTGAGATTCCAGTCACTTGCCTTCGAAGTCTCAACTTCAGAAGTTGATGGCTAGTGATGTAAATTACAGTCCAGTATTCGAGTGATTGATATGTCAATTACCGATATCAAAATGCGTTTGTACCTGTCAGCATTACTGCCCAGTTGTTACAGAAATCTCCAAATGCAGCAGATTTCAATGTTCTTGTCTTGAAGCTATTGCACATTGTTATTGTATGGACACTCCATTAGGTAGCATGGAAGGAAACACTGATCCCCCAAGGTAGGCTCTAATGTTGCATATGTGACTCTGGACATGAATGACCAGATGGCGCCAATGACTTTTACATTTGATCAGGGTATCCAGTCTTAAACAATGCTTCCTGTGCTTTAACTTCTTACCACGGCCTTAACCTTGACGTTTATGTCCCATGATTTGTACGTTTATTTCTTTATTCTAAGTGCAAGTCATCCACAAAGTTTGGCTAAAGAGCTTACACTTATAATTAATAAAAGAAAAGTTATTGTGGAAAACCTTTTTGAGTTAGAATGACGAAGACCTTGAGAGTTTTTGAGCACATAACAATACGCCTCTTTTGCTTGCCTTAAGACTAAAACCCTCCCCAAAACTCGGTCACGTCTCGTGGTCTAAAACTAAAATTATTGTGTGAAAGCCTTTTTCCTCTTTCAGACACATTGACCTTGATATTTAAACGTAATACTCCAACTGAAAATATTTTGCTACCAAAGTATACACATACTTTGGTGATGGTCGATTGAACTTTTGTGCAGAAACCATTCTTCATGTTTGCGATCACACTGACTGTGACCATTGGGAATTAACAGTCTCGTTCCTTACTCCAACTTTATGCAATCCACAAGGTTAAATTAAGACCTTTCATGTGAAAGTAAAGGTATTTTGCGATTTTTTTCCTTCTTTTTCTTTCTTTAGTCAGTGACTTTAACGTTTGACCTTTGGACTCCAAAATCAATTATTTTCACCACGCGAACTCCACCCGCAAGGATTAGTAAGGCGATGTTGTGTTCAATTAAAGTTGTGGTGCGGAAACAGACGGTAACAGGCTGAAAGATGGACGGATGGACAGGCAGTGTCATAACAATATATACTGGGAATGTAATCTTATGGCGTAATAATCTAAGTTCTCATTTTATCCAATGCAGGTTCTTGAGCAACTTGGGGTAATGCCGCAAATAAAAAGATACGCGGGAGCCAGCGCAGGCGCAATGACAGCTGCTTTGCTTGCAGTGGGATACAACTCAGACGAAATCAGAGAATTCCTCAGTCAAGATTTATCCAAAATTTTCTTAGGTGAGGAATAAACTACGCCTTTTGAATCAATTGTTCACATTTAGGTGTAGTAGGATCGGTCAGTTTGCTCTTAAACTATAAAATTTACATTGTAGTAAGACCTCAAGTGTATGTTATGCAGGGTTGAACAATTTCGTAATGTGCATCATTTTCTTTACAGGTTTGTTTGTTAGAAGAAATTTCGCTTGGAGTGCTACACGTTTGCGCTCTTGAGGATGTGTTCAACTCGCACGTCAGCTATTATTTGGGTCAATGTTACTGCCAAGGTCCTTTCTAAATAAGAGCGTTTCTTAAGAATATCTCATGAATAATTATAAAAAATATATAGCATGCAACAATTACATGAATTTTGGCTACTTTTTGTTTTCTTTTATGTGTGAAAGGGTATAGAATAAAATAATTAATTAGCCATGATTTGTTTATGTACATTTACGCACTATTTCAAGGGTAACACTTACTGCATCCACTGCAGGAGGTTAATTGCTCCTGAAAAATGTCAGTTCATTGTAATTCTTAAATTTCTTTATTCTATTTTTTTTCATTTTTTCTTTTCTTGCTTTCTTGAGTAAATTATTAATGTCTTTATTTGCTTCTTCTGATTTTGCTGTCATTACCATTATTGACAGATCATTCTTGTGGATACCTCAGTCTGCTTCCAAATTTACTATCTGGATTCGGCTGGAATCCTGGTAGGCGAATATTTAAGTGGTTTGGAGAATATCTTGCCAGAAAGACTGGAAATCCAGATTTTACATTTTACGAGGTACACCCTACGTTATTTCTGAGACTGTGAACTTCCTTGCATTTATATATAAAATTCATAATGTGCTTATGTTGACCTTCTATTTTGTGGTTTAAGATAAATGTTTAAAATGCACCGGATTTCGACAACGGTGTCCTTTAGGCTTTTTGTGTGTCGTCTTTCCCAACATCCGGACTTTTCCTGGGCATTTTGTTTTAGCCACACAAACACACAGACACACACACACACACACACACACATTAAATGTTGAGGAGTGTTGTCTTTTCATTTTAATTATCCTGAGTACACATGATTTGCCAGAAACAATTCAATTCATTATTCTGTACGCGTCTTTCGTTACTACTTCTGGAGTCAAGGTTTCGATAAAATTCATAGAACTTTATATTCCGTGAAAGGTATTTATAAATGACACTCAATGGGGTCAAACATATTTATCCTGTGTATATAAATCAAATACAAAATTAGAATTAAGGATAGAGATTTATAAATAGTGTCCTTTTATGGAGATGTCAATATGCAATTGAAAAGTATCTGTGACTTATTTTGTCTAAAAAATTCTTTCCACCAGTTGTACCAGCAAAAGGGAAAGGAACTGTGTATAGTTGTAACCAATTTGAACATGATGAATGCAGAATTTTGCCATCCGAAAACGACGCCAAACATGCCGATCCGGGTTGCTGTTAGAATGTCCATGGCAATACCAGGTAATATCTAAATTATCGATAGCGTCACCTGGAATCCGGACGAAGGTTTATAGGTTGTAGGTGAGGAGTGCATGTGAACGCATTTGTCTTATGTCAGGATTAAACGTCAGATAAATTTGTTTGATTTGTTTTTGGTTTTGTTAATGGTTTTTCAACACACGAAATCTTACATCGTGCGAAACAAAATACGTCAGCCAATCAGTCTGGCCATGATGTGAACCCACCATCTTGTGAGTGCGACGTTGGTACTCTAATCACGAAGCGACAGGAGAGTTTTTAAGTAAGTAAGTCAGTAAATAAATAAATAAATAAATAAATAAATAAATACGACCAAAGGTGCAAAAACCTCTGTTAACATGTGTGCACGAATATTTAAGGGAGAACGTTGTCTTTATAGCACAGAAATAAGGAAATACACACTTTGCTTTCGTTAGTCATAAGTAGACATAAACGGTCTTTAAACTCGTTATCTCTATATTAATCTACATTAAATTCAAAGCTTTACTAAACCGAGGTTTAAAGTTGCCACAAAGCATTTAATCAACTGGTAGGTCAACACTCAAAGATCACCGGGCTGCGCCATGTTGAATCTATCCAAGGAATCAGAGAGCAGACTGTACCATAGTCGCTAAGTAAAGCGCCTCTGCTATCTGGCGATCGTTTACACCATTGTGTATATTATTTATATGTTGACCAAATAAGCAGACACATAAGAATGAAAAACGTCCGACAGAACAGTTCCATACTCTTTAGTCCTTTAATTTCCTTGTGGTAATGAATTTCTAAAGTCATAGTGACCTGTTTTGCTTGTTGTAGGCGTTAAATAATAGTATTCATAAAATTGTGTTACCATTCGTTTTTGATCAACGTAAACGCTTTAGTTTGAGTGCTGGCGGTAAGTAATTATTCTAGGTTGACAAACTACTTAATTTCGAAGATAAGTATTTCTTGCAAGTAGTCCGAAGTCTCATAATACCTCGATTAAATGATTGAAACTGCCCCTTCCGAAAAATTTAATCCCAGAGCTTTTGAAGTTTGCATCTAAACGTACAGAGAGAGAGAGAGAGAGAGAGAGAGAGAGAGAGAGAGAGAGAGAGAGAGAGAGAGAGAGAGAGATGTAAAAATATAACACAGTACAAGATGGCAGTTGTGATTACAATATCTTATAATACACGTGCAATGTACGCCACATCTACATATAGTTATTGTTATAAATTACAAGCAACATGAGGATGTATTTAATAGGTTTATAAAGCATTTATTTGATGGGCATTTAAAATCAATTACTTCATTTTATTGATAAATGCAATTCATATACAATACATATTTTTTTTGTCTAACACCAAATCTTTTACATAAATTTAAAGTATATTTTCCATTCGTTTTCTCAGATCAACTTTGAGACCTCGTTCAATAGAAAGACATTGAGACTTTGTTTAATATTTATACATTGAGAATTGATATAATGAGAAGATAATGAGAATCTGTATACTTAGAAGTCATTACGATCGTATATAGTAAAAAATATATTGAAATATTGTGTAATTAAAAGACATTGATAATTTGCATAATAAAATAAATTGAGAACTTGTATAATGAAAACACAATGAGAAAACATATTGAAACTAGTATAATAAAAAAATATCGAGAACTTGCAATATGAAATAATTTTGAGAACATTTAAAGTTCACCAATTGATTGTTTTGTCCACTTGTTTTTAGTATACAATCCATTCATGTAAATGTTGAATTTTGTTCATAATTCATTCCAGCAAGATTTGATATCCGTTTTTATGTAAGCTTTTTTTTTTTACAGGTCTCTTCCAGGCAACAAACCAAGAAGAATACGGGCAGCAGAATTATTACGTGGATGGAGGAGTACTCTGTAATTATCCCATCAACTGCTATGATGGTATGTAGATAGATAGATAGATAGATAGATAGATAGATAGATAGATAGATAGATAGATAGATAGATAGATAGATAGATAGATAGATAGATAGATGGATGGATGGATGGAGGGAGGGAGGGAGGGAGGGAGGGAGGGAGGGAGGGAGGGAGGGAGAGAGAGAGAGAGAGAGAGAGAGAGAGAGAGAGAGAGAGAGAGAGAGAGAGAGATCATAGATTAGTATCGTGAAAATGAACCATCCCTATTTTCTTCACAGTTTTTGCGAGTGTTCACAGTTTTAGTGAACGATTTGGAAGAGTATGAAAGGTAATCTTTGTAATAGTTGTGTAGCCACTAAGATTTGTTGTCATTGAGATTGTACAGGTATTAAGTCAATTACGACATTAGAAACTGATTGGAAATAAGCAGAAGAAGTTAGTTCTAATATTCTAAATATATTTAGATTTGTAATTGTGTAAATGCATCTTATATATCACATATAACTTTGTGCTTGTAATACTGTATGTACATGCCCATAAATTGCATCACAATGTAACGGCAGACGAATACTACTCTTAGTTTTCTTTTATCTTCCTGTAAGGTTGGTGGCTGTCCATGGACATGAAGGACAGTTTTCTAAATAGACTACAGCCCTTAGAAGATTTCCCAAAACTTTTTGAGAAAAAAGAAAGATTCGGGACATTTAATGAGAAATCTCTTGGATTTCTGTTGGTAGGTGTCAAATAACTAATATTTATTTCTTCTGTCCAGCCAATCCATTCTCGAGTATTGTGCAGTGAAAATAGTTTTTGTCTCGAAAAGCTTGGCGCATGCTCTGGTAAAAACGTAATATATGTTATTTGTGACAAAATGGTGATGGTATTTTAAATATATTGATTTAAAGTCCATGCAAACGGAGCCAACCACAACCATTCAAAATATACAATAACTACGTTAAATGAGAGAGAGAGAGAGAGAGAGAGAGAGAGAGAGAGAGAGAGAGAGAGAGAGAGAGACAGCATAGATTAGTATCGTGAAAATGAGAAAGAGATTATATTATATTTGTACATTTGTAAATTTAATAGCATTTTTATTGTATGTTTCTCACCGTTTAAGCTGCGAGATTGAAGTTTTCAATGGTGCTGTACTCGTTTTAACATTGGAGGTTTTTGAGGTTGCGATGCAAATGCAATATTAGCTATTAAAATTTATTTTAAGCAAACATTCTTTTGCAATTATTTTAATATAAACTTTCCATGCTCATACTCAAGAAGTTTTAAGAGTTCCAGTCCTGAAATAATATTAATGAATCACAAATTATTTCTCTTTCTGAACTTTTGGTGTAATCCTTGCTCTTTACTAACGTCACAGTATGCAGATAACGAGAGAGATATTCTGAAAGATATCCTGGAAAGAAGAGTTGGGGCTAGGCCTCCAGAATTTCCACAAACCAAACTTGGCAAGTAAGTTCGAATTCGCAACACATCTTTCCAGTAGGCTTTATATATATGTTCTAGATCTAGGCCGCATTTTATATACGTTATTTATTTAAGTCTTGGTATTTTTACAGTATACAGTATAAAAACAATTAATAAGGTATCTTCTCTTTTTCATATACAACTGATGTACACAAAAGAACAAGAAGAATGCGTAAATCATGAAAAGACAAACGCATTTACAAACAATTTTAGATCGTTTGGATATTTCTATTGTCCATTAACTTTGTAAAAGATTAAAATAACCAACGGAAAGTCGTGAATATAGCTAATTTCTAAACGAAATTTATGAAACGACTTTGATAATTTCAACCTTTTCGAGATTGAAATTATTCTATGTTTTCCACATATTTCATTTCAAGTAAGATTCTATTTTATTTCGTGACGAGAAATACTGATTTCATCTTATCAGTGGTGTATCGAAATGAGTTTCACATATAATCGAATGTCTCAGTCTTTGCGTCGTTACTTTCGTGACGTTATTCTTGAAGTTAGACGATATTATTACACCTGTTGCATATTTAGATATTATGTCCTAGTTGGTACACTTTACATAGTGCTTGCATATTTAGTGCTTTACATAGTGTTGCATATTTAGATATTATGTCCTAGTTGGTACACTTTACATAGTGCTTGCGGTTTATTGTTTTCCGTGAATCTGATTGGTCTCGAATGAATGATGATTTGATATTGAATTGATGAAACTCGTGAAATAATTTACGAAAAAAAAATTATTATTGGTCACTACTGATAATATTCGATATTGGATATTGTAACCAATAATATTGCACCTGATGAGCTATTTTTTCCAACAAACAATCAACTGAACATATGTATAAGCAAAACGATATATATATATATATATATATATATATATATATATATATATATATATATATATATATGTGTGTGTGTGTGTGTGTGTGTGTGTGTGTGTGTGTGTGTTATGTGACTAGGACGCCCACTAATCATACATTAAAACCTGAACACATTACCAATTTACGATATATTAGCACACAAACTTATTATCATAAAGCATGGATACATTACTAATTTTCGAAACATTTACACATAACTAACTACATACAAAGCATGTATCCATTACTAAGTTACCTTGCATTAAGACACAAACTGATCACATATAAAATGTTAATACATTACCAATTTACGATACATGATAACTTGCATATAGAATACGTAAATTATATCAAAAATACATATATTATATTAGATAAATGCATACAGATTCATATTAAACACCAGAAAACTACCTACCTACCAACCTAGCTACATGCATACATACATACATACATACATACATACATACATACATACATACATACATACATACATGCACCTTTTACCTCCAGAGAGAAACTAAAGAAAAAGAAGATGCAAGAAAGGGCTAGACTGGAACATGTCCGTACTCTGCATGCTGTTAATGCATTCCTAAAGGTAATGTATCTATTTTGTCTGTTCCATACTCCCAAGACCTCAACAATTATTTCGCAAATTCGGATATGTAACACATTTTGTTATGTAGCTCCACCGCATAATTTGTAACCGGATACGAATATGTTTGCTGAGTTTGTAAGTATGACTTTAGAATCTTTGTAACAAATGATTCGATTGGCTACAATCTGAAGGGCCTATAGTCCACAAATGAGGCCTTTGTAGATGCTTGTTAGGTCACTTGTTAGATAATGGTGTAGTTCCCAGTTGAAAAAAGTTGAATGTCTGTGAGGTCGATTACTATGTTTTGACCTTAGCCATAATTGGCGACCATGCAACTAAGACGGCATTGGTTGTTGCATTACACCGTTATATTTGGTTTTTAATTGCGTTGCTTTTGGTTTTGCATCATATATATATATATATATATATATATATATATATATATATATATATATATATATATATATATATATATATAGCTACTACTCTAAAACAACTGAGGTCAGGTCATCCTGATTGGTCCTAAATGTTCTATTTTAGACGGTATAGAGTAATTCAAACGATATGATCCGAACAATGTATTTCAATGAATTCTTAGTAATATTATAACATATATAATTCCAAGTAGTTCTTGCACATTATAATTCCAATGCATGATTCAATTAAATAAGTAAATCCCATGAAGCTAATACAAAGAAATGTCTTCCAAGACTTATATTAATAACAGGAATATTTAGTTCTTACATAAACACATCTTATATAAATAACTAACGCGCAATACATATGAAAGTCGCATATTCATTAAAGAATGATCTGAACTAGTAAACAAGGTCAATTACTTTACACTAACTAGTCAGGAAGAAGGTCAATTTCTTTACACTAACCAGTCAGGAAGAAGGTCAATTACTTTACACTAACCAGTCAGGAAGAAGGTTAATTACTTTACACTAACCAGTCAGGAAGAAGGTCAATTTCTTTACACTAACCAGTCAGGAAGAAGGTCAATTTCTTTACACTAACCAGTCAGGAAGAAGGTCAATTACTTTACACTAACCAGTCAGGAAGAAGGTAAATTACTTTACACTAACCAGTCAGGAAGAAGGTCAATTACTTTACACTAACCAGTCAGGAAGAAGGTCAATTTCTTTACACTAACCAGTCAGGAAGAAGGTCAATTACTTTACACTAACCAGTCAGGAAGAAGGTCAATTACTTTACACTAACCAGTCAGGAAGAAGGTCAATTACTTTACACTAACCAGTCAGGAAGAAGGCCAATTACTTTACACTAACCAGCCAAGAAGAAGGTCAGTTACTTTACACTAACCAGCCAGGAAGAAGGTCAGTTACTTTACACTAAGCAGTCAGGAAAATGGTCATTTTATCCTATCAAGAACTCGGCTACTGAAGTCAGATTACGTAATACTTTCTGGGATAAGAGTACAACTCAAAATTGAACCAATTAATGCATGAATCAACACATTACGATTATTTAAAGAAATGACATCGTCGTAAGGTACAAATAAACGATCGTTAAAAATATTAGGATTTAAAATGCCATTAACTAAATGACCCTTGCCAACTACTATCAAGAAAATAATATACATAACACACACACATACACGCACGCACGTACACACACACACCTCACAAATACATGCATACATCCATCCATCCATCCACCCCCCCATATATATATATATATATATATATATATATATATATATATATATATATATATATATATATATATATATATATATATATATATATATATATAATAATAATAATAATAATAATAATAATAATAATATATGTATATAAATGTATTTATAGGTATTGAAGATACATAACAAAAACAATGATGACGTTATCAACAGGGAGGAGCTATCAAATGCTTTGAATGATGTAAGTATTTTCGTGGCTATTTATTATGTTATATTTGGAATAATATGCCGAAAACAAATTACAACAATTAGCATCATTTTCATAATCATGTATAAATCTGTGTGACATGATAATCATGTACAAATCTGCTACGTCATTAATGCAATGTTAAATTTTTCATATTGTTATATTTTTGAACGAAATTAGTTTTTGACGAATGTGCGTTTATTTTCGTAATTTTCGTATTGATGGACTTAATCTTTAACCAAAGAATTTCTTGCTTTATTGACGTTCTATCTGGATCAAATTTATGGTTATAGATTGCCATTAGTAAATAGTCAAATATTTTAGTTTGTGCTGTGTAGTCATACTGTCAGGCATTCACATTCATTAGAAATCTTCAAGTTCTATGATTATTGAAAGAATACCCCCACCCCCACCCCCGAGGCATTTAACTCGATTATGTTTCATGGATTTAAATATGTTGACTACATCTGTTTATTCTCGTCTGCAATTAAGTCCTATTTGGGATTGTTTTGTTCGAATGCATTTAAAGAACCGTACATGTTTGAACAATTAGCAGACACCAGTTTCCGTTAATCGCCGGACATTATTCAAATTTCTTACATATGTTCGGTTTTAGCTGGTGTGATTATTTTAACGTAGCCATTGCTGAAACATTGGAATCTTACGAATATCCGAATCGTAACTGCCGATTAGAGTATCAGTCTTGAGTCGTACATGCTGCTTGAGTATGAATATCCGAATCGTACATGCTGCATAATTTTGAATATAATAATTGTACGTGCTTTATAATTATGAATATCCGAATCGTACGTGCTGCATAGTTATGAATATCTGAATCGTACGTGCTGCATAATTATGAATATCAGAATCGAACTTGCTGCTTGAGTATGAATGTCGGAATCGAACTTGTTGCTTGAGTATGAATGTCCGAATCGAACTTGTTGCTTGAGTACATGTATTGTAATATTTTGTTGAAGACTGCCATATTAACTGATTGATAATAAAAGAATAACCATACTGTACGATAAAAGAATAACCATACTGTACGATAAAAGAATAAACATACTGTACGATAAAAGAATAACCATACGATAAAAGAATAACCATACTGTACGATTCGCAAATCCTGCCGGAGCATGCGGACAAGTCTCAGAACTCACATGCTCTGAACCTCTTTCGTCGTGATTGACAAACGTTTTCATTGATCAGAGTGTTAATTACCCCTCTTAGTGAAAACGGACGATTAATAAGACGTAAATGCGTTTAGAAAACGACGATGATCATAACAATCAAATATATCGTTATCTGGACATGATTATGTTTTGAGATATGGTCTGAACCACAAAAGAAGACACTAATAAGACACACTAATAAGAAGACACTTATCATTAGACACAACTTTCGTGCAACCACTAAAGGACCATTACAATGACATATCATTGGCAAAGGAGTTAGATTTGTGTTCAGAAGAATGTGCCCCCCACCCATCGGATATTCTAGCCCAGTGTATATCGTATTTACTTCAGCACAATAAACTTTAAACACTTTAAACTTTGATATGTTGCAAGACAAGCAGGTATTTGGATTTATTAGAGAATGATAAAATATGAATTCTCTACAACTTATGCTTCTAGATCCCATTATGTCCGTGAATCATATCAAGTTCCACATTTTGTGGTAAGGTGAAATGTATTCTGCAAGGCATATTTAATATTCATTCTCAACGATGTAAAATACTACTTGTTGTAAAGTCTATAAATTAAGCTTTTGAGAAATTTGAGAACAAATATAGAATGATACAAGAGTAAGCCGAATGTTTTCACCTATGTGAAGTCCAGTTATGGCATGTGTGGGGTTATGGTAGCTCAGTTAATAGAACATCGGTGTGGTTTTGGTATTTAACTCCCATCTTCTAGATATAACTAAATACAGTCCGCAAAATAACGCTAAAAACTAAGGAACCAATCGTACGTACAAGAAAATATCGATAGACGTATTTCTTTTCAAACTACGTCGAAAAGTCAAAAAGTATATCACCATATGTAGATATGCCACATCTTGTGTTTATCAGTGTTATCCGAGAACGTTAACACAGAGAACGTGAACCGTATTCACGTTACCCAACCGAGCTATGAATAAATAAATCTGGAATTCCCTGTGTAGAGTAAACAACTTAGCGGATGGGCAGTAATACATCTCGTTTCCTGCTACACTTTAACACATAAGCTGTTAATAGAATATATAATTCTTGTTCATCAGACGAAAACTTCATTATTAATGCTATTTGCCACTTGCTGATAGGAATGTTATCTTAACAAAGCGATTGAACTTATTACGAGAATAATGCTATATTGCGTACATTTTCAAAGGATAAAACTTTTCCCAGTCGTTATATGGAGAGGTTGTTTGGGAAGGACATTTCAGTGAAGGATGCGTTTGATGTCATGGATGAAAACAAAGATGGAATGGTAGGTTACTGATAACGTTTTATGTCATTATAATATTTATCTGATCTTTATTTGTAATATAATAATCATAAAAGACCAGTCTTGAGATAAATGAAATAATTATCTTCCACCCACATCCCAAGACCCCCCCCCATCAAATTTCTTTTTGGTATTGGTTATATATGTAATGGAATAATGTATGGATTTCTAGTTTGCAGTTTCCTGATATCTAATACTAGTTTACAGTTCAACGGAGATCCGTAGTAGATTACAAAATCGAGGGGTTATTTTCCGAATTGTAAAAGGGGAAGGGATAGATACATCCATAAAATTAAAACAATTTTTCTTCGGTGTGGACAGGTTTACTGAAAATGACGTACTTTACTGAGTTTTTTTTTAAAAAAATATCTATTGTTTGAAATGGACTTAATGTCCTCCATATATCGGTGGAGAATATGGTTGTATTTCTTAATAGATTGTTACTAATGATGAAATTAATGTAATTCTTCACGTGATTTATTAAAACACGTGTATTTTGCATACTTTAGATAAATTTCCACGAACTGGTCAGGTTTATTGAGAGGACGGGGATTTCTCTACAAGCCCGTTTCCTTGGATACCAGAGAAAAGAAATCAAGGGAGTCTTCTCATTCTTTGACACACTTCAGTCTGCACTGTTAACAAATGTCAAGAGAATCGTTGTTGAGGTAGGAATACGTATATTATTTGATGTAAATTTTATTCACAATCAAAATGTCATGGAAAATGTAATTTAAATAAATTTGGATACGTTATGTTGACGTCTGTGAAATTAATTGTATTGATATATGAAATATAAGCTAATTTACGAAAATTAGGTGGGTTTAGTTGCTGAAGAGACAGTGTAACCTTCTAAACGTCTCTTCTGGAACAAGTTTGTGCTTCACAAAAAGAAAATATTGTTTTCCTGCGTAAATGCCGGCTATATTTCAGATTGTGGTGACAAAAACGCATCAAGTATTCATGCTCCAACACCCCTCCCTGTTTTTGCCGCGTCCTAACCATGGAATACATTTACATAAATTAATATTTTGTAATGTGTGGGACGTAATGTAGAACCATTTAATTAAATCAGGGAGAATATATTAATGCTAGAAAAACATATTTGAGAAACTGTTAGGTTGAATATAAATTTTACTTTCTCTTCTCCTGTTTCTTTCACTTAACATTATCTTTGTAAGCTGAAAGAAGGCCATTAAGATCAAGTAATAAAAAGGACTCAAGAACTAATGTATCTAGATGTCTGTATGACCCTTTTAAAAATGCAGTTTGATTATAAAAAAAGACAATATATAGCCTTGTACTATAATATTGAAATCATTTAAACATAAAAGTTATACAAGAATCGTTTCCTAGGAAAAGTAAAGAACAACATTGTTCTGTAGCCAGCTATATACTGGAAATGGAGGCCTGCATAAAATACAAATTAAGCTATAAATAGTTATTGTATTTATTGGTGTTCTATGCATTTCGGTCACTGTATGGGTCGCACATTTCCGTTACTATTTGAATGATTGCTGTCTAACTATGAGTATTATTAACAGTCATAATGTAAAGCCTCTGCTGCAGAAACCAACCATGACAATTTAAAGAACTACCGCCCAGTTTCTAATGTCCCGTTCATATAAAAATCTTAGAAAGAGTTGTTCTAACCCAACTTGTATCTCATCTGAATTCAAACAGTATTTTTTAGCCATGTACAGTCCAGTCTGCATATCGCCCTTGTCACAGTGCTGAAGCTACTCTTCTAAACGTAGTTAATGACATTATCTCTGCTGTGGATAGCGGAAAGACTACAGTCATCACCCTCCTTGATTTGTCTGCATTATTTGGTACAAAATACCATGACATATTACTTCACCGTCTCTAGCACGAGTATGACATTCACAATATAGCCTTACAGTAGTTCAAGTCCTACTTAGTCAACAGGACACACATTGTATCTACAAATGGAATACACTCCATCCCAGTTGATCTATGTTGTGGTGTTCCACAGGGGTCTGTTCTTGGACCTTTTTGCTTCATTCATTACACTCAGCCGCGCTCAAGTGTCATATATAATCATTCAGTGTCTCACGAATTGTACACTGATGACACCCAAATATACAAATTTAGCCAGCAAACTTAAGTTGATGCTACCATCCAAGGAGTGGAGAGGTGCTTTTCTGATGTGAAAGCATGGATGACATATAACAAACTGCAGATGAATGATAAGAAAAATTAGGCCATTCTGCTCACAACACAAATACTTTTTTATTCACATCCTTTACCTTAAATAATAAATATCAGCAACACCAACATTAAATTCGCAGTCAGTACGAAACCTAGGTGTTACTCTATAAAGTACTCTCTTATTGCACCAACATGTCATGAACATATGCATGGCTGCACATATTGAGCTGACACGCATCAGCTCCATTCTCCATTAGAAAGAGTAAATGTATGCTTCAGAATAACTTAGTATACAGTATAGATTGGAATGTCAGAGAGCATCTCAAAATAACTCGCTCTCCACAAATATATGGGAAAATAACTTTGCACTTGCGACTCTCTTGGAGTTCCGGTTAAATTCCATACATTTTAAAGAGGAACTTAAGAAAAATATCCCTCATTCTCATTGTGAAATACCAATAATCACGTACGAAATCTAAACTTCAGAAACAAAAGCAAAAAAAAAAAAAAATTAATACAAAATAAATACAAATAAAACAGGCGTACTTTGTTTTGTGAAACGTGAAACGGTGCCCTGAGTATCAGTATTTTGCCTCAACCAAGTTTGTGAGTAGACAATTGGATTTTATGGGTAAAGAAATATTCAAAACAAACATTTAAGGCATTTTCAAAAAGGTATGAGAAAGAAGTGAGATAATTCATACACAGTTTAATATAAATCCTAAACATTCTGGTTCTAGCAAGCTTTATTGTAAGCAAGCCCTCGAACGCAGCAAATGATTTTGTTCCAAAGTCATGCCATCTGATCTATGCATATCCTATTCATATGAAGCCGATATTTGCCTTACTGACTTGTGAGAAAATAAGACATGTATAGTGTCAGATTTTAATGATATAGATAATTAGCTATAAAATGACGTCAACAACTGAATACGTTATCAAAGCGGAATTATTCTGGAGGTACCTTTCGCGGTAAGATCATTGGGGGTGGGTACTGTTTTGCTGGATTGACTACAGCAAACTCATGACAAAACAAGTGTCTTTCAACAGTTCATACATGTTTTCGTAAGTCTGGTTGGTAACTTTGATATAACCCCCCATTCCGTATCAGATGTTTTGTCAACTTGGTTTATTACCTGTTATTTTTGCAATACTCTAAATATTAGAAATGGAGATGTCATGACTATTCAGAATTTTTGACATGGTGATTACCTTATGAGGCTTTATTTCTTTGATTCGGATTTTTAACGTAGCTTTAACAATTTTTCAGTCATATCGCTACGATGTCTGTAGTGAGGTAGTTTATAGTGATGTCTAGCACTGGGGCATGAAGCTACAGACATGTAACATGATGTCCCACCCATTCACATTATCCTGACATCAGGTCGACCAGTCCTAACACTAACCTCTCTGAGCGTTAAGAGAGGCAGCTGTTAGTATCATTTTTTTGTAAGTCTTTTGTATGACTCGGCCGGGGATAGAACCCACAACCTCTCGCTTCCGCGGCAGGCGCTCTAACCAATAGGCTACCGGAGCGGTTACCTTATGAGGCAGTGGTGGAATTTCCTGTGATTTACCATATTTTATATTGTTTAAATTTAAATTTTATTCGACGTTGCACAATGTACATATCTCCTTGCTTGTTTCTGTTCAAAAATGCAGTCAAACTATCTGGGTAAATAAACGAATATTCAATTACTATTTTCTTGATATTATAATATTCGTACAAGTATTCGAATTTGAATGTTTAGACATTCGTTTCAGCTCTGATATATATGTTAAGAATTGCTTATATAGCATGTATGTTCGATCTATCTAAGAGCTGGAAATGATGTTAAGTGCTCGAAGTATATAGAGCTTGCTTAAAACAGAAATAAACGTTTTCAAGTATAAGCGTGTCCTTTAAATCAACCACAAATCTATAATCTGATATATATATATATATATATATATATATATATATATATATATATATATATATATATATATATATATATATATATATTGTGTACTAGACACGAACCTAAATATAGTGATGGAAAGTTAGTGTTTAGTGATCGTTACATAAGGCGTTATTTCTTTTCAACAGGGAAGTGATATCAAGAGAACGGTGGGAATTAACACGGGTCACGTGGGGACATCCGATTTTGTGCTAGAAGAAGAAGACCGTACATTCGTTGTAGAGGTAACGTTTTGCAGTGACGAAAACAAATGCAACCCATGAAACATGGTTTAATATCAACTGCCAATTTTCCTCAGATTTGATGTTTGCTTTTTCTTAAATGCAATTTTGTCACTACTGGAGTAAAGCATATTTGGTTTTCTTCGGCCAAAGTTATCATTTGTTTATGGTCCGATAATCTCCATATCAATGGTTACATTGGGCACACATCAGGCGCTATCCTTACATGTATATTTATCTCCATATTTTTATCTTGTGTCAGCTCTGCCTCGTTATATGCCTGTACTAAGCATTTTGGATTCTGCAGTGTAAACTACAGTGTTAACGTCGCATTTCTTAGCGGTATTATTCTCAAACTTAGGACCTGTTTTGCAAGGTTATCTTGATAATCGTTATTGAGCACATACTTAAATATTGTGATTGACCACCTTTTAAATAAGAAGCTTCTACATTGCTTATTCCTGTTTCTAAAAATACTTTTAGCAAGGACGGAGGTCCACGGAGAGTTTTCTTCGCTATTACGTTGTTGAGACGAATCCACCTCTTAAAGAAACAGTGCAGACAACCGGAGATGAAACTGAGGAAAGTACAACTAGAACAATGGCTGTTGTCGATGTAAATCAAGTTAACCCCGATCTGGATGATTCAGCTTTTCCACTTATAGATGATGAAAAAGTGCAGGTCGGCACATAGTAACTTTCATGAACTGATTATTTTCTAACAACTGATTTGTAATGGGTCGACCAAATCTATTACGTCTACGAATTTAATACTGTGTATCTGATGCCAAGTATTAGATCAGTCATGGAACAGCCGTGAATATTAAGGTTTGGTATCGTCATATAAGGAAATTCCATTTATCCTTGTCAGTAATATGTGTTTATATGTTCTTGTTCTGGTCACAATAAATTAACAAGCTGTGGACAACTTGAAAGCAAAATGGTTGACAAGTATTATCTCTGGCTCTAATTAAAGCCATTCACACAAGCTAATGAGTTATGTCAAGGAAATAAAAATTTAAAACAAAGAGCAGATTGAAAAGACCAGATGAAGCAATATCAACTTTTTGACACTGTTCACTGCCATAGTCACTTTAAAGGAAGACCTGGATGCTAAATTATGTAAACAATGCGACTTTATGTAACCAACCCCATACGAATGCGCGAGCTTGTGACGTCACAAGAGGAACCTGCAGTTGGCTAGCAACATGGTTACTCGTTGTGACAGTCAGAGCAAACATGAACCAGAATTGGAATATTCTTCCTCTTCGTTTGATGAAGGCCAATGACAACCAACAGAAAATTCCAAAATGGAAATCCATATATAGTACACCACCAACCAGCACAAAAAAGGACAAAAGAAATGGCAAAATGAATGAAAAAAAAAATAACAAACACCAAACCACTCAGGAAGAAATGAAACAAACCAACCGGACAAACAACAACAACAACAATGAATATCTATATATACACAGTCATAGATCTATTTATTTTAAACATCTTAAATTAAAAAAACTGAAGGAAAAAAAAACCTCAGCAGCAATATATCTTCAATAAATACATATAGATTAGATATTACAAAAGCAAACTATATCATCAGAATAGCAGATAAATATGATTTTGTATGCCTTCAAGAACTACACCAGTTACCCCCCCCCCCCAAAAAAAAAATTAAACTAAAAGAGGACAAATTAAATGCTCTGTTCCTAACATATAAACGAAGAAGATAGATATCGGGAGTTGGGATTATCATACACAACAAATGGGTAAACTCAAATTGGATTATAATAGAACCACCCAAAGAATTAAAAGGGAGACTTTTACATTTAAAAATTAATGACCTACACATCATAAATGTCTATGCATCATCTACCAACAATTTTAAACTAGAATTCTGCAACAACCTAAACAAATGCCTTCAACCCTACATCACAGAAAACCTTTTAATGATAGGGGATTTTAACAACACTATTGATGAACGTGACAAAACAAACATAATAAACATTTCAAAATCACATGAATGCACTTGTTAAAACCAACAATCTCATCGAACACTATTTAACCCATAAAATTTACTTTACACAATCCAGATAAATGACAAAATACTCTACAGTGAAGTTACTACCTTTATTTATTTAGCTATAAATGAAAGAAATAATGTAAAATGGAACGCTGATGCTAAATAACTGGAAAGCCCTAATAGCTAGTTCAACAACACCAGTTTTACAGCACCATATCAAAACAAATTTATAGGAAACCACACACAGAACAACACGCATCTGTACGAACTGGATAGCCTAAAAGGCTAGTTTTAAAAACACCAGTCAAATAACATGATATACTACAACAAAACAAATTTACTGTCAAACACATGTAGAAAACCCAAACTGGAAAGCCAAAATGGCTAGTTTTAAAACCCCAGTTACACGAAGTTTTCGTATAAACATAAATAACACTAGACTGTTAGCTGGACTAGACACGGAATACACACGGCAGACCTTCCTTCTCTATTCATGAAGTTTACTGCAGCTGCGGTAATATATCCACCACTGCAGCTTCAAAGGAAAAATATCAACTCAATAATCAAAGAAAACTAATATGACCGATGAAAGTAAAATGGCGGGGCGCAATGATGAGAAAGTCAATATTTGATATCTAAATAGAACTCACTTGCCTCTCTCCTTCTCACAACCAATTAACAAACAAGCATTTCAATATACTACCGTTTTTTAATAACCATACTAATTAATACAATTGGTGGAAATCTCCACTTACAATATATTTTCTGTTAATAACTTTAACAGAGGAATACATATTAGAAATTTCTAAAACAGACGACAAAATCACTGGCTTTAATGAAGAGACGCTTCACGCTTGACAACGATACAACAATGGTTCCTTGCAATGTCGGGTTCCTCTTGTGACGTCACACTATCTGAGAGCACAGAAACTGCCGAAGTTGTTGTTGATTTATGGAGACTATTCATGACATGTACATTTATAATAAATATCTCGCCATCCGTTGATCGCATAGGGTAGAAATTTTCAGATATTACATAAATCATATTTAATAATTTAGAGTTAAGTGATACGGGGGTCTCAGGTCTACCTTAGTACGAGTTAAACATTCAGTTAGGCTATACAATGGATAATATGCATTCCAAGTATGTTGTTAAAAGAAAAGGCTTCGTCATCTTCGAGTTTATATCCTACTTATCAGTGAGGTCATTCAATTTTGATCTCCCCTAAAATAGTTGAATATAAACAACCATGCTGGCCCGTTCCTCAATAATTTTTAACTCAACATGTTTTCTGTGCCACGAAAATGATCGTCGTTTTGTATGTATGTATGTATGTATGTATGTAAATAAAAAAAGTTACAAAAAATTAACAGTCTATATTGGCAGCACGTGATGCATTGCTGGAGTCGTGATACATTTGATTATATGCCACCGTTATCTACACAACTGTCAAAAGAGATAACTACACATTGCGTATTTCTTTGTATTTCTTATAAATCTACTACTACTTTATTCAATGGTAATATTGACTATGCTTATTGAAAATGAAATTCAACAGAATACAGATTAAATGGAAATTTTGACCTTTTTTTAAAATGGAAATCTAATTTCATACACGCTTAAACTTTGACGACGTTTCAAAATTTTGTTAATAAGGGGAATGTTTTGTATTTTACTGTAATCCTAATTTTATTGAAATCATTCAATTTTATTTGTCTGTGCCAGATCGTATATTAAAATTAAATAGGCAGGTTTTGATTCGGATTATCATAGACCAGAAGAGCTTATGGTATCGTATGGCGTCTTCTGGCGTTTGTCCTTTCAAAATTGTTATCACTACTTCTAAACAACTTGGAGGATTGCCTTGAAACTTTACACACTCATTCACCCCATGGACTAGTTGTCCTAAGCGATCATAGTAACACGGGGTTTCACTAAGAGACCTCTTTTCGCGTCTAGTTGGCCCAAATGGAAAGCGGTGCGATCTGACTTCAAACATGGTCGCCATGTTAGCTAGGTTAAATATCTTGTCATCTCATGTCTTCTTGAATGGATGGCCGTGTTATCATTTGGATTTTTACTAAAATACTTCTTATGATATCTACTTGGTCTTAAATGAAAACGATACCAATCTAGCATCCAAAATGACGGCCTAAAAATCTTGTTTTCGCGACTCAACATAAACACAATTCATATTTACGTCGGGTGTCCACGAAAGACTTCGTATGATGTTCAGTTAGTCTTTATGACAATTGGGCAGACATGATTTACCGTAACGCCGCTACAGTAACTGTGTTGAAAATCTATTTATTATCTGCGTCTGAATGTAACAGACGTCTAATGATACCTAGTTTAGTTTGACTGAAAATGATGCGAGTCGTTCTTGCAGTATGGCTGTAATAATTGTTTTTTGTCAATTCTGATGCTGAATGAATGATCTTCATGACATGTTTTCATCAATGGACTTCTAACGATATCCACTTGTGCTAAATGAAATAGTACTAAGCTGATGTATCGTTATTGGTTGAAGAATATCATTGATGGTTTCAACATTTAGCAAGAAACAGTCCTGAATTCCTGGAAATTCTTTTACACCCAGCTGAGTGCTAGTATCTGCTAATTGAAGCAAAATTTGGTTTTCTCAAGAATCCTCTCATTAAGCAGCTTTAGAAGACAGCCATGGCTTCTTTGCTCATAATCCGTTGCCCGCCTGTCAGATATTGTCTGTTACTACTCTCGATTTCACGTTTTGTTTTCTTCTTCCAATTAAGATCAAACATGGAATATCAGTTTATATTATCAACATTTCATATATGTGGTTTTTATTAGTAAGGAGACGAACTTTCTGATCAGACATGGAATATATACTTAGATCATGAAAAGCTCGGAAAAGTTCGAACACGACTGACAGTCATACATGCGTATATTAATGAAGTGATCTTGCATCTGATTTGCAAGCTTATTATCACACTCAAGAATCAATATTTATTATCTGAATGCAATTCGACTTTGAATATTTGCTTATATCGTCAAGATCTCAGATTTTTCTGGTAATGAACGAGATCCACTTATCTCAACGAGACGATCTTACTTATGATAGGCGGATCGTGCTCTCATCTAAAAATCTTATTTCTGATCCTGTTTGATTAAACTTGGCATATGGGTTTAAATCATCAAGCTTGAGGATGAATTTTGTATGAGCGAGCTCCATGGAATTTATTGAGGTGATTTGAATCTGATTAGTTTAGTATCTTATAACTCCTGAGGTCATGTTTATGAAGATCATGGTCTCTCATATGTTATAAAATGAACGAGATCCACACGTGCTAATTGAATGATTTTCTATCTGATTGGCTTAATTTGTTATCACATTAGAGATATTTGTATGTTTTATAATCAGTCATCGGTTTTGTTATGAGCAGGAACTGCGAATTATAATCAGCTTAAGTGCAGTCAGATATGACTCTCGAATAGGATCGAACAACGTAGACAGTTTTTTTTTCTTTTGAAACGCATGTCTTTATTCTCCACAGCTAAGCAAAAGAAGTAACCTGATATAAAGATTGTTATTAATTACAAATTTTTTCCCTTGTAATAATTACGCAAACTAGATAAGAAGAAATGTGTTCAAGTTATTTTGTCCCCTTAGTTTTAAATATACCTTTCATACACTATTGGCTATATTGATATTGAGTACATCGAAGCTAAGTGCCTTTTCATGAACGTACCGAAGCAGGCGACCAGGGATGGCCTGTGCGGGTATATAATCCACTTCCCATGGATTACGAGTCTGGCGTGCTTCCAGCTCGGCTACCGCAGTTGAAATTCAATATAACTATTTGTAAATACTAGCAAATTAATATATCTTAGAGATTAAAACTAATAATATGTACTTTGCAATTAAAGACAATTAAAAATGACAAATATTGGGGTGGAAATTGTTAGCATAACTTAGATTTAAAGTTGTAGTTTAGGATCGGAGTTTTTAAATAAAACTACATTGATAGATTTTTAGGTATTTGTTGTTTTATTTCTAATATTGAGTTGGCTTCAATACAGATAGTTTCGTTGTGCAAGATATTTGCTAAATCGTTGTTTAAACACTTTGTCACATTTGAAATTTAAAACTACGTTCACAGAAGTTTGATATGTTTAGTGCAATAAAGCTGGACAGTTTGCTTTTTCTCGTTGTAAAATGCGTTAAACATTTGTCATGTATATTTTGCATATATATTTTGCACATTTTTAACTGTACTTTCACAAATTCAGTAAATAATTCAATTTAATATTATAAGCATATTTAGTTTTTAATAAACAATAATCCAATATGGTTTTTGTTTCAAGTTGAATTACCAAGAATAAGAGGAATCGATGGCCTGGAAGTAAATACATATATGAGTATTATAATTTCATATTTTGCACACACACACACACACACACACACACACACACACACACACACATACAAACATACATACATACATACATACATACATACATACATACATACATACATACATACATACATACATACATACATACATACATACATACATACATGGTACCTGTACTCCTAAATCCTTCACAAAAACAAAAACTTAAAGTGAAGCAGCGTACATTGCCATCTGAAATAAAAGAGTAAGTGATTTAAATTATATATCCAAGTCCTACATATTAAATGAAAATTATTAGCTTCAGGAAGTCATTCCTCCACCTAAAAGCCCTTTATACATTATTTAACATTTAAAGTGTTGACTTGAGAATTATTAAATCAATTGTATTTAGCCATTGGCAGATACCATACTATTTATAGTACTCCCACATTGCACCAACATGTCATGAACACATGCAAGGCTGCATATTTTGAGCTAAGACGCATCAGTTCCATTCCCAAATATCTTTCAGTTGATGCCACTAAAACACTTGTGTGTTCATCAGTACTTTTAAGACTAGACTATTGTAACTCAATTCTGTCTGGTTCGTCATAATATTTATTCCAGAAACTTCAAAAATTTCAAAACACAACTGCTCGGATCATCTTTGAAGTACCTCAATTAGAGCACACCTCACCACTGCTCTGTACCCTACTCTGGCTATCCATTCTATACAGAATCAAACACAAAATTTGTTCTCTTTTTTTGCTATGTTTCACTGACAGACTCCAGTCCAACATACCTATCCGGCCTCACCCATGTGTATACACCAACAATGTAATTACGCTCCTCTTTTGACAATCGTATACTCATTGTTCCCACTATGAAAACGAAGTCATATGGACAACGTCCTTTTGCATACCAGGGCCCGGCGATGTGGAACGAATTGCCCATTGAAATTAGACACAAAGACACATCCCTTTTAAGAGTGCTCTTAAAGCTCATCTTTCTCGACTGCAGGAACAAACTTTGAGACCTAAATGTTTTCTTACCTTATATGTTTTCAGCATGTTGTATGTTTTATAATTTCACGGTTGTTGCTTTTTGTTGTTCTGTAGTGTAGTCATATCATTATAGATGTTGTAAAGTGCTTAGAGCTTCTATAGATTAGGCGCTATACAATGTCCTCAATATACCACACACACACACACACACACACACACACACACACACACACACATATATATATATATATATATATATATATATATATATATAACGTCACAAAAATTGTTTTTGTCCTAGATTTATATCTTTCATTCTTGCCGTACTGTCTTGGCTGTCTGTATTATTTATTCTTCGTAACTGAGTTCTTTATCTCTTTTGACCGTAATACATGACACCTATGAAAATATAACTGCGTTATTAATCGCATTGTCTCTCACCCACTGCTTATAAGTTCATCAATATTGCTGAGCGGACTATTTCACTGTTTTAAAACGTTTCTGTATCTCTTTTTATGCAAAATACTTTTACAAGAAACGCATATAAATTTGTACGAAAGCTCATAAATCCCAGAAGCATGATTAATCATGCAACAATAATCGGGACAACGGAACAAGAAACAAGAACCTGCTCTATCACATCCCACCCTGAATGGAAACTTGAATAAACTCACATTACTGTGCCTACTTTTTGAAGCTCCAATGATCTGCTTTTCACTCCCTTTAACCAAATCGTTTTTGGCATTGTTATTGGCTTGAAACCTGAAATGTATACTATTGTTTGTCTGCAATGGAAACTACAAACAAAGGTGGTGTTCTCGAAATTTCTTTTCTTGGTGATCAGTTAGATTTAGTACCTGCGTATCTAGATGTCTGATTCATTAGCTTTCGTATAGATTAAAGTATAACATTACATCTAAGTATCCTTTATGGTGATGTGCTTTTCAAATCTGAAAAGAAATTTTTCTTTAGGCCCATTAGTACTCATTATATAACGTGCGCTTTTTAATTATTTCGTTTTCGTAGAATCAAAAGCCGTCTTTCATATACTATGTGGATGACTCCAGTATAATCAATTGTATTATTTTATTCTACATTGATGTTACTGGTGGATCTATTGTAAACTTCTCCAGGGTCTTCAAAATCATTGTGTAATTATCTATATGACATTAGTTGAAAGCTGCGTGCTAAATTATGTTGTTTGCTTCAGTGCCTCTAATTACTGTGAGATGTCACTTTATTTCTGGAAATCGAGTTTTAGTTTGTCTGGAAAAGTAACTAAGTTAGCACGTTGTGCATAATGTGTTGTCAGGTAAAAGAGATTTAAAAATATGACCCTGCTCTTTGTAATGGGTTACAGCTATTCGGTCATAAACTAAGTAACATTAAGAACCAAAAGCAACAAACTTTGTTAAACTAAACACGTAAGCAATGAAAACGTGAGCGGAAAATAAAGCAGAATGAAGTGAATCAAAAGTAATTCAAATATTGTTCGGTTTAGGGCCAAACCAATCAAATATTCCGTATTTATTTGGTATCCGGAAAGGTACTTTGTCGTGACGTTAAATGGCTTCCATAACTATTTGGGATAATTAAAAATAGTTCTAACATACTATTGTTACAAGCCAAGGGTCTTTACTTATTTGAGAGGTTGGCAAACCCTGTCGCGATTCCCGCTAGAAGTCATAAGTTTGCTCCAAATTTCGAAAGACGTCCATACAACTTCAGTTGTAAATTAGAAAGCCGACGTGTCCATTCTATACATAAAGGTTACTCTAATCAATGCAAGACCACATATCTCACAACCTGCCAAATATATATAAACCGCATTTCTGCATGGTTTCTCTTCGTTAGGTTCCCGTACCGCCACTAGTTCACGCCGTAGAAACTATACAACTCTCTCCTAACACAGGGTATTATTTTAACTTCGAATGTGTGTGTTATAAATAGAGTGTATTTGTTTGTAATAAAATGGTAGTAAACAGTTTCCTTTTCGTTGGCGCCATATTTATTTTCCATGTTTTTGTCTTGTATGTAGTGTGTAGTTTCTGTAATGGATGTTTCCTTCAGTTACGTGCTTGATGCATGTATAAACAGGTACGTGGTGTTCACCCCAGTAAGTCATAACGTAACTCGACTTCCATTTTAGTTTACATCCAACTGAGGCATAGCTGCCCGCCAAGCACTGACGAAGTCCGTCAGCCCGTTTAACAGCCCACCGAGCTGTATCATCCAGCCGAACCAATCAAGCAACACATTCAGCAGACCGCCAATCAGATATCTTGGATCGGTCAACACCACTTCAATTTTTATTTGTTTTTGGAACTGGGAGAAATTTACAAATTGCAAATATAATTTTGGTGTAAACCTAAGAGTGAATCAGCGAATCTGTGTAGTGTCTGTACAATCCTATGCCTCTTCATCCCTATTTTCTCCTTGTGTAATAAATTTAGTTAGTGGTTTAGTAACGGTTCCATACTAGCACACAACAACAATCAATGTTAATTAGGAAATTGTGAATTAGGAAAGCTTTCTCAAATTATATAGGTTTTACTTAGTGCCTTGTATTGATCGAATCCAGAGACTTCTAAGTCCCCAAACACTTTTTGGCGCCAATCTAAATTTGACTTCAATTAACCTTAAATATTAGGGAGCTATTTCATATTTTACATTTCATATTGTACCCGTGAATTTAGCCTGAACGTATTGTGAGAGAGAACTGGTCCACACACTTCCATGTCGCAATTGCTGTAAGTCTTTCTGCTCACCTTGGACTGGAATCGCTTTACCAATTGCATTGAACTTTCTATTCATTCAAATTTCCAGATTAGCCCTTCATTACAGCACACACACACACACACACACACACACACACACACACACACACACACACACACATATATATATATATATATAAAGCAAACTATACATTGGAAAATGTTTCAACCAACCAAATCCTCAAAGAAACAAATGAAAATGATCTCAACAAGACATTCAACTAGGAAAAACAATGCAGACACATGATGAATATACCTCCAAGTGCAAATGGCGGGCGTTGGTCACTTATTGTCCTTTGCTCACGACTATTATCAACAAATCCACAAAAGCAGGCCAGTCCAGTAAACCAACATCATTTCTCAGATGTTTAGGAACACATTCTAAATCAATAGGATGGTATCCTTGCTCATACTTTTTCTATTTAGAAACTTAAGGTATTTTCTGTTAGTCAGCGCTGGTCACTCACCAGAAAATCCCATAATGCATTCTTAAATGGTTAACATCCGCTTTCTTTTCGTTCTTTTTCTTGGATATGATTGATGTAAGTCAAAACATGTTACACCGCATTAGTCTATTTTTCATCACCCTTATTCTCATCATGCACAAAATATTTACCCTCACGTTCCCAGCAGATGACAGTAATAATACACAACCAGTACTGATTCGGGATCGTCAAAACGTATCACTCTCCACCCATCTCATTCCCACTCCAAAACTAACAATGTCTAAGGCAAAGGGACTCGTCTATAGGAATACACTCGTTCTCCTATATTTAAGTAGCCTTTTGTTAGCTGAATCGTATGCACCAGAACCAAATCCGGGCCCAAGAACCATCAAGTTTTCTTGCGGGGTCTGCAACAAAGCCTGTAAATGGACAACACCTGGTGTATACTGTGAATCGTGCGAAGTATAGTATCATCAAGAGTGTATGGCTTGCCATATGCCATTTTAAAAACCCTCCACAATGTAAGATACTGACTCTGTGGGGATATCATTTTTCTCCCTCTGATGTATTTCAGTATATCCTTAGAAATGATCAGTATGTAGTGTTACATGCTTAGGCTCGAATAAACAGTAACATAGAAAGAGAGAAAATAACAAGCTTGTACAAATTAATAAACAATTTATTGAGCACAAATATTTTCCAGAAAAGAAAAATAAAGTTACGGTTTTAAGAATCAATTCCAAAATTAATCCAAAAATAATTCAAAATATAATCCACTAGTATAATTGCAAAGACCTGGTAATAAAATGTCTTAATAATTCCCAGTTCGAATCTTAGTGAAGCATCCAAGATGGAAGACCATGTCACGTTATGAAGTCAGTTCTGGTCTTATGAAATTCAATGAACACAATTGTTTTCCAGATAAATAACAAAATAAATCCTCTTGATCCAAACGAATTGAAATAATTTCCAGTACAAGGTAATTTAAAATAACTCAAAACGACACACAACTTAGTATTCTAACAGCCCAACTTCTACTAAATAGTTCGCTCCAAAACATAATTTATATACCTGTTTTTACGTAAACAAGGAAGGGGTCACATGATCTTCTAGAATCTTTAGAGCAAATTTACGTTAAAAAATCTCGTGCACACCGTATGACCCAGATGAGAATCAGTTATTTTTGCTCTCAAGAACTAAAAATAGAAAGATGTTTATAACAAAGCTCCATAATGTCTTTGGAATCAACCATTCATTTTAAAAGCTTGTTTACAACTCTGAACCAGGTCAGAAATGAGGTCAACATCTGGTGTTTACAGGTCATCCCACTTTTTAAAAAAAAATATCTCCCAAAGAATGAATCGTAAACTTAAAATGTCAAATTTGAATCTGACAAACAAACAATTAAAATTAAAATAAATGACTTAAATCAAATATACGTAACAGTAGCTGTTTTGAAGTGACAATATCTTGTGTGTCATTGTTATTTCAATGCATTCTATTGCTAAAAGCATTGCAAAAATAAATGAGTATCGTACAAATCAAATCCGTATCATGTGAAAATGCAATCAGCCAGTACTCTGGTACTAACTAAAGATCATTCTATAAATAATACTAGAGCAACTTCCGTTTGAAGATGATTCAAGAAAAAAGCGAGCTTACAAAACATCCGTACTATGTAGCATGAGACAAATAATCGTAGTAATTATAATTACTCTTTCGTACTTATTTCATTTTAGAATTAAGCGTACCAATTACACAAACACTTCTGAATAAAATCATTCCATTGCACATCTAAGAAATAACACCAATTTGTGACGTTTTCTTCGTGCCTTAACATAAATGAATTCAGTCATGAATAACATATGTCGTCAAAACTGTGTGCATTTAAGATTTTAGTAAAATGCAGTGACAGCTGCGATTTTTAAACATGAACAAATTGATATCTGGTGCAGTTATAAAACATCAAATATTATCAAATATTTTTCATATTTCATCCCTGGCCCTGGAAATATATTTTGGATTATTGTTTTTGCTTTCTTTAAGGATGGTTATGGGAGAAAATTATCTTTTATACAATTTTATTTGTATTTCATATGTAAGGGTCTAAATGATCCAAAACCACGCAAGAGATTAGAAGATAGACATTTTTGTCTCTTTAATGGGATGATTTATATATATATATATATATATATATATATATATATATATATATATATATATATATATATATATGTATATATATATATATATATATATATATATATATATATATATATATATATATATATATATATATATATATATATATATATATATAAAGGCTATATTTTTTTTATAAATTAAGCAATAGAAAATAGAAGCAATAATCTGTGTAAAATATAACAATAATTTATTTCCATAAAATACAAAGTGACAATGTATTTTGTTTATACGGTACTGCGAATGAAATCCTAAGTAATCCTCCAATTACAGACACAAGTTATATTGATTATCCAAAGCATATAATGAAAATTTAAAAACAAGAAAAAAGAAGCAAATATCACAAATTATATATGAATAATGTCTCCTGTCATGAAGAAACATAAAGATCGATACTAAATCTTTCTATTTGCAATTAGTCAAATATACGTGAGATAAAATTATACAAGATCACATCTTATGAATGATACAAAGTATGCATGAAACAATATAATATTTATATTCACGTGAAAGTTGATCTGCTAATAATATGTTTTTAATTTTGATGTGCCTGACCAAATTTCCCTCAACATCAAACTCCACCTTCATAATCTCCGATTTTTGTTTTCCATCTTGAACATGAAAGTGATCACCATAATACAATAATCAGAGAAGGATTTGAACTAGTATAGACTACAAAGTGTTGCAATATCAAATACAAAGATACATTCGTTCTCTCTCTCTCTCTCTCTCTCTCTCTCTCTTCTCTCTCTCTCTCTCTCTCTCAACGAATTATCTCACTTTCTCCAATGAATTATCATAATTTTATAACATAAAGAATACAGCACACAAATCTCTTAGATTTACCATATCTCTGAAAACAGAAGTAAACACCATACAAATGCACAAATCAAACAAAACGCTCCAAAATATTTAATTGCTGTGTGGATAAAAATATTCGCTTTTCAACGCCAATTGCATTCGAATTCAATATCTGCTTGTTCCCTTACCCAACATTAAATTTATGGCAAACATAAATGTAAACTGAATATGTTTGCCATTAATACACTTTCTGTGGCAAATTTTATTAATGAAACTATTAAAATATGTAATTAATTGTTTCTTTGTTTTGTTCTTGGTCGCTATTGTGTGAATATTAATGTTCTACATTTGTCCATCTAAGGGGCAACACTGATTCTTCCATAAGGCATTTCAAATAGAGTTATTCCCCATTTATGTAGTGTAACATAATGCACTCGAGCTTGAAACTATTAACTTTCCTTGCAATACAATATGCTCTAGATATACCTTGGAGTGTGTATGCCATGTATATATTATTTGATACAGTGTTGGAGATGCTTACTTGTTATGAAGTGATTATATATTGATTCATGCTTGAAGAAGGACGCGCTTAATTCAATTAATTAGTTTCGAAATTATTAATTTATAGCATTCTTCCAAGAGCTGACAATAAGGCATGACTTTATGGAAACAATTTTGTCAACCAATTTATGATGATTGTGTCCCGTGACTCCTCAGGTATGTACATGGAGGTGTATGTGGCTAAATTGTGGATCATATACATTTTCCTTATTACCGTACACACATATGTGATTGTGTGTATGGGCATGCACGTGCATATATGTATGTATGTATGTATGTATGTATGTATGTATGTATGTATGTATGTATGTATGTATGTATGTATGTATGTATGTATGTATGTATGTATGTATGTATGTATGTATGTATGTATGTATGTATGTATCTATGTATGTATGTATGTATGTATGTATGTATGTATGTATGTATGTATGTATGTATGTATGTATGTATGTATGTATGTATATGTGCGCCTATGTTTTTGTTGTTGTTATAGGGTTTAACGCCATATTTCAGCACACGATAGGCTATACATGGCGGCCAGTATTATTGGTGGAGGAAGAACCCGAGAAAACCCCCGCAAAGAACCACCGACCCACGAGAAGCTACTGGCAAGCAATCTCACATAACTACATTAGATGAATCTAAGACTCAAACCCACGTAGAGGTGAGATGGTGGTGATCAGTAATGGAGAGCTCTTTAGACAACTCGGCCATTCGGGGCCCCCTGTCAGATTCTCGCGGGTCACAAGCGTTACTCGTACAATATTGTACAAGCCCCACCTGTCCAAGCGTAAGTGTTACGTCCCACTTTGTCAAGGGCTATTGCACAACATATAATAATAATGCTATAACCCACTTCCCTCTGATACTCGTTATCTAAGAGATGATCGCCCACGGTATAATTGCCCAGTTCGAGTAAGAGAATGTATATGGTAACCTGAGCGTGTATATTGAACAAAACAACTCCGAACCCCCATAAAGGTAAATAAACAATTTAATCAATTACATACATAATGAAATTTCCTTCCATTAGGAATACACGCGGTTCAGAAACAAACTTTCACCGAATTACAAATAGATTTGAAATAGAATTAACAAATTAGCCGTTCTATTACTGATAGTTAAAAATCATCATAGGATCGAGTGCCACAATCGAAGTCAATGCTTTTGTTCGATTTTCATAACCTGTTATCCTCGAACCACGTTCTCTGCTCAATCCATTGTTGTTCTAGAAGTCCGTTTCTTTATCGATATAATCTGCCTCGTGGATGTTCCGCTTGAATCCGGACTGGTCCACCGTATCAATGTATACACGGCGATTTCTCCTTCAAAATTCCTTTCTTCCCGTAATTCCTTTTTTTCCCAAAAGCTATTTTCCTCCTTCCAAAAAAGAAAATTAAAACAACCTAAGTCTCTCGTTACACTGATAATAGTCGAGACTGTCCATTATTCCTGGTTCGAACAATCAGACATTTCTATGAGTGATAACAATTTTACGGCTAGTAATTACCTACACATGTCCTCAAATAAATGTAGTTTAACCATTTCTTAATTCGTTTTGCCTTGACCTAATACATTAACGTACTACATAGCGAGACGTTGAATTATACACTGTCGCTAAATTATCTATGACATCCAAGTTCGGTGAATTCAGATGTATTCTTGTAAATCATTAACTAATGTAATACATTAGCTTCTTAGAACCCAATCATTATTCAAACAATATGATAAGTTCAAGAATTAACGTAACACTTCCTATCCATAACTCAACATAGTATTTTTACGACATAAATTAACACTACGTCATTCTTAACAAAGAATTAAGGTAAAAATTCCAATTCATAATTCAAAAGCCCATTACTAAATAAATGTATCGAATGAATTCCTGCAAATACTTCTGTTTCATAATACAAAACACATTATTATACAAGTGTACCCAATTAAATAAATTATTCAAATGTATCAAACGAAATCATGCAGACCTGTAAACGAAGCAAACATAATATTAATTACATCACAATAAAAGTGGAATTGAAACAATACCTTGTGTCTTGGCGGGGTTTTGGCGGTTTTCGACCTGGTTTACTTCTTAACGTACGAATGTATTTCTCTCAAATAACATTCAGAGTCTTTACAAAAAAAACAAAACAACATAATTCTACACTGTCTCTCTTGCAGAGAACTTTTTAAAGACTGAATTCTAATTCAGCTAGTGCGATATTGTGTTCTAAAGATTTCTTGTGTAAAACACCCCCTTATTTAAGCGTGACCAATCAGAAACAAATGTATTTTCCCCAGCTTTCCTCTAAAAGTCGCTTACGTCATGGTCAATATGACACGTTTTGGTTTTAAGTAACAGAATCTCTGTTTTCTCTAAATTCTGACATTTTCGTGATAAAATGAAACTTTACAAGGTCGCGGTTGGTCAGTCAGCTCTGAACAAATATTGTTAATTAGTACAACGGCCACATTCTACTGTACCGATACCTCTCCTCTGCACGCTGTGTCTCATACATTTAACTAATGGCTATCTGGCCAACCAAAAATTTGGCACTTCACACCCCTGTGTGCGTGTATGTATGTATGTATGTATGTATGTATGTATGTATGTATGTATGTATGTATGTATGTATGTATGTATGTATGTATGTATGTATGTATGTATGTATGTATGTATGTTTTGTTTTTTATGGTTTAACTACATTTTTAAGCACAATATAGGTTATACATGGCGGCCGGTATTAATGGTGGAGGAAGAACCCGGAAAACCTCCGGAAAGAACCACTGACCCACGAGAAGCTACTGGCAAGCTTTCTCGCATAACTACATTAGCCGAATTTTAGACTCGAACCCATGCAAACAGAGGTGAGATGGCAGTGATCCGTGACGGACAGCGCTTTAAACCACTCGGCCACTCGGGGCCCCATGTATGTATGTATGTATGTATGTATGTATGTATGTATGTATGTATGTATGTATGTATGTATGTATGTATGGATGGATGGATGGATGGATGGATGGATATCAATCAATCAATCAATCAATCAATCAATCAATCTATCTATCTATCTATCTATCTATCTATCTATCTATCTATCTATCTATCTATCTATCTATCTATCTATTTATCTATCTATCTATCTATCTATCTATCTATCTATCTATCTATCTATCTATCTATCTATCCATCCATCCATCCATCCATCCATCCATCCATCCATTTATCTATCTATCTATCTATCTATCTATCTATCTATCTATCTATCTATCTATCTATCTATCTATCTATCTATCTGTCTGTCTGTTCGTCCGTCAGTCAATCAGTCCGACCGTCCATCCATCCATCCATCCACCCACCCACGCATGCGTCCGTCCGTGTGTGTGTGTGTGTGTTGGCGTGTGTGTGTGTGTGAATCAATTTAGTTCCAACTGTTCACGTCGATTATACTTTTATTAATTATCATTCTTGTGCAAGACAGTCTAATGGTACGGAAGTTTGGGATTGCCTTTGAGGAGTCCGGCAAAATCTACTTCCTGGAGGAAGGAAGTTTAACACGTAAGCACCATAATTAAACTATCTTCTCGGGTTTGCAGAAGGAGATTAGTGGGTGGTTAGACGTCATATTACGCAGTTAAAACTTATTTTATCCGGTGTACGCTTAAAAGCAGCCCATTAAGTTTTTGACGGCGTCCAAAATTGTGGAAATGTAATGAATTCTCCCACGCAATGCAGTTACATAATAAATTACGTGCTCGGTATACGATAAGTGTATTTACCTCATTTAGACTTATTATTGTTATGTGCTAAATCTTGATAATCTTCAATTTCTACTTCATATTATTTTACTAAGTTTCTCGGTTTATGCCATCCTGGAACTCTATTATCAATGAGTTCTGTTGCTGGAGATAGAATACATTTACTATAATACTTCTAAACTGTTTCTTTATTCCTAACGTCTAAACTAGTTCTTTATCCCCAACGACTATTCTCGTGCATTTTATTCTTGGTTAGGGTGGTGCTGGGGTTGGTGGGTGTTGGACAAAACAGTCAAAATTTTACATACTCTATTTATCATATATACCACGCATGATACAATTTAGCTAATTTGTGAAGAGAGCAATATACTTGTTTCTTTGTGTTGTTTATTTTTTCTTCATAAGTGTCGGAGTGAGATTACTTTAGAGTATTGAAACTATATTTCCCAGCGAAATTTGTGTTGTTACTTATGATGTAGTCTGAGTCTTCAGCAATTAGTTTTCTTCATTTATTTAATGCTTGCTATATTCCTTTGGATAATAAACATTCGTACCCTCTTTAATTGTTTATATCAAGGACGCAGCATTGTGTATATCAACACGATGTCGCCTCGAGCGAATCGTTGAAATTGTTAACCAGAATCGTAGTAAATACGATTTTGTGAAAATATCTGCGAATAATGTTATCTCAGTAGAGGATTGTTCCAGAACGCAGTTGAAAAGTTTTCATATGGTCAGTTTTTAATTAGAATTATAATATTTAACACCTTTTTTGTCTTGTATTTGCTTGTCTCGCTTGAATGAAATGAAGAATGCATGTTTTGAATTCGACTGAATGACTGAGTTGAATTGTTTACCGACCAAAATACAACGATTTTGAGATAATTCAGAACTTCAAATTTCATTGATTTCCTGAAAAGTAAATACTTTAATTTAACAAGATTTGACAATCCAAGGAAAATTAAAGTACCCTACATTTTGGAAATAATCAAATACAAACTTTTTAATAATATCTTTTAAATTTATAGTCATCCAAAAAGCAAATATTTGATGATTGTATAGTGAAAAAGAAAATATAGCAAAATTTGCGCAGTTTCTATGTATCAGACTTCAGAACTACTTTTATTTGTCTACCAATGTGTTGGGACGAACTGTTACGGCTACTAAGTAAATAAACGTGTTTCCAGTCTTTCCTTAATAAAGTAATCTTTAATGATTTTCTCTAATATTGTCCTAATTTATTGTAGAACAATCATCGATTTGTAAAAAAATATTCGGACTCGTTACCCATTGTAATGCACAACCAGTAATCACGCAGAATATTTGCCGCTACTGAAAGGGTCACAAGGTTTACTTTGTTTTCCAATTTGCAACTGCACTTGTAGATCACGTTAGCAAGGCGATTTCAAGGTTCGAATTAGCTAGGGTCCAGCCACACACTTTCTTCGTGGACGAATACAAGATTTATGGGTGTCAGTGTATAATTTGTTTTAAGTACATTGTACACTTTGATATATAGAAGAAGCGCTTGCGTTAATTTCCCAGAACTTACAGAAATGTGATTTGCTCATTAAACCTGGAAGACAAGTTTTCTGTGTTGTTGGATGTCTATATTATAACCATCATCTTTCTTTTTTGAAATGCTTCGTGAAGAACTATATTGATTAAACTGTTTATCCTGTAGTGCTGTGTTTCCATTAATTTGGAAAAGTGTATCTTCCTATAGATATTTTTGCATTTGTTACCTTCATAGTTTTGGGTCAGAAAATTTATTTGCAGTATATAGCCAAGATTGTGCTGATGTGCCGTTGAGCTGCGTATACCATTCTATACTAGTCTCTCATCTTGAGCATAACATAATCAATGATGATATCTCTCAAAAGGCTGAGAGAAAATACTGTATAAAATCCAAAATAGCTATGCAATGTTTACATTCAAAATGAATACCATATAAGTCGATATAAATGAACGATTTTATGCAATACTGAGATGGTTGAAAATAGATAAATATAAAGATGAATAAAAAGCCGCATTCAGCAATATAACAATTTGACGATCGAAACAATATATCGATATATTTACAGATAAACAACAAAGAAAGATTTACAGATATATAGATTTAAAAAAAAAACGTTGGGCTTAACGTTAGGTCAGCTAAAGCCACCTAGCACAGAGTATTGTTAATGTAAATCAGGGTACAATCCTTAAAATACAAAGTCTAATGCAACATTTAAACCGCCCATAAACATTTGTGACTTTGCAACATCGTCTTGGTAGGCATATTAGTGCAAACTTCGTGATATATATTTGCTTTGGTTTTAGGTTGTGTTGTTTAACGCCATTGTTCTGTACAATATTGGCTAAACGTAGCGTCCAGTCGTCTACTAGAAGACAAACCCAGTAAAACCTAGGGAAGAACATCCAATCCACTGAATAATGGTCGGCACGAAGTTTGACGGAGAACTATCTTAAAAGAGACAATATATCAGAAAGTAGTGGTTCGGTTGAAGTAATAAGAATCGTGACAGGCAGGCGATTTAATATTTAATTGGCATTTACATTTATGTTGACGGTTTTATCTCATGGAAGAATTTCTATTTACATGGTTCATATCTATGCAATCTAAGCAAACGTTTTTAATATAATCGAAGTTAAAACACGTAATGGAAAATTGCAATTCTGTTTTAAAAAATTAGTTTATAATAAGGTTTAATTCCGTATGTAGATCATGTTTACTTTAAAGTGATCGTCCTATTTAGTCTTATCTGCCGAGAACAAAAAGGAATACTGCTTTTTTGTGATAATGTATAATTTGTGACAAGTAAACGGTATATTAATTTACTTTAAACGTTACATATATATTTTTGTCTGTCCTGATCAATTAGCAATATCCATAAGCTTGACATGGCCGAACGCACTATAGATATATAAAAGGTATACAGAACAAAGAGCGAAAATTAGTTTGTAATTCCCAAAGCCATCGTTTAAACGAAACCATGTTCTAATATATTAAGAACTACTTATCAAACATAAAGAAAAAACGTCAATCCGAGAATCAGAAAGTCAAAGACTTAAAACACCCAGCAGAGAAAAAGACTGTAGAATATTCAGCATAACAACAGATTGCTAATATAACGTTAATGAGGCGGAATTACACATCGAATTAGAATTAATCACAGAGATTGATTGAAATAGTATCATGTCAAATGTGGTGTACTTCGCACATTTGCGTCGGAATTATTGTGTTGGGTCAGTGGGGACAATGACGCAATATACAAAGGCACTTTACAATCATGGAAGAAAAAAAATAATACATTAATGCTTGTTTATGTAATTTCAAGTCCTTCACGTCAAAATGGAAAAAAGGAAAGTGGTATATATTCATGCCTATTTTAGCATTGTTTTAAATTCAGTTTTATATTGCAGGCATTCTACGGCCCTTCGTTATTTCACTGGTCATTACCGACCATGGACAGAAGTTTGTAAGATTCCATGACAATTGCGAAAAAAAAAAAACGCCATCGAAAAAGTCTTGGATAAATGAAGACAAAACAAATGTTCAATGCATTTATTTCTACAACTACATTTTTTATCCCGAATGTGAACATACTGTTTCTCTCTGATAAATATTTAATTTAACAGGTAGCACCTGAACAAACTATTTAAATATTTGCCAGACGTCATTTTCACATATTTAAATTTGATGTAAATAGAGGTATTATCGCAATGTTTGTGGTTCTCATATGTGTTACAGGAATTTCTTAAAGTGATTATCTTTAGTTTGTTTCACAAAACAAAATAAAAGAGTAGCTGCAAAAGGGTGTATGCCTCCACACAGACTGGCCTGGTTGTGGAGCCGGTTACAGGCCTCTTCGGTGCAACGTTGTCTGTCAGCCGATTGTTGATCAGCTATAATGAATGTTAGCCGGGTAAAAAACGCATGGTTGTTAGGTCAGCCGAGCATGCTCCCCATCCACCCTAGGGCTGAAAATCAGACCAATTACGATAGATACGAACAACAAAGCGTTACAAAAGATTAAAGACTTGACTTGACTTGACTAGGTGTGCGATGTATTATCCCCGAGTCTATCGTGGTTCTAAATGTTGCTCTTAACGAGAAACCAACCCAAGCTCCTAGTCAGCTGATTCGCATGGTTGAACATGCCGTGAATTATCCATGGTCAATTCTGGTTCTTCGACAATTGATTCGTTTAGTTGAAAAATCAGTTTCAAACTCACTGGCAGTTCTGGCTCTTAGCAAGTTGGAACGGCCAGTTTTCATGGATAACTTTGGCGATTTGAAATACATGATTCTTAATAAGAACAAGCCATAGCCAATGAAAGTCGCAGCAAAGTAGAGTACCAACGAACGAGACCTGTTCTGTTCTGTTCTCTTGGGTTTTTGGTGGTGTTCGTACCTTGGTACATGTACCACCGGTTAATGTGTGCACCGTACACTTCTTGGGTTATCCACCGGGACGGAATTGTGCCACGTCCCAGGGTATTAATGTGATCATGGAACACTACTGAAATTCTGGCCGTCTAGGTTGGTTCTTGAAGATGTTGTTAGTCAAGCAGAGGCCATATGTTATGAGAGATGATATTATAGGGGTGGGAGATGGGTTTGTTTGGTATATTTTAAGTGTATGTGTAAGTATAGGTTATCCTTCTTGTATTAGTTACTGGTGTTATATTTTGTTGAGAAGGCCTGTGTCTTTAAGATATTGTATGATATTCCGGTATGTTGTTTCGATATTATTGTTTGCGTTTTGGAATATTTCCGGGTATGTATGAGGGGATCCGATTTCCGCCTGTTTTAATATTAGTTCCTTTCTTTCTTTTCTCAATTTCGTGCAGTCGTTTATAATGTGTGGTAAGTCTTCAGGGACTTTGCAGTGATAACAATTTGGGTTATTTGGGAATGGGCCGAGGTATTTGCCGAAACTGTTGGCCAATTTTGTTTTCCCTGTCAATAGCCGATTTATAGTTATTTGCTCCTTAGACTTGAGTTGAGGACTTTTGTGATTTCGCCAGGCTTTGTTAATGATATTGAAAAGCCTTCTTCCCTGGGTAGAGGCATTCCACCCGTCTTGCCATTTTTGGTCGATTAGACTTGAAATAAAGCCATATAGTTCTTGAGTACTGTAATCTAGGTGTATTTGTTCGTTTTCGGACAACTTTTGTTTCGCTGTTTGATCTGCGAGGTCGTTACCTCTGATGTTTATATGGGAGGGAACCCACATAAACTCAATTTGTTTATTATTTTTGTTAATATCTTTAATGATTTTATTTGCTTGTCTTAGGAAGTTCCCTCTGGAGGCTGTGTTGTTATTTTCAATGGATGTCAAAGTGCTAAGAGAGTCGCTAATTATGGCTGTTTGTTCAATTTGGTTGGTTTGGGCCCATTTTAGCGCTTCTAGTATGGCCCAGAATTCTGCCGTATAGATGGAACAGTGGTTAGGTAGTCGTTTGCCGAATTGGATATTTAGCTCAGGGATGACATATGCGGCGGCTGTTCGTGGTGGGTTAGCTGTTTTTGCGCCATCTGTATATATTTTAGTGTATTGCGCGTATTTGTGATTAATTTCCTCAATAACTTGGGATTTAAGGGCGAGTTCTTGCCCTTGCTTGTTTCCCTGTAGTGCTATGGTGGTGTTGACGTTTTTTTTACTACAGTCCCAAGGTTCTGAGTCGTAGTAGGTGATTTGTTCCGTTATTAGATCTTTGATAGGGAGTTGTTCAGTTAGTTTATGTGTGATGTGGCCCGCCGGTACATATTGCGTGTTTCCTAACGCATAGCTTCTTTTACAGTTATTGATGGCAACACGGGTGGGGTGCGTTGTTGGATGTATTGATATTCTCGCAGCGTGCCTCAATATTAGTTCCTGTCGCCTAAGATGTAGAGGGAGTTCTCCCGTTAAGATTTGTAGTTCGGCGAGAGAAGTGGATGGTAAAGTGTTAGTGCATAGTGCGAGCGCTTGCCTTTGAATTTTGTCTAATTTTTTTAAGTGTTTTTTTGGGGCTGAGTAGTATACCTGACACCCATAGTCTAATTTGGATCTTATTAAGGCTCTGTACAGGGTTAGGAGTGTTTCCTGGTTGGATCCCCAGGTGGTGCCTTTTAGGTTTTTAAGAAGGTTAAGGTCTATTTGGCATCTTTTGACTAATTCATTTATATGGTGGCTCCAATTTAGATGTCTGTCGTAAAACATACCTAGGAATTTGACCGCTGGTACAAATTTTATTTTCTTACTCTGAATTGTTAGCTTGGGGTATTCTGTATGTTTTTTCCCAATTGGGGAGAAGAGAACCGCAACAGTTTTCTCGTTGGACAATTTAAACCCCCATTTATTAGCCCAATTCCCTATGTTATCCAGGCTCTTTTGTATATCCATAATGGTTTTGTGGTGGGAGGGGTTGCCTACTCTCCATAGGCCACTGTCATCAGCAAATTGTGAGATCTCCATTAGGTTCGAGGTTAGGTTTTTGTCAAGGTCGTTAGTCATGATATTGAATAGGGTGGGACTGAGTACACTGCCCTGTGGAGTGCCATTTTCCAGGGTGTGTGGCTCTGAATGGGTGTCCCCTATTCTGGTTATAATTTTCCTGTCCGTAAGGAAGTTTTCAATGAATTTGAACATACGTCCGGTGATGCCATAGTGGTTTAGTTTGGCTATGAGGCCTTTTGTCCAGACGAGGTCAAAAGCTTTTTCAAGGTCAAGAAAAACCGCTACTAAGTTTCTGTCGGCCTTTTTCTTAGCGTGAAAGGCATTTTTAATGGCGGTTTCTAACCGAATTAGTTGATCCGTGGTGGATCTGTTAGTCTCCTGTCATTAAAACGTACATTGCACATATCATCACTTCCACCAAAAAATCATGGAACGTGTGGACCTAAAGAAACACTCACTCACGTTGTGCCTACATGCACTAACTACAAGCAAAATCTGGCTATTTGACAAGCTACGGAAACGACGTACTTATAAACATACTTCTAATTTTTAACGTACATTCAAACACAAATATACAAAGTATGGCAATTTAATTATTATCTCCTTTCTAGAGTATTGCGGAGTCCTAAAACGGGCTGTTTTTGTGAACGAGGATTATGGCAATTTTTTATCATCTAAGATTGTGTCCCCGTCTGGCGGCATACTTTCCCACAAGATAATGTCTGCTTTTTCGGAAAGAGATGGAGAGCTCTTTCGTGTCTACACGACAGTCGACATTTTATTTTTCTTGTTCCGGCTAATGTTGTTGTTGCTGCTGTTCTCTCTGGTCTCTTTGCTTATGACGTCTGTACTTCTCTGTCCACTCTTCTTGTATTTTGTTTCCTCTCTGAAGACGTCTTCTGTCAGGTCTTCGACCACTTTCAGCATTTTGACATTCTTTATCTCTTCGGCTTCGGTAACAAGCTTTGCCTGACACGATGCAAAAGCATGTAGGCTTCGTTTAGTTCAGCTAATATAGAAGGCATCTTTTTTGCGAGTCAATAATGGATGGTCAGACGGGACTGCTTCGCTTGATATGGTTCAGGCGTGGACGCGATTTAAATCATCCCTACGATTTTGTGTTGGGTCGGAATGCTATGATAGTTGGGTTAGAGTAAACGATAGCGAGGAGTCAAAGAACATGTATAATTTAAAAAACAAAAGACATATACAATTATTTCAAAACACAAGATTTATTCAAACAACTACCAATTAACAAATGACAATAAATAAATGATTTTTGACAAGACTGACAGCGTTTTTAAATTAAGCTAGATTTCCAGAAATTGAAGTCCGTGGGCCAATATGTACACAACGTTTTCTATTTAAAACCAAAAGATGCCATAATAGTAATATAACCATCGGTCTACTTTGTCATCGTTTCTAGAAAAGTGGCGATCAAAATAAGTCACCGAATGTTCTCAAGAATATCAAAGACTGCGCTGATGCAGAACAGAATTGTACTGCATGAAAACAGGAAAAATAGTGTATTGAATACCTTTATTCAATGATGCTTGTACAATGAACGATAGTAGAAAGAATAAAATAATCACTAAAATGCAGTGAGCCTCATCAAAAGGAAAATAACTTAAGATTTTTTTGTATAAAGATAGTCTAGCATTAGTGTATGATCACAATTTCACATGATAAATAAACGAGTTATTTTCTTTCTTTTAAGAATTTTTAAAATACCTTACTTGGTATATAATAAGGACAAGAGCAATTATTATTATTATTATTATTATTATTATTATTATTATTATTATTGTTAACACCAACACAGCTCGTCCAATGACTTATCATATTTTGTATCACATTCTCACATCCAAATAACTCTTACATCAATAAATAACAATATATATCAGGCTTTTCCCAAACCCGGTCGGCAAAAATAGCAATAACTTGATTTCCCGAAACTAATTTTAACAATGCATTTTGTTAGTCAACCTTTAATCCCACATTATAAGTCAAAATTGGCGAGATCACCCATGAATCAATTCGTCGATCATACTTTGGCGCTTTCTAGCTTAATAGTCGGGTCACATGACCAAGTATACCGAAAGTTTCAGATGCTCTGTGGTGTCTGGTCAGGTGACCACGAAACTTAGAAAAGTCAATGATATTTAGGGTTGTGTTATCCTATACAAGTTGTCAACTATACGATGTGTACATTTCGCAAAAAGACCCCTTCAGCCAAAAGGAGATCAACAGATCATCGCGAGATTTTCCAAACTGAACGATCACATAACATTATTATCTCTCTGTTTGACAATTTCCTGAAGTAATACAATACTAATTGTAATGGTCCACTACCACAAATAATGTTTCGGAAACAAATCTTTCTGGATACACCGAATAAGTACTCTAAACTAAGTTTATTATAGGTACCAGGCCACTAAGTATGTTGCAGGCAGAAAACCAGTCTACTGGTGGCGGAAAATGTTTTGTGATGAACCCATTGGTTAATAAATGAGTTTAATGTTTCCGTTATTAATTCAATATATGTAAAAAAAAGTTGACTGGAAAACATTTGCTTATTGTTTGGATACCGTGTATTTCATAAAATGCTGCTTATGCATTTAAAGAACTCTTGCTGCAAAGCTATGTTATTATGAGTAAATCTGCCGAAGAGCATAAGGCTCGTAAAAATGCCTCTAAGCACTTTTGGTCAAGGTTGAAAAAGATTCTCGAGCTATCGTAAATAAAATAATTTGTAGTTAGTATGCCAATCTAATTATAATAATATTAAGTTTAATGGGACATTAATTATTGGTCTCTAAACCAAGACGACAAAAAGTGAACCCATACTCAGATAGAACCATTATCGTTTTATAACCACCATTAAAGCAACCCTAGATTATTCATTTTGTTCATTACCTGCTGACTCACCTACAATTACTACTGCGTTTGTTGTGGTACTCGATGGTCTTAATACTGTTATGGGTAGTACTGACATTACATAAAAAGAACTTATCCAGGATATAATCTACGATTGAAAGACTTGTACAATAAGACAACTGTTGTCGCTTTTGTTCATCTTTTTGTACGTCAATACGAAATAGGTTGATCATTGGTTCATCTGAGTGGAAAGATCAAATGAAATTTGCCAGTTTTCACGCATACTCAATGTGAATCTATCTCTCTTACACTAGTTAAACTCTAGCTTTGAACTATTTGTTTATACTGTTTATTGTCGGCTGAGTGGTCTATGGCGCTCGTCTTGTCCGATCACTGCCATCTCACATCTGTGCGCGTTGGTTTCGAGATTATGTTTTGGTCAGTGTAAGTTTGTGAAAAAGCTTGCTAGTTGCTTACCTTGTGTCAGTGGCTTTCTCAAGGGTTTTTTGCCGGTTGTTCCTCCACTAGTTCTAATGGCCGCCATTTAGCTGGTGCTGAGAAATGGCGTTATCCCACAAGGGCCAAACCAAATATTTTTGATTGTCAGTTTCTTGTAATTTTCTTAATAAATTCCTGGCAAACGCTATCTCCTGCTGGATCCAGTATACCTGAAAGATTTTTTTGTCCAAACATTTCTTATAAAGAGAATTTGATTTTAGAATCAAGCAAGAAAAAAAGAGCTAATTTGGTTTGGTACTTGAACAGGAAATAAAACGAAATTCTTCCCTAAGTAATTCATTACACGTGGATTGCAACGGTGTTTGTAAGAAAATTATTTTCATTGGGGTGAGGATTAAATATTCGCCTAATAAATGGAAACTAATCTCATTTATACGTGTATTTAAGGACAGAAAAGTACTGAAAATTACTAATTAAAATAATACTGATGCAGTGATCAAAAAGATATTTGGAAACATTACGGTGATAAAAAGTGTAGCTTTACCAAAACGTATCCACCCTACAATTGTCTTTTACAAAAGTATCAGATCAACTTTTTCATGAGGCTAAATACGATGAAATATATTGTATACAAAATGAACTTCTCGCCAAGGCAAGATAGAAAATCTAACACATCCTATTATTAAACGACAGCCTGTTTCATTGAAGATTCCGGAACGCCAAAAGCTAGCGGAACGCAATGAGTTCAGCTGGCCAAACGTATGCTAACACAAAGGCAAATCAATAAAATACGATTGCACAAGCCATTTTGTTTAAAATTTATCAGCAGCGCAAGTTACTGCAATATGTCCACGTAAAGAAATAAGCCGAAGATTTCTGGGACCAGCATAAGCAATTATTGCGAAAGCGGTACCACCCACATTACTGCCAGTACTCGATATATTTGCATAGCAGGGCCCAACAAGGCGGGATGAAGTACCCATTGAAATTAGACACAAAGACACAATGATCACTTTCAATAGTGCTCTTAAAACTCACCTTTTCTGACTGCAAGAATAAACATTTAAGACCTAATAATGTTTCATACGTTAAATATTTCCAGCATTTTGTTTGTTTTCTAATTTCATACTGTTTTGTATTTAGTTTTCTGTAGTCAAATCATTAAAGATGCTGTAAAGCGTTTAGAACTTCTAAAGATTAGGCGCTATACAAAGTCTTCATTCTTCTTCTTCTTCTTCTTCTTGTTTCATCTTAGGGATAGATGCTGCGTCGAGGGCGATATCCCGTGACACAAATAGATGTATCAAACAGTTAGTGATCTAGTGATTTTGTCTAACGAATATAAGAAAAATTTATCGGAGAATGTAAAAGAGCAACGAAACATAAAATTACTATTTAAAATGAGAATCTCAAACATTATAAACCAACAAACCGACAAACAAGTGGTGGTAGTGGTGTCGAGTCATCTCTGCTAGCAGGAATATCTGGAAGTCTACTTCCCAATCTGTTGGGGATACGACGTGGAAGAGAACCAATGCTACCTGGTACCAGACGCCGAAAGCGTCTCCGTTAAACAACTTTGAGATTCTAGATAAACGTAAATACGTCAGCGGATTTTAAGGAGCATTTTCAAAAGATGAGTTATTGCTTCTATGCAAAACGCAAGATGTTTCACCATTGGCTGAATCAAGTTGTGTACTAAATAACCAAAATCAATGATGAATCTGGATTGGGTAGCGCTTTATGAAATCAACTATTCTGATTTGTTTGGGTTGCCACCAAGTGATGTTATCAAACAGTACATGATGTTATCAAACAGTACGTGATGTTATCAAACAGTACGTGCTATTGCCCAAGTATAAAAACTTAAATACTCTTCTATTTAGTTAGCAGAATGTGGATATTGCTGCGTTAGGTTTATCAAGCGAATGTCCCAGTCTAAAGCGCAGAGTGCAAAGGACACATATGGTGATTTTCTGAAATTTATATTACAATTTACACCAAACCATGCATGGAAAACTACAAAATGACATTTTTTTAAACTAGCAAATATAAAAGTGACCACCTATTGCCTGAAGCGTAGACGTAAAAAGATACAGACCAAATCATGGAAACAACAAAAATAAACAGACTAATGCTAAAAGGTATATGTTGTATCTGTAGCAGGATAAAAAATGTTTCTTAAACATGACTCACTATTTCAGGAAAAGCCAACAATGTTTGATCTTATTATAATCGATGATTAAATGATAACAAAAATGCCAAGGAAATCGTATGTCTGTAAAGCTGACTATGATCTTTGGTCGAGCAAAATCAAATAGTAACTTTTTTTTCAATAATCGCATTCGGCCTAGATATTTGCAAGTTAATTTGTAAATTACTGAAACCTAGCAAAGGATGGACACTTCCTTGCCATCGTTATATTGGACCCTGGAATCCGTACTCTAATTAACCATGAAAATGACAACCCAATCCGTGCAATCAGGTAGATGCAATTGCAATGTGTCAGACATATATTACTGTGACAAAAAAGATAAATCCAGTTGCAATAATATTATGCTTGATGATCTAAACATATGAAACCTGCTGTAATAAGATTAGCAACTTGATCTTAAGCTAGTAAATGTAACATTGGAGCGAATATAAACTTGGGGCTTCTTAAAGCTCGTGAGTCTCATTCCCACCTTGGAAGAGAGATACTTTTTGAGAACGGCGTGCAGAGCGCTCTAACATCTGAACTTCAGAAATCAAAAAGGCTTCCTTGACGAAAGGTTATAATAAATTTAGTTCATGACATATGGGTAATAGATCTCGCTGATATATGAAATATTTCACAGCACAATTGCAAAAAAGGAAAGATGATGAATATAGATAATTCTTTGAGTTTAGCAAATATACGTTTAGTGTACCTGTTGCAGATAAAACATAAATGATATGTGAGGTATTATTATCGGTACAGAATAAAAATCGAATATAATATCGAAGATGTTAATAATCCAGTCACAGTAAATTTTCTCGCTTTTCAAAAGGACAGATTTACATTTCGCTGGCCTGTACAACGACATCAAATGTAGTCTTTCCGTGGCGTGTAAGGCTGAGTGCTTGCACTCTCCCATCAGGCTACACAAAAGAACAAACATAAAATCAAATGTTATCTTTTATTGACGACCAGAAACTTCTAACTGTCCACGATTCTTAAATTTCTTAACCATCTCACAGAATATCTGATATTCAGAGTATAGTAAAATAATTTTTAAAAATCGTTTCAGCAAGGTGATATTCTAAATTGTACTGTGACTTTGCTGCTATATCAACTTGCTCGTCTTGAGGTACTATACCTGGCTCATCTTCAAATTTATCTTGAAACAGATACGTTTCTAGATCCAATTTGGAGTGTAAAAATTCTTTAATTCTTCGAAGCATGATTCGTTGCAGTATTGAGATGATGATGCGCTGCATCATGATAATATAGTAAAGATCTGACACTCTGTTCGCGAAGAACAAAGTTGTTTGGAACATTTTATAAATAAGTCTTTTATCTAATTTATTAGAATAAAATGTCAAATGAAATAGGAAGTATCGTCAGAGGTAAAATCTTAAATAGTAACATGTTAATCGGCGTTGATAATTTGTTTATCAGAAGAAACGAATGTGACTTGTATAGTTAAATAATATAGCGTGTTACTGACAGATTTTGAGGTATCAGAACTTGACAAATGCCAAAAGCTATTTGTTCGATATGATAGAGACACAGTCATCAAATGGTCTTACTGTCTTCTGACAAGTAACAATCTCAGAAACATTTTGAAAATTGATCTTTGAATAAACTGTTAGCAGTGGAGCACATTGGGTAATCTGCACCCTGGATTTGAATTTATATGCTGATTATTCAGATAATATGATCGATACGCGACAACAGCAACTGAAATATATCTCATTTTGAATCAGTATTGAACCTTTATGTTGAATGCATTAATCATTACAATTTTATCGCATTTAAGCATGAAATGTCTTTGTGAAAGGTCGAAATTCTTTAGTTTGAAAGTTCCTGAGAAAGGAGAATTTTGGCTCTAAGGAAGCCTAAAAAGTGTAGTGCTTTCCTTAGTTAATCAAGAACAATGACAATGTAGCTGTCTTGTGAAGAAAGACAGAGTTCAGTGCTAGGACGCACCATTTCTAAAGTGAACAGCGTTAAAATACGCTATATTAATTTGTAACATAATTTTCAATTTTCGATTGCTTTTTTATGTTGCAAATGTGTTTGATAATACTAGGATCCATATCATGCATAATTTATTCAGTTTCACTGAAATGTGTTGAAGCTAAAGTTCTTATGCAATTTATCTCTTTAATTTTACAGTTAGTTGTTCATTGATAGAAAACACTAAATGCATGCGATCCAAAGCTTCATATGTGTTTAACTGCATTTGGTTATATGAATTTGTTTTCCATTTCTGATTAAACAATACTTGTTATCATGTGGTAACGAAAATTACCTATTTGTAATGTTTAAATAATCTTGTAGTTTATGATTGTTGATAGCTAACATATTGTAATAATAATGGAGCATGTGGTAACGTAGGTAAAGATATAGGGTAATGTTAGATACACGGCTCACGGGGTAATTTATGGCCGGTCGCTGTGCTGCGAGGGTGATGTGTTATCGAATTAAGTCAGAATGTATGCATTGTTACGATAGCTAGTATGTTTCTGAGTAAGTGAGGTAATAAATATACGTATAGAAAGCGATACGTATAGAGATTTAGAGGTAATTTTTTCATTTAAGGAAACAGTGTTCTGGGGAGAAACGGGCTAGTCCAAAGACGGAAGTCCGGAAGAGATCACGAGTTCGGAATAAAGGACTAGAAAGTACAGAAAGGGATGAAGCGTATAGAGAAGGAAGACTAGAGAGAGAATAAGAAGATACACGAGTCAAGAGAGGAATGTGATGCAATCAGTTGTGGACATGTAATCATTATCACAACTCGTTACTAGGAAGAAATAATACCAAATTAGACACTGATATTAAATTACAAAATTTCAGAGGATAGGACTCTCACATTATACTTGAAGCGTTCGGTGATGAAGATATAACGAAGCCTCTGAAAATTAATAGCTTCAATGGAATTAAATGTATCACAAATAACACTGAAAAAGTACATGTCAATGACACTAGGGAAGATACGATCTTTTGATAGTCTGCAGTGTTTAGAAACATCGCTAGACGAGCCTTTAACAGGCTGCGGTAAATTTGATAATTTGACTGAACATTTTGGTGAAACTGCTAGCACTGAAAGGTATATTTCCTTACGAGTATCATGATGATTGCGAATAGATTTGATGAAACGTGTCTAGCTGACAAAGATACGTATTATCTATGTTAAATCATGATAGTGTCAGTAATGATGGTTATGCTTATTCTAAATCAATATGGAACTCTTACCACTGCAATAATTCAGCGATTATCATGATTCATATTTTATCACAGATGTACTGTTGCTCGCATATATATATATTTGGAAATGTCAGAAACATAAGCGCTGGTATCTAAGGACTGGATCCAGCTTGGTATTATTCGGCACCCGGACTATGTTGTTACGCATTTCTAAACATTGGAGTTGGTAAAAGACCAATATATGTTCAACTTTATATAACGTGGAATCCGAGGCGGAATAATCGACGTAACAATAACAGATTGAGAGGCTAATTATAAATATCTACCCGACTATGATAAGACAGAATCATCAAGTGTCATAACCTATCTAAATTCGAATAATCGTTATGCAGATTCAATGTCCGGGTATATTCCGTATGGTCGTTTCAGTGGAAAACAGTTTTTTTTATGAAACTGATAAAACAGAAAAGCAGGATCTGAGAATCCTGATGTTTTTAGTTCAAGGTGTTATTGACTATCCTGTGGAGTTTCATGATTCACATAATGATTATCGATTTTGTCAAGATTCAATGCTGATCGATTTCAGTTGATTGTATGATGAACAGAGACATTGTTTGCAAGGTAAATCTGTTGTTCGAAATTTGGTTCCTAATCTGTTTGGCAAAAGGAGTGGCGTGTTAGACTATCAAACTCTGAAACAAGCAGTTGATCATGGACTTGTTCTAAGAAATGTTCATCGCGTGCTACAATTCAATCATTTAAAATTGATGAATGGTTATATCGACTTTAATACAAGCAGAAAAGCATTTACCAAAACAAAATTAGAAACCTAATTGTTCAAGCTTATGAACAGAAGCGTCTTTGTCAAGACCATGGTAAATATTAGAAAAGCGAGTCAATGTTGAGATCGTCGATAACTTAAAACGTCGTAATACACTTGTAGCATCTGATGATTTTGCCAGTATGTAACAATTTAATGAAAGTCTAGTAGGGATTCAACGAAGAATAACAAACTTGAAGTTGGATAAGCCAGACGATGTAGGTATGGCAGTACTTGAAATATGGCAGCACTAACAACTGCAGCGATGTCAAAGCTAAGTCCCATCTGGAGAGACAGGAATATGTCTGAAAACCAAAATCAGACTATTGAGAGCACTAGTCATCTCAGTCTTTTTGTATTCATGTGAGGCCTTGACACTGACATCAGAATTAGAACGAAGAATCCGGGCATTTGAAATGAGATGCTACAGAATCATCCTTGGCATATCTGACATGGACCACATCACAAATGAAGAAGTGCGTAACACCATAGGCGGACACTGACATCAGAATTACAACGAAGAATCCGGGCACTTGAAATGAGATGCTACAGAATCATCCTTGACATATCTGACATGGACCACATCACAAATGAAGAAGTGCATAACACCATAGGTGGCCATTATGAAGACCTCCACACCACTGCCTAAAAAATAAAGCTGAAATGGTATGATGGCCATGTCACTAGAACCAACAGTCTATCCACATGAATACTGCAGGGCAGCGTCAAGGGTGGTAGAAAGAGAGGTAGACAGAGAAAAGAGTGGAGTGACAACATCATAGAATGGACCAGGAAAAGTTTTGCGGAGACACAGGCATTTGCGCATGATCGAAATAAGTGGAGGGAATTGGTAAGATGTTCTGCAGCACAGTGCCTCAACGACCACACTAGTCCAAGAGACTGATGATGATGATGATGATGATGATGAGGAGGAGGAGATGGAGGAGGAGGAGGTGGAGGTGGAGGAGGACGACGACGACGATAATGATATATATTTTTTTATCATATAGTAAACTTTTGTGGAATGTCAAAAATAAGTATAGTGAAATTTTGTTTGAAATTTTAAATAAATTCCGCAGTAGTTGTGTGCAGTTGTTTATTTGTTTACCCTATTTTGACTGATGACTATGATGATTCAATGATCGCTCCTCACGTGGTAAATCGATAATGAAATCGACGTTGTTGCCTGAACAAAGTTATTTTTGTATTTGTTTTGCTAGCACAGGGAAAAAAAGTTCAAACGCAGGAGTAATTGTAAATATAGGGGTTTGGCTAAAACACCCCATTATTTACAATTACTCCTGCGTTATAAGAAATGGTTCGTTAAGTCAGTGGAACATTGTCATTAATGCAACGACGTACTTATGTTTCCCCTTTAATAAATATCGTTGTTGTTGTTTTAGGGTTTAACGCCATTTTTCAGCACACGATAGGCTATACATGGCGGCCAGTATTATTGGTGGAGGAAGAACCCGGGAAAAACCCGGAAAGAACCACCGACCCACTAGAACTACTTGCAAGCTTTCTCACATAACTACATTAGCCGAATCTTAGACTCGAACCCATGCAGACAGAGGTAAGACGGCAGTGATCCGTAACGGAAAGCGCTTTAGACCACTCGGCCACTCGGGGCCCCTAATAAATATCGTACCGTCCAACAACTAAGAATGTAAACCAAGCAGACATTATCAGTGTCGTATTAGAGTGAAACAAAAACACCTTAAAAGCAAACCAAAACAAGATAAAAACATTGTACAGGTCATAAGGTTTTAGAGGAACGTTACAACGTTGAAGTGCTTATCATTTAATGTCATAACATGCAGTGATATCATTTACCTAGAGTGAACGTATCGCAAACTGCATGACATTCTGTTAGCACTTTCTTAATTCCAGATCATGTTTATATTTATTTGTATTCAAATAATTTCGATCAAATTACAGCTCTTTAAAAACATCTCTGTAGTCTGTTTATCATCACTTGAGGGCTGTAAACAATTTTTTTGCGGTTATTACTCATTAAGTTAGTTAAACGTTACTACTATCTTCCATAGTGAACTACTTACAGTTTTCATCATGCTCCTGTATATATATATATATATATATATATATATATATATATATATATATATATATATATATATATATATATATATATATATATATATATATATATGGGAGAAAAACGTGGGGAGGGGTAGCAAAATGTGACGGCTTGTTAGTTTTCCTATATAGGCTACATCAATTTTAGAGCACATGCAAATTTAGGTGGGAAGGGTCTGAACCCCCACCCCAATGACGTCTCTGCATATTCTTTCATTAATTCATTAATTCCTACTTATTGATGGATAGGACGCAAAGTTGAAATATATAACATAAATAACGCACACATTCCCATGGATGATATTAATCTAGGTGACAGACTGTTCTTATCCATTATGTTTATAATTGGATTCAAACTGAAATTTATATGGTAAGAATGAGCTAACACTAAATTCATTTGAATGATGCCTTGCCTGCTTCGCCTGTACAGTGCACAATCCAAAGAAATGTGCTAGTTTACAAATAAACATTAGGTCATTGCTATAACTATAGTTTTATTATTTTAAGCGTTAATATCATTATTTTAAGCGTTAATATCATTATTTTAAGCGTTAATATTATTATTTTAAGCGTTAATATCATTATTTTAAGCGTTAATATCATTATTTTAGGCGTTAATATTATTATTTTAAGCGTTAATATCATTATTTTAAGCGTTAATATTATTATTTTAAGCGTTAATATCATTATTTTAAGCGTTAATATCATTATTTTAAGCGTTAATATTATTATTTTAAGCGTTAATATCATTATTTTAAGCGTTAATATCATTATTTTCAGCGTTAATATCATTATTTTAAGCGTTAATATCAGTGATAAAATTGAGGGAAAAAACATGATCAACAGTTAATATGATGCTATTACACAAGCGATAAAGAGTGTATAGTGTACTGTGCGAAAGCAGCGATGATCGCTGGATATATATGACTACAAAATAAGAGAGAGAGGAGATGGGGATGGTTACCATTACATCATGAACTTGTACTTGGCAACACAGTGAGATGATTCGACACCACTACCACCACTACACTAAATAATACTAATACTTTTATCTTATGTACTAAAATAAAGGATTGAAATGGGTTTACTGCTATAATACATTATAAAGCTTTAAAACTATGGCATCCCATTGGAGTCAGCAGTAAATGGTCTTGTACATAAACTAATTCGAAAACATCAAATACCAAAGTATATTCTCTTATGGTATATTCAAATTTAGCACGTGGGCTTATCACAGCAATTGCGATTGAACCAGTTCGATTTCTAGCCGTCCTTGACTTTGGCAAGGTTTACATTTCGAAATTTTCACACAATATCTTGAAACAATTTTACGATTTTTAACAAAGTATTTTAAATAGAATTCCATTGGATTTTGTAACTAATTTGCATCTAGCACATTTTAATAATAATTTTCAGATTACTTGAGAATGTTTGCTATTGATGGAAGATAATTAGACACAGTTGAGCCAGAAGATGCGCTTGTCAATCAAATGTATTTTGAGTGTCATGTCAACTTTTTTATTACATAGGAAATATTTGTAATTGTGTATTGCGACAACTGAATTCAGAAGGTGATGAAATTCCTGAGAATCAGTTCCAAGATGTTTTTGATAGCTGACGAGAGTGTATAAATAGAAGCAAGTTAGTCTTGCTTAATACGCTTTTCAAAATTTGTTTGAAATTTAAAAAGCTAGCTGCATGCCTATGTTGTAAGCATGTCAACCTATGTATGTTGTGGAATTGAAAGAATACTGGCATCGGCCTGATGACGAGTTTGCCTTGTTTTCATTGGCTTATGCGTGGGAATATGAGTTGCCAATCAAGGTATCTGTAACGGAAACGATCCGAAATCTTAGTTTCCTATACTATTTCAGAGTTGTTTCTACTCAGAAAAGGTTTTTGTTTACGGTGCATAATTAAATCTGAGGAGCTATACATTTGATGAGTGTTTTGGTTCTATGAAATGTCAACGAAGTACAAATTTAAAAGGTATCTCGAGTTGTTTGGAAATTCGATAATGCAGCAAATTTAAGGTAAAAGTTTAGAAATTGTGATGTAATACATTAATAAACACTTCTGTATTAGCGATTAAAATATTTTCGTAACGATAAACAAGACTTGATTTAATAATTACAACATAATAACTAGGGGCCCCGAGTGGCAGAGTGGTCTAAAGCGCTCTCCGTTACGGATCACTGCCATCTCACTTCTGTCTGCGTGGGTTCGAGTCTCAGAAAGCTTGCCAGTAGTTTCTCGTGGGTCGGTGTATCTTTCCGGGCCTTTTCCTGGGTTCTTCCTCCACCATTAATACTGGCCGACACGTATAGCCTATCGTGTGCTGAAAATTGGCGTCAAACGCTACAACAACAACATAATAACCATATTTTTTAGTTTGAATAATGTCTCGTGTTTTTATTTTAGCTTTGAACTAGTACAGCTGTAGAGAGGGAATTTGTAACGAATTTATTACAATAAAAATTGTTCCATGCAAAATCAACGGTGTACGGAAGGAGATCTCAGGCAACTACTTGTCTGAGTAGAGATTTTTCAGAACAGATCGTTGCTTGTATCTTTTGCATAGTATTGGCTAGTTTTAATCAGTTGAACTGTAATGTATATAGCATACACATCATGCACGTGTCTTTTTTCTACTATCAGGAACACACATACTGTAAATCTTATGCGTGCAACATAATATGGCAAGCCCCGCGTGCAGTGATACGGAAACAAGAAAGCCATCTTTAAAAAGAAAAGATAGGTAGAAATAGAACTCTTCGGAGCATCTGACTCGTTTGAATGGAATTGAAATAAACGTTACATAATCTTTTCATTTTTTAAACATTTCTATTCTATAATGGAGTTAATAAATTAATATGTGCATTAAATAAAAGTAATATACGGAAATAAAATATAAATTCAGCTAGCAAGAACATGATTATGATAAAGAAGGAAATCAATGACTGATGGAAATGTATTTCCATTTTGTACATAAACTAACATGACACCTAAAGTTGTTTAACTTGCCTTTTAGGTACATATCGTAACGTTATTCAGAGATTGACAAATATGAGCTTAAATGCAGGACGACAAACAATTTACAAAGATGAATGTTATGTACATTTATATTCAAAATAACACATCACTATACATATATTTGTAGTGTGTTGGTGCTATCCTTCATAAGGATAAAGCAGTACTCGAGTGTTAAAAGACCTCTTGGTAGGGTAGAAGATTATAAATTGAACATTCAGGCAGGATATTCGTCTTGATGGCCTCCCATTTTATAGTTTACAAGACTAAGTCAGATGTAAGTATATTTAATACCTCTGAAAACAATGAGTGCAACAGTTAAAATACACTAGTTATGTTAGTTTTAACTGTTAAACCGTATATGGGGGAATATCTGCATGTTGTTTTCAAACAATTTCTGATTTGGGAGAAGTCTGAGTGAACTTGTTAATTTGCCGTCTTTGCCGGACGAATTATTTCACCCTTAACATTTCTGTGCTGATTAAGCTTGCGACTTTAGATTAGTGGTTAATGCCTGGTTAACAAAATTACTCAGAAATTTCCCGACATTCAGGATTCACATAGAAACTTATTGGACTTCACTATACGTTAGCTTTTCTTTGTAATCCATTTTGATTTTTTCATAGAAAACTCTAGCTAGTCTGGTTCGCTATTTTTTCATAGAAAACTCTAGCTAGTCTGGTTCGCTATATCGGAATGCAAACGCAAGGAGCATACTAAGCAGGGAACCATACTAAACTCTAGCATGTTGAATTTTCAACCTCAGGGGAGATATTTAATCAGCGAATCACTGATTCAATATCTTCCTTAAGCTTACACCTTAATTTTAATTTAAAAACACACGTAATCATTGTATACGGTCTTTATAATTGAGTTTTACGAGTGAAGGTCACACGAAGGAAGCAGTTCTACTGCACACAGTTGTCTTTCCGCAACACAAAACTGTATATGGACAAGTTACATAAGCATTATTTGAAGTCACAGAAGTGCTTGGTTTATCACTTGCCTTTTACAACGGTTTTATGCAAAAATCATACTGTGGAAACACTCATCGTTAACCTGTATGATGACAGATATATAATCTGGTATGAATTCTTACACATTTGTCTGTCACCTTTTGATACCTGGCAATATAGTAATGGAAATATATGAAAGCCATCGACACCAGATCATGATATACATTTCGGGATTAGTGAGTAACTTGTGAATTATTACAACTGCACAGTTACGTTTAAAACATACGGTACATGGTAAAACTCCATTTTCACTATTCCACCACAGGAGACTGAAATCGAAATTACTGGACCAATTACACTCGAAACGGTTTTCAAACGTAAAAAATGTTCACACCTGTCACTATAAAAAGAAAACGAACGCAGCAAAACTGTGAAAACGGCCTAGACAAAAGCACTGAGAGATTACTCTTTTACATGTCATAAATAATAACACAATTCAGTAAGATAAATTGTAAAGAGAGATAACTCTGAACGTTGCTGATTTTACTTTTAGTAGTTATCTGTCCATAATAGTAGTGCGCAAAACAGAGCCTTCTATAGACGATTATAACACATTCTCCAAAAAGAAAGAAAACAATTTAAATGCAAAATTTAGAAACACAATTGAAAATATAAAGTATCTTCCTTGTTGAAAGTAATCTCAGAAAGGGCTAGCAGGTTGTATAATGATTTATTGAGCTCAAAATCTTCACGCACTTAAATGAACCAAATGTTATTAAAATTAACGTTGGCAAAAAGAGTATGTAATATAATTAGCATCTATACAAGTATATCCACATACTGGGGCAGAATCTGGGGCCAATTAGCCGTTCTTTTACTGATAGTTAAAAATCATCATAGGATCGAGTGCCACAATCGAAGTCAATGCTTTTGTTCGATTTTCATAACCTGTGACATCCAAGTTCGGTGAATTCAGATGTATTCTTGTAAATCATTAACTGATGTAATACATTAGCTTCTTAGAACACAATCATTATTCAAACAATATGATAAGTTCAAGAATTAACGTAACACTTCCTATCCATAACTCAACATAGTATTTTTACGACATAAATTAACACTACGTCATTCTTAACAAAGAATTAAGGTAAGAATTCCAATTCATAATTCAAAAGCACATTACTAAATAAATGTATCGAATGAATTCATGCAAATACTTCTGTTTCATAATACAAAACACATTATTATACAAGTGTATCCAATTAAATAAATTATTCAAATGTATCAAACGAAATCATGCAGACCTGTAAACGAAGCAAACATAATATCAATTACATCACAATAAAAGTGGAATTGAGACAATACCTTGTGTCTTGGCGGGGTTTTGGCGGTTTTCGACCTGGTTTACTTCTTAACGTACGAATGTATTTCTCTCAAATAACATTCAGAGTCTTTACAAAAGAATTATAATTCTACACTGTCTCTCTTGCAGAGAACTTTTTAAAGACTGAATTCTAATTCAGCTAGTGCGATATTGTGTTCTAAAGATTTCTCGTGTAAAACACCCCCTTATTTAAGCATGACCAATCAGAAACAAATGTATTTTCCCCTGCTTTCCTCTAAAAGTCGCTTACGTCATGGTCAATATGACACGCTTTGGTTTTAAGTAACATAATCTCTGTTTTCTCTAAATTCTGACATTTTCGTGATAAAATGAAACTTTACAAGGTGGCTGTTGGTCAGCCAGCTCTGAACAAATACGGTTAATTAGTACAACGGCCACATTCTACTGTACCGATACCTCTCCTCTGCACGCTGTGTCTCATACATTTAACTAATGGCTATATGGCCAACCAAAAATTTGTCACTTAACACCCCTGTGCGCGTATGTATGTATGTATGTATGTATGTATGTATGTATGTATGTATGTATGTATGTATGTATGTATGTATGTATGTATGTATGTATGTATGTTTTTTATGGTTTAACGCCATTTTTAAGCACAATATAGGTTAAGAACCACTGACACACGAGAAGCTACTGGCAAGCTTTCTCACATAACTACATTAGCCGAATTTTAGACTCGAACCCACGCAAACAGAGGTGAGATGGCAGTGATCCGTGACGGACAGTGCTTTAAACCACTCGGCCACTCGGGGCCCCATGTATGTATGTATGTATGTATGTATGTATGTATGTATGTATGTATGTATGTATGTATGTATGTATGTATGTATGTATGTATCTATGGATGGATGGATATCAATCAATCAATCAATCAATCAATCAATCAATCAATCTATCTATCTATCTATCTATCTATCTGTCTATCTATCTATCTATCTATCTATCTATCTATCTATCTATCTATCTGTTCGTCCGTCCGTCCGTCAATCCGTCCGTCCATCCATCCATCCATCCAACCACCCACCCACGCATGCGTCCGTCCGTGTGTGTGTTGGCGCGCGCGCGCGTGTGTGTGTGTGTGTGTGTGTGTGTGTGTGTGAATCAATTTAGTTGCAACTGTTCACGTCAATTATACTGTAATTAATTATCATTCTTGTGCAAGACAGTCTAATGGTACGGAAGTTTGGGATTGCCTTTGAGGAGTCCGGCAAAATCTACTTCCTGGAGGAAGGAAGTGTAACACGTAAGCACCATAATTAAACTATGTTCTCGGGTTTGCAGAAGAAGATTAGTGGGTGGTTAGACGTCATATTACGCAGTTAAAACTTATTTTATCCGGTGTACGCTTAAAAGCAGCCCATTAAGTTTTTGACGGCGTCCAAAATTGTGGAAATGTAATGTGTCACAGAATTAGGCGAAAATTGAATTTATTTTCTTCTTGATTTACAAGGAGAACACGATTCTGCCTCTAGCAAATTAAGGGGCCCCAAATTACCTCCCTTTGACGATGACAAAGATAACATGGATAGTTATCTTCATCGCTTTGAGCGGTATGCCGAAAACCAGAAGTGGAGTCAAAATGACTGGGCATTGCATCTAAGTGCTCTATTAAAGGGTAAAGCACTGGATGTATACTCGCGACTTCCTAGAGACGATGTGTTTACAACCTTTGGTCAGTTCACAATGAGAATTGCGAACTATTTTGAGCGGTGGATTGAATGCGGCAAAGCGGTGAAAACGTTTGAAGGATTGACTGATTTCTTGCTCAGAGATCAATTATTTAATACAGTTGGGCGAGAATTAGATCAATTTCTGAAAGAGAAAGTCTTCACAAACGTAAAAGATATGGCTAAGCAAGCCGATCTGTTTGCCGAAGCTCATGGGGGAACCCAGAACGTGGTTTTAAAAGATTTTAAGTCTGGAAACCAGTCTGCGAGACCTATGCCTAGGGAGCTTGTAAAATCAGCTGTGGTAAATAGGTCAGTTAGGAATCCAGTTATTCAGCGTCTGCAATGTTTCTTGTGTAATGCATGGGGTCATGTTCAAAAAGACTGTCCTAAAAGAAAGGGACTTGTACATAAGGTAGCAGTGGCTATACAAAGTAAAGGTATATCTGATAATATCGTACAGGTAGAACCTTGTATTCATTCGCTTGGCACGTGTCTATTTCCCGAAGCGCGTGTACCAACCGCGAGAGGGTTTGTCAACGGTCGAGAAGTCGTAGTATTACGTGACACTGGTTGCACTGGCGTAGTGATCAAACGTAGTCTCGGATCAAAGTAAAAACACCCTTCCTAACGGGAACTGTTGATACCCTTTGTATGGAAAACCCTATTTACGATCTGACGATCGGTAATGTTGAAGGTTCCCGTCTTCCAACCATGGCCGATTTTAAAATACCTTTGGCTCAGGCAGTCGAAACGCGAGCGCAAACACGGAGAGAGAAAACCGCGTTTCATAAATTAATAGTCCCTGAATCGATCTCCGGAATTTCGCGTGATGATTTCAAACAAGAGCAAGAACGTGATGAATCCATCAAAACTATTGTTGAGAAAATCACGTCCGGCGCGATTAAACACTGCAAGCGTGGCGGTAGCTCGAGATTCGTACGCAAGAACGGATTAATTCATAGGGAGTTTAGCGCTCGGGAGGGTAAGAAGTATTGGCAAGTGGTCGTAACCCAGAGATATAGATCTCAAGTACTTAGGGTGGCGCATGAGTCAAGCATGGCAGGACACCTAGGTAAGGCTAAGACCACTAGCAGGGTAGTCGTTGAATTCTACTGGCCCGGTGTTAATGGCGATGTCACACGGTTCTGTAGGTCGTGCGACGTATGTCAGAAAACCGTCTGTAAGGGAAGGGTCACAAGGGTGCCCTTAGGACAGATGCCATTAATAGATACACCTTTTAAAAGAGTGGCAGTAGATATTGTAGGACCAATACACCGGTTACCGAAAGAAAGAATCGGTATATTCTTACTCTGGTTGATTACGCGACCAGATACCCCGAAGCCGTAGCGTTACCAACTATTGAAACGGAAAGGGTAGCTGAAGCATTAGTTGATATCTTCAGTAGGGTAGGGGTACCAGAAGAAATCCTCACTGATTGTGGTGCCCAATTCACCTCTGACCTCATGCGTGAAATAAGTAGGTTGTTATCCATCAAACAGCTAAACACTACCCCATACCATCCGATGTGCAATGGACTGGTAGAGAAGTTTAATGGTACACTGAAAAGCATGCTGCGAAAGATGTGCGCGGAACGTCCGCAAGACTGGGACCGTTATTTGAACGCTGTTCTGTTCGCGTACCGTGAAGTACCGCAGGAAAGTTTAGGGTTTTCACCCTTCGAACTGTTGTACGGTAGGACAGTTCGAGGCCCGATGCGGATACTACGCGAACTATGGACTGGTGACGTCGCGAACGAGGAAATAAAAACGACTTACCAGTACGTGTTAGATCTAAGAAATAAACTTGAGAGTACATGCCAGATGGCACGTGACGAATTAATTAAATCGGGGTGCAGATATGCCAAGTATTATAACCGCAGAGCGCGAAATAGGAAATTTCTTGTGGGAGATCAGGTGCTATTGCTTCTTCCAACGAGCTCAAATAAGTTATTAGTCCAGTGGAAAGGTCCATATGAAGTTAAAGAGGTAAAAGGTGACATGAACTATAAAATTGACATGGACGGGGATTTAAAAACATTCCATGCTAACATGCTCAAGTTGTATATCAAGAGACAGAGCGACAATGTTGAAAAGGGGGTCTTAAATGTCGTTTGTACGGCAGTCGTAGACGATGATGAAGCTGATTCGAATATCGAGAGTTCCCTTGAATGTCCCTTGGGAGTTGCGGGGGAAGGGATAGATAAAGTCGATGTGAGTGCGGAGTTGACGAAAGACCAGCGTCAACAGATTAATGCGCTCTTGGCTAAACACTCTTATGTATTCACAGACAGACCAGGTTGTACATCTTTGTTGGACCTCAAAATTAAACTGAATACGTCTGACCCTATTCGAATCAAGGGATATCCGGTGCCATACAACGCACGTGAAGCTGTGGACGAAGAGGTGGGTAAAATGTTGGATCTGGGGGTGATTGAACCCTCCAACTCGCCATATTCTTCTCCAGTAGTGCTAGTCAGGAAAAAGGACGGGACGAACCGATTCTGCATCGATTTTCGGCAGTTGAATAAAATCACTGTGTTCGATGCAGAACCAATGCCAGATATGGAGGGTCTATTTGCGAAGTTGTCGGGAAACCGATGGATTTCCAAATTAGATCTGGCCAAGGGATATTGTCAGGTTCCCATTGTCCCAGAATCCCGAGCATTGACAGCATTTGCGACCCAGAAAGGACTGTATCAATTCAAAGTGATGCCATTCGGGTTAGTTGGAGCCAGCGCCACCTGTTGTCGTTTGATGCGTAAGTTGCTTAAAGGTTTAGCAAACGTTGATAGCTTTGTAGACGACATATTCGTGTACACGAATACTTGGAGTGAGCACGTGTCCGTCCTGAGCGAGCTCTTCAATAGACTCCGCAGAGCGAACCTCACAGTGAGACCCACTAAATGCAGTATTGGTTATACAGATTTAGATTGTTTGGGTCATAGGGTCAGCGGTATGGGTCAGTTAAAACCTCATCCCAAGCAAGTTGAAGCAATTAGAGACGCACCAAAGCCAACCAATAAAACGCAGGTAAGATCATTTCTAGATCTAGTAGGTTTTTATAGAAAGTTTATACCGAACTTTGCAGCCATTGCTAGCCCGCTGTCTGATTTGACCAAGAAAGGGCAACCAAACAAAGTTGAATGGGGACCGCCACAAGATAAAGCATTTTGTACTCTGAAAGAGAAACTTGTTAGTGCACCTATATTAAAATTGCCAGATGTCAGCAAACCTTTTATTCTAAGAACAGATGCTTCTGAAACTGGGTTGGGGGGAGTTTTACTGCAAGAGCAAGACGACAGTAAGTTACCCGTAGCTTACTCGAGTAGGAAATTGCTACCCAGGGAGAAGAATTATTCCGTCATAGAAAAGGAATGTTTGGCCGTAGTATGGGGAATTGGGAAGTATCACGCATATCTATTTGGGAGAGATTTCGTTCTCGAGACTGATCGCCAACCCCTACTGTATTTAAACAAGGCCAAGGTCGCTAACGCTCGGTTGATGCGTTGGGCGCTAACACTACAACCTTATCGCTTCCGTGTAGAAGCAATAAGGGGAGTTGAAAATGTAGGTGCAGACTACTTGAGTAGGGCATGATGGGAAATTTGTATGGATTTGCCCAGTAATAAATCCAGATTGTAGTATAACCAGTGTAAATGTTGTAAGATATCATCAGTAGTTATTTTTCTTCTATTCTGTGTTAGTTTTAAAAATGTGTACATTTTATTCTTAGGGGGGAGGTATTGTCACAGAATTAGGCGAAAATTGAATTTATTTTCTTCTTGATTTACAAACTAATCTCACCATTTTTTTTGTTTCGTCGTACATGCGTTGCCTGGGGTGAATAAGTGGTTTTTCCCAAGGTAAGCGGCGTGTAACGATTTGCATGTGCCTGATTTTGAATTACATGAAATCCAGAACATTAGTTTCACGTAGTGCACGGTAATCTTGCCGTGATTTCTGCTCACCTATTTGAGGGTATATAAGGTAGAATATTTTTGATCAATATTACGGGACCTAAAGTATCTAATCACAGGATAGATAGCTCGTCTTTCAATCTCCAGCCAAAAGGGTGAGTGTTAAATTTATATTTCGTTTTATTGTGAATTTTATTCAGTTTATCATTTTCATATAATGATGCCTTTATTGCAATGCAGATTTTAAACGTGAATATTTGGAATTACTAGTCACTATTAGACTTTAAATGCAATAGCATGATCTAAGGTTTAGATTATTTTTTGAGACATCTATTATTAGTCTGGTTTCTTTATTGTAGCTGATAGCATGTCTGATAACACATCTGATAACGCATCTGATAACATCTCTGAGAACATCTCTGAAAGCATGTCTGATAACGCATCTGATAACATCTGATAACATCGCTGATAACGTCTTTGAGATGATAACATCTGATAACGCATCTGATAACGTCTGATAACGCATCTGATAACGTCTGATAACGCATCTGAAAACATCTCTGATAACGTCGGATGATAACATTTCTGATATCGTAGCTGAAATTGTTGCTGATTTATTGTGCAATCCAATTGAAGTATCTGACTGTCTGTCTGTCAGATTGTCTGTCCGTCTACATCTGTCGTGACGTGTAAATATCCGGAAAGCTAGAAGTCCGAGTGTCGGAGCTGTCTAGAGTTGTAAACATCCGGGGCGACATCTAGGGTATTGAGGAACGTTAGTTCTAGTAGATGTTGTATGCTGTCTGTACGTATAACTATGGTGGATCCGTGAAGGGCAAGTGACCGATAAAAGTATTGAGTCAACCCTAGGTCTTCGGGGAAACTGGGCGGCGATTCAACTGTGGGTGAATCGTACGGTTAAACAGGGTCGAGACACATGTGTGTGTTGCAATTGTAGTACAATTGAATACATTGTTGTATTTACATGGTTGCTTCAAATCACAATAGTATTTCAAGGGATTGCATGAATCTCAATAAAAGCTAGCAACTTGATTGAATACATGTATATGTTCGTGCTAGTTGTCGCAATCCATACGTGCGATAGTATAGTTTGATGTTTGTGTTTATTATCGTAATTTATACTTGCGTTAATATAACTTTTGTAAAGGTTCCTTGGATCTGTGTATAGTCCAAGAGATTCCTTTGTATCTGTGTTTTATTTTGTATTAATATTTCATTTATTCATGTATTGTGAATGGTTGTGAGTGTAATTGTGGGTTGAACGCATGAGTTATTGTGTTGATACATCATTATTTTTCATTAATAATTTATTTCATAAATTTATATTTTCTTTCACATATTGTGTTTGTGTTGTTCATTTAATCCACCATCCTCTCGGTAACAATTCTGTTACATAATGAATTCTCCCACGCAATGCAGTTACATAATAAATTACGTGCTCGGTATACGATAAGTGTATTTACCTCATTTACACTTATTATTGTTATGTGCTAAATCTTGATAATCTTCAATTTCTACTTCTTATTATTTTACTAAGTTTCTCGGTTTATGCCATCCTGGAACTCTATTATCAATGAGTTCTGTTGCTGGAGATAGAATACATTTACTATAATACTTCTAAACTGTTTCTTTATTCCTAACGTCTAAACTAGTTCTTTATTGCCAACGACAATTCTCGTGCATTTTAGTCTTGGTTCGGGTGGTGGTTGGGTGGGTGGGTGGTGGACAAAACAGTCAAAATTTTACATACTCTATATATCATATATACCACGCATGATACAATTTAGCTAATTTGTGAAGAGAGCAATATACTTGTTTCTTTGTGTTGTTTATTTTTTCTTCATAAGTGTCGGAGTTAGATTACTTTAGAGTATTGAAACTATATTTCCCAGCGAAATTTGTGTTGTTACTTATGATGTAGTCTGAGTCTTCAGCAATTAGTTTTCTTCATTTATTTAATGCTTGCTATATTCCTTTGGATAATAAACATTCGTACCCTCTTTAAATGTTTATACAAGGACGCAGCATTGTGTATATTAACACGATGTAGCCTCGATCGAATCGTGGAAATTGTTAACCAGAATCGTAGTAAATATGATTTTGTGAAAAATCTGCGAATAATGTTATCTCAGTAGAGGATTGTTCCAGAACGCAGTTGAAAAGTTTTCATTTGGTCAGTTTTTAATTAGAATTATAATATTTAACACATTTTTTGTCTTGTATTTGCTTGTCTCGTTTGAATGAAATGAAGAATGCATGTTTTGAATTCGACTGAATGACTGAGTTGAATTGTTTACCGAACAAAATACAACGATTTTGAGATAATTCAGAACTTCAATTCTCATTGATTTCCTGAAAAGTAAATACTTTAATTTAACAAGATTTGATAACCCAAGGAAAATTAAAGTACCCTACATTTTGGAAATAATCAAATCCAAACTTTTTAATAATATCTTTTAAATTTATAGTCATCCAAAAAGCAAATATTTGATGATTGTATAGTGAAAAAGAAAATATAGGAAAATTTGCGCAGTTTCTATGTATCAGACTTCAGAACTACTTTTACTTGTCTACCAATGTGTTGGGACGAACTACGGCTACTAAGTAAATAAACGTGTTTCCAGTCTTTCCTTAATAATGTAATCTTTAATGATTTTCTCTAATATTGTCCTAATTTATTGTAGAACATTCCAATCATCGATTTGTAAAAAAATATTCGGACTCGTTACCCATTGTAATGTACAACCAGTAATCACGCAGAATATTTGCAGCTACTGAAAGGGTCACAAGGTTTACTTTGTTTTCCAATTTGCAACTGCACTTGTAGATCACGTTAGCAAGGCGATTTCAAGGTTCGAATTAGCTAGTGTCCAGCCACACACTTTCTTCGTGGACGAATACAAGATTTATAGGTGTCAGTGTATAATTTGTTTTAAGTACATTGTACACTTTGATATATAGAAGAAGTGCTTGCGTTAATTTCCCAGAACTTACAGAAATGTGATTTGCTCATTAAACCTGGAAGACAAGTTTTCTGTGTTGTTGGATGTCTATATTATAACCATCATCTTTCTTTTTTGAAATGCTTCGTGAAGAACTATATTGATTAAACTGTTTATCCTGTAGTGCTGTGTTTCCATTAATTTGGAAAAGTGTATCTTCCTATAGATATTTTTGCATTTGTTACCTTCATAGTTTTGGGTTAGAAAATTTATTTGCAATATATAGCCAAGATTGTGCTGATGTGCCGTTGAGCTGCGTATACCATTCTATACTAGTCTCTCATCTTGAGCATAACATAATCAATGATGATATCTCTCAAAAGGCTGAGAGAAAATACTGTATAAAATCCAAAATAGCTATGCAATGTTTACATTCAAAATGAATACCATATAAGTCGATATAAATGAACGATTTTATGCAATAATGAGATGGTTGAGAATAGATGAATATAAAGATGAATAAAAAGATGCCGCTATTCTTTTGGGGTTGGCTCCATTGGGATTGATAATATAAAACTGTTAATGCATTATTACCCGTGTTAATGACTTTTTTAATTAATGCAGAGGTTTTAGGAAACTACGTCGTGAAATAGACGGATAGAGGGATTCAGTTGGTTATTTCAATATTACGAAAACTTTACTAATATAACCAAGCCAAACATTTTCATCTTTCTGAATCGTTTTGTTATTTTGGTGCGTAGAACAGTTTCTCATTTTAACCTATTTCTCAGTCTGAATTAATTTCAAGCTGACGAACCTTGCGAACGTGTTATTCTTTTGTAACTGTACTTAGCTTTAAATGTATTAGTCGCAGTACGAAATAATTTTCAAAATTATTTTGCTTTCTTTGAGTTCTAATGTAAATACTATCTTGCTATAGCCGCATTCAGCAATATAACAATTTGACGATCGAAACAATATATCGATATATTTACAGATAAACAACAAAGAAAGATTTATAGATATATAGATTTAAAAAAAAAAACGTTGGGCTTAACGTTAGGTCAGCTAAAGCCACCTAGCAAAGAGTATTGTTAATGTAAATCAGGGTACAATCCTTAAAATACAAAGTCTAATGCAACATTTAAACCGCCCTTAAACATTTGTGACTTTGCAACATCGTCTTGGTAGGCATATTAGTGCAAACTTTGTGATATATATTTGCTTTGGTTTTAGGTTGTGTTGTTTAACGCCATTGTTCAGCACATTATAGGCTAAACGTAGCGTCCAGTCGTCTACTAGAAGACAAACCCAGTAAAACCTAGGGAAGAACATCCAATCCACTGAATAATGGTCGGCACGAAGTTTGACGGAGAACTATCTCAAAAGAGACAATATATCAGAAAGTAGTGGTTCGGTTGAAGTAATAAGAATCGTGACAGACAGGCGATTTAATATTTAATTGGCATTTCCATTTATGTTGACGGTTTTATCTCATGGAAGAATTTCTATTTACATGGTTCATATCTATGCAATCTAAGCAAACGTTTTTAATATAATCGAAGTTAAAACACGTTATGGAAAATTGCAATTCTGTTTTAAAAATTTAGTTTATAATAAGGTTTAATTCCGTATGTAGATCATGTTTACTTTAAAATGATCGTCCTATTTAGTCTAATCTGCCGAGAACAAAAAGGAATACTGCTTTTTGTGATAATGTATAATTTGTGACAAGTAAACGGTATATTAATTTACTTTAAACGTTACATATATATTTTTGTCTGTCCTGATCAATTAGCAATATTCATAAGCGCTTGACATGGCCGAACGCACTATAGATGTATAAAAGGTTTACATAACAGAGTGTGAAAATTAGTTTGTAATTCTCAAAGCCATCATTTAAACGAAACCTTGTTCTAACATATTACGAACTACTTATCATATATAAAGAAAAATCGTCAATCCGTGAGTCAGAAAGTCAAAGACTTAAAACACCCAGAAGAGAAAAAGACTGTAGAATATTCAGCATAACAACAGATTGCTAATATACAGTTAATGAGACAGAATTACACATCGAACTAGAATTAACCACAGAGATTGATTGAAAGAGTATCATCTAAAATGTGGTGTACTTCGCACATTTTCGTCGGAATTATTGTGTTGGGTCAGTGGGGACAATGACGCAATATACAAAAGCACTTTACAATCATGGAAGAAACAAGATAATATATTACTGCTTGTTTATGTAATTTCAAGTCCTTTACGTCAAAATGGAAAAAAGGAAAGTTGTATATATTGATGCCTATTTTAGCATTGTTTTAAATTCAGTTTTCTATTGCAGGCATTCTACGGCCCTTCGTTATTTCACTGGTCCTTACCGACCATGGACAGAAGATTCCATGACAATTGCGAAAAAAACGCCAACGAAAAAGTCTTGGATAAATAAAGACAAAACAAATGTTCAATGCATTTATTTCTACAACTACACTTTTTATCCCGAATGTGAACATACTGTTTCTCTCTGATAAATATTTAATTTAACACGTAGCACGTGAACAAACTATTGAAATATTTGTCAGACGTCATTTTCACATATTTAAATTTGATGTAAATAGAGGTATTATAGCAATGTTTGTGGTTCTCATATGTGTTACAGGAATTTCTTAAAGTGATTATCTTTAGTTTGTTTCACAAAACAAAATTAAAGAGTAGCTGCAAAAGGGTGAATGCCTCCACACAGACTGGCCTGGTTGTGGAGCCGGTTACAGGCCCCTTCGGTGCAACGATGTCTGTCAGCCGATTGTTGGTCAGCTATAACGAATGTTAGCCGGGTAAAAAACGCATGGTTGTTAGGTCAGCCGAGCATGCTCCCCATTCACCCCAGGGGCTGTAAATCAGACCAATTACGATAGATACGAACAACAAGGCGTTACAAAAGATTAAAGACTTGACTTGACTTGACTAGGTGTGCGATGTATTATCCCCGAGTCTATCGTGGTTCTAAATGTTGCTCTTAACGAGAAACCAACCCAAGCTCCTAGTCAGCTGATTCGCATGGCTGAACATGCCGTGAATTATCCATGGTCAATTTTGGTTCTTCGACAATTGATTCGTTTAGTTGAAAAATCAGTTTCAAACCCACTGGCAGTTCTGGCTCTTAGCAAGTTGGAACGGCCAGTTTTCATGGATAACGTTGGCGATTTGAAATACATGATTCTTAATAAGAACAAGCCATAGCCAATGAAAGTCGCAGCAAAGTAGAGTACCAACGAACGAGACCGACGAACGCTTCCCTTTATGTATGTGAAGCACGGATGTGAAGGAAAACATTTCCTGTTATTAAAACGTACATTGCCCATATCATCACTTCCACCAAAAAATCATGGAACGTGTGGACCTAAAGAAACACTCACTCACGTTTTGCCTACATGCACTAACTACAAGCAAAATCTGGCTATTTGACAAGCTACGGAAACGACGTACTTATAAATATACTTCTAATTTTTAACGTACATTCAAACACAAATATACAAAGTGTGTGAACTTAATTATTATCTCCTTTCTAGAGTATTGCGTAGTCCTAAAACGGGCTGTTTTTGTGGAGGATTATGAGGATTATGGCAATTTTTGAATACGTCTTCTGTCAGGTCTTCGACCACTTTCAGCATTTTGACATTCTTTATCTCTTCGGCTTCGGTATCAAGCTTTGCCTGACACGATGCAAAAACATGTAGGCTTCGTTTAGTTCAGCTAATATAGAAGGCATGTTTTTGGCGAGTCAATAATGGATGGTCAGACGGGACTGCTTCGCTTGATATGGTTCAGGCGTGGACGCGATTTAAATCATCCCTACGATTTTGTGTTGGGTCGGAATGCTATGATAGTTGGGTTAGAGTAAACGATAGCGAGGAGTCAAAGAGCATGTATACTTTCAAAAACAAAAGACATATACAATTATTTCAAAACACAAGATTTATTCAAACAAATACCAATTAACAAATAACAATAAACAAATGATTTTTGACAAGACTGACAGCGTTTTTAAATTAAGCTAGATTTCCAGAAATTGAAGTCAGTGGGCCAATATGTACACAAAGTTTTCTAGTTAAAACCAAAAGATGCCATAATAGTAATATAACCATCGGTCTACTTTGTCATCGTTTCTAGAAAAGTGGCGATCAAAATAAGTCACCGAATGTTCTCAAGAATATCAAAGACTGCGCTGATGCAGAACAGAATTGTACTGCATGAAAACAGGAAAAATATTGTATTCAATTCCTTTATTCAATGATGCTTGTACAATGAACGATAGTAGAAAGAATGAAATAATCACTAAAATGCAGTGAGCCTGATCAAAAGGAAAATAACTTAAGATTTTCTTGTATAAAGATAGTCTAGCATTAGTGTATGATCACACTTTCACATGATAAAAAAAAGAGTTGTTTTCTTTCTTTCAAGAATTTTTAAAATACCTTACTTGGTATATAATAAGGACAAGAGCAATTATTATTATTATTATTATTATTATTATTATTATTATTATTATTATTGTTAACACCAACACAGCTCGTCCAATGACTTATCATATTTTGTATCACATTCTCACATCCAAATAACTCTTACATCAATAAATAACAATATATATCAGGCTTTTCTCAAACCCGGTCGGCAAAAATAGCAATAACATGATTTCCCGAAACTAATTTTAACAATGCTTTTTGTTAGTCAACCTTTAATCCCACATTATAAGTCAAAATAGGCGAGATCACCCATGAATCAATTCGTCGATCATACTTTGGCGCTTTCTAGCTTAATAGTCGAGTCACATGACCAAGTATACCGAAAGTTTCAGATGCTCTGTGGTGTCTGGTCAGGTGACCACGAAACATAGAAAAGTCAATGATATTTAGGGTTGTGTTATCCTATACAAGTTGTCAACTATACGATGTGTACATTTCGCAAAAAGACCCCTTCAGCCGAAAGGAGATCAACAGATCATCGCGATATTTTCCAAACTGAACGATCACATAACATTATTATCTCTCTGTTTGACAATTTCCTGAAGTAATACAATACTAATTGTAATGGTCCACTACCACAAATAATGTTTCGGAAACAAATCTTTCTGGATACACCGAATAAGTACTCTAAACTAAGTTTATTATAGGTACCAGGCCACTAAGTATGTTGCAGGCAGAAAACCAGTCTACTGGTGGCGGAAAATGTTTTGTGATGAACCCATTGGTTAATAAATGAGTTTAATGTTTCCGTTATTAATTCAATATATGCAAAAAAAAGTTGACTGGAAAACATTTGCTTATTGTTTGGATACCGTGTATTTCATTAAATGCTGCTTATGCATTTAAAGAACTCTTGCTGCAAAGCTATGTTATTATGAGTAAATCTGCCGAAGAGCATAAGGCTCGTAAAAATGCCTCTAAACACTTTTGGTCAAGGTTGAAAAAGATTCTCGAGCTATCGTAAATAAAATAATTTGTAGTTAGTATGCCAATCTAATTATAATAATATTAAGTTTAATGGGACATTAATTATTGGTCTCTAAACCAAGACGACAAAAAGTGAACCCATACTCAGATAGAACCATTATCGTTTTATAACCACCATTAAAGCAACCCTAGATTATTCATTTTGTTCATTACCTGCTGACTCACCTACAATTACTACTGCGTTTGTTGTGGTACTCGATGGTCTTAATACTGTTATGGGTAGTACTGACATTACATAAAAAGAACTTATCCAGGATATAATCTACGATTGAAAGACTTGTACAATAAGACAACTGTTGTCGCTATTGTTCATCTTTATGTACGTCAATACGAAATAGGTTGATCTTTGGTTCATCTGAGTGGAAAGATCAAATGAAATTTGCCAGTTTTCACGCATACTCAATGTGAATCTATCTCTCTTACACTAGTTAAACTCTAGCTTTGAACTATTTGTTTATACTGTTTATTGTCGGCTGAGTGGTCTTTGGCGCTCGTCTTGTCCGATCACTGCCATCTCACATCTGTGCGCGTTGGTTTCGAGATTATGTTTTGGTCAGTGTAAGTTTGTGAAAAAGCTTGCTAGTTGCTTACCTTGTGTCAGTGGCTTTCTCAAGGGTTTTTTGCCGGTTCTTCCTCCACTAGTTCTAATGGCCGCCATTTAGCTGGTGCTGAGAAATGGCGTTATCCCACAAGGGCCAAACCAAATATTTTTGATTGTCAGTTTCTTGTAATTTTCTTAATAAATTCCTGACAAACGCTATCTCCTGCTGGATCCAGTATACCTGAAAGATTTTTTTGTCCAAGCATTTCTTATAAAGAGAATTTGATTTTAGAATCAAGCAAGAAAAAAAGAGCTAATTTGGTTTGGTACTTGAACAGGAAATAAAACGAAATTCTTCCCTAAGTAATTCATTACACGTAGATTGCAACGGTGTTTGTAAGAAAATTATTTTCATTGGGGTGAGGATTAAATATTCGCCTAATAAATGGAAACTAATCTCATTTATACGTGTATTTAAGGACAGAAAAGTACTGAAAATTACTAATTAAAATAATACTGATGCAGTGATCAAAAAGATTTTTGGAAACATTACGGTGATAAAAAGTTTAGCTTTACCAAAACGTATCCACCCTACAATTGTCTTTTACAAAAGTATCAGATCAACTTTTTCATGAGGCTAAATACGATGAAATATATTGTATACAAAATGAACTTCTCGCCAAGGCAAGACAGAAAATCTAACACATCCTATTATTAAACGACAGCCTGTTTCATTGAAGATTCTGGAACGCCAAAAGCTAGCGGAACGCAATGAGTTCAGCTGGCCAAACGTATGCTAACACAAAGGCAAATCAATAAAATACGATTGCACAAGCCATTTTGTTTAAAATTTATCAGCAGCGCAAGTTACTGCAATATGTCTACGTAAAGAAATAAGCCGAAGATTTCTGGGACCAGCATAAGCAATTATTGCGAAAGCGGTACCACCCACATTACTGCCAGTACTCGATATATTTGCATAGCAGGGCCCAACAAGGCGGGATGAAGTACCCATTGAAATTAGACACAAAGACACAATGATCACTTTCAATAGTGCTCTTAAAACTCACCTTTTCTGACTGCAAGAATAAACTTAAAGACCTAATAAAGTTTCATACGTTAAATATTTCCAGCATTTTGTTTGTTTTCTAATTTCATACTGTTTTGTATTTAGTTTTCTGTAGTCAAATCATTAAAGATGCTGTAAAGCGTTTAGAACTTCTAAAGATTAGGAGCTATACAAAGTCTTCATTCTTCTTCTTCTTCTTCTTCATCTTCTTCTTCTTCTTCTTCTTCTTCTTGTTTCATCTTAGGGATAGATGCTGCGTCGAGGGCGATATCCCGTGAAACAAATAGATGTATCAAACAGTTAGTGATCTAGTGATTTTGTCTAACGACTATAAGAAAAATTTATCGGAAAATGTAAAAGAGCAACGAAACATAAAATTACTATTTAAAATGAGAATCTCAAAGATTATAAACCAACAAACCGACAGACAAGTGGTGGTAGTGGTGTCGAGTCATCTCTGCTAGCAGGAATATCTGGAAGTCTACTTCCCAATCTGTTGGGGATACGACGTGGAAGAGAACCAATGCTACCTGGTACCAGACGCCGAAAGCGTCTCCGTTAAACAACTTTGAGATTCTAGATAAACGTAAATACGTCAGCGGATTTTAAGGAGCATTTTCAAAAGATGAGTTATTGCTTCTATGCAAAACGCAAGATGTTTCACCATTGGCTGAATCAAGTTGTGTACTAAATAACCAAAATCAATGATGAATCTGGATTGGGTAGCGCTTTATGAAATCAACTATTCTGATTTGTTTGGGTTGCCACCAAGTGATGTTATCAAACAGTACATGATGTTATCAAACAGTACGTGATGTTATCAAACAGTACGTGCTATTGCCCAAGTATAAAAACTTAAATACTCTTCTATTTAGTTAGCAGAATGTGGATATTGCTGCGTTAGGTTTATCAAGCGAATGTCCCAGTCTAAAGCGCAGAGTGCAAAGGACACATATGGTGATTTTCTGAAATTTATATTACAATTTACACCAAACCATGCATGGAAAACTACAAAATGGCATTTTTTTTAAACTATCAAATATAAAAGTGACCACCTATTGCCTGAAGCGTAGACGTAAAAAGATACAGACCAAATCATGGAAACAACAAAAATAAACAGACTAATGCTAAAAGGTATATGTTGTATCTGTAGCAGGATAAAAAATGTTTCTTAAACATGACTCACTATTTCAAGAAAAGCCAACAATGTTTGATCTTATTATAATCGATGATTAAATGATAACAAAAATGCCAAGGAAATCGTATGTCTGTAAAGCTGACTATGATCTTTGGTCGAGCAAAATCAAATAGTAACTTTTTTTTCAATAATCGCATTCGGCCTAGATATTTGCAAGTTAATTTGTAAATTACTGAAACCTAGCAAAGGATGGACACTTCCTTGCCATCGTTATATTGGACCCTGGAATCCGTACTCTAATTAACCATGAAAATGACAACCCAATCCGTGCAATCAGGTAGATGCAATTGCAATGTGTCAGACATATATTACTGTGACAAAAAAGATAAATCCAGTTGCAATCGTATTATGCTTGATGATCTAAACATATGAAACCTGCTGGAATAAGATTAGCAACTTGATCTTAAGCTAGTAAATGTAACATTGGAGCGAATATAAACTTGGGGCTTCTTAAAGCTCGTGAGTCTCATTCCCACCTTGGAAGAGAGATACTTTTTGAGAACGGCGTGCAGAGCGCTCTAACATCTGAACTTCAGAAATCAAAAAGGCTTCCTTGACGAAAGGTTATAATAAATTTAGTTCATGACATATGGGTAATAGATCTCGCTGATATATGAAATATTTCACAGCACAATTGCAAAAAAGGAAAGATGATGAATATAGATAATTCTTTGAGTTTAGCAAATATACGTTTAGTGTACCTGTTGCAGATAAAACATAAATGATATGTGAGGTATTATTATCGGTACAGAATAAAAATCGAATATAATATCGAAGATGTTAATAATCCAGTCACAGTAAATTTTCTCGCTTTTCAAAAGGACAGATTTACATTTCGCTGGCCTGTACAACGACATCAAATGTAGTCTTTCCGTGGCGCGTAAGGCTGAGTGCTTGCACTCTCCCATCAGGCTACACAAAAGAACAAACATAAAATCAAATGTTATCTTTTATTGACGACCAGAAACTTCTAACTGTCCACGATTCTTAAATTTCTTAACCATCTCACAGAATATCTGATATTCAGAGTATAGTAAAATAATTTTTAAAAATCGTTTCAGCAAGGTGATATTCTAAATTGTACTGTGACTTTGCTGCTATATCAACTTGCTCGTCTTGAGGTACTATACCTGGCTCATCTTCAAATTTATCTTGAAACAGATACGTTTCTAGATCCAATTTGGAGTGTAAAAATTCTTTAATTCTTCGAAGCATGATTCGTTGCAGTGTTAAGATGATGATGCGCTGCATCATGATAATATAGTAAAGATCTGACACTCTGTTCGCGAAGAACAAAGTTGTTTGGAACATTTTATAAATAAGTCTTTTATCTAATTTATTAGAATAAAATGTCAAATGAAATAGGAAGTATCGTCAGAGGTAAAATCTTAAATAGTAACATGTTAATCGGCGTTGATAATTTGTTTATCAGAAGAAACGAATGTGACTTGTATAGTTAAATAATATAGCGTGTTACTGACAGATTTTGAGGTATCAGAACTTGACAAATGCCAAAAGCTATTTGTTCGATATGATAGAGACACAGTCATCAAATGGTCTTACTGTCTTCTGACAAGTAACAATCTCAGAAACATTTTGAAAATTGATCTTTGAATAAACTGTTAGCAGTGGAGCACATTGGGTAATCTGCACTCTGGATTTGAATTTATATGCTGATTATTCAGATAATATGATCGATACGCGACAACAGCAACTGAAATATATCTCATTTTGAATCAGTATTGAACCTTTATGTTGAATGCATTAATCATTACAATTTTATCGCATTTAAGCATGAAATGTCTTTGTGAAAGGTCGAAATTCTTTAGTTTGAAAGTTCCTGAGAAAGGAGAATTTTGGCTCTAAGGAAGCCTAAAAAGTGTAGTGCTTTCCTTAGTTAATCAAGAACAATGACAATGTATCTGTCTTGTGAAGAAAGACAGAGTTCAGTGCTAGGACGCACCATTTCTAAAGTGAACAGCGTTAAAATACGCTATATTAATTTGTAACATAATTTTCAATTTTCGATTGCTTTTTTATGTTGCAAATGTGTTTGATAATACTAGGATCCATATCATGCATAATTTATTCAGTTTCACTGAAATGTGTTGATGCTAAAGTTCTTATGCAATTTATCTCTTTAATTTTACAGTTAGTTGTTCATTGATAGAAAACACTAAATGCATGCGATCCAAAGCTTCATATGTGTTTAACTGCATTTGGTTATATGAATTTGTTTTCCATTTCTGATTAAACAATACTTGTTATCATGTGGTAACGAAAATTACCTATTTGTAATGTTTAAATAATCTTGTAGTTTATGATTGTTGATAGCTAACATATTGTAATAATAATGGAGCATGTGGTAACGTAGGTAAAGATATAGGGTAATGTTAGATACACGGCTCACGGGGTAATTTATGGCCGGTCGCTGTGCTGCGAGGGTGATGTGTTATCGAATTAAGTCAGAATGTATGCATTGTTAGGATAGCTAGTATGTTTCTGAGTAAGTGAGGTAATAAATATACGTATAGAAAGCGATACGTATAGAGATTTAGAGGTAATTTTTTCATTTAAGGAAACAGTGTTCTGGGGAGAAACCGGCTAGTCCAAAGACGGAAGTCCGGAAGAGATCACGAGTTCGGAATAAAGGACTAGAAAGTACAGAAAGGGATGAAGCGTATAGAGAAGGAAGACTAGAGAGAGAATAAGAAGATACACGAGTCAAGAGAGGAATGTGATGCAATCAGTTGTGGACATGTAATCATTATCACAACTCGTTACTAGGAAGAAATAATACCAAATTAGACACTGATATTAAATTACAAAATTTCAGAGGATAGGACTCTCACATTATACTTGAAGCGTTCGGTGATGAAGATATAACGAAGCCTCTGAAAATTAATAGCTTCAATGGAATTAAATGTATCACAAATAACACTGAAAAAGTACATGTCAATGACACTAGGGAAGATACGATCTTTTGATAGTCTGCAGTGTTTAGAAACATCGCTAGACGAGCCTTTAACAGGCTGCGGTAAATTTGATAATTTGACTGAACATTTTGGTGAAACTGCTAGCACTGAAAGGTATATTTCCTTACGAGTATCATGATGATTGCGAATAGATTTGATGAAACGTGTCTAGCTGACAAAGATACGTATTATCTATGTTAAATCATGATAGTGTCAGTAATGATGGTTATGCTTATTCTAAATCAATATGGAACTCTTACCACTGCAATAATTCAGCGATTATCATGATTCATATTTTATCACAGATGTACTGTTGCTCACATATATATATATTTGGAAATGTCAGAAACATAAGCGCTGGTATCTAAGGACTGGATCCAGCTTGGTATTATTCGGCACCCGGACTATGTTGTTACGCATTTCTAAACATTGGAGTTGGTAAAAGACCAATATATGTTCAACTTTATATAACGTGGAATCCGAGGCGGAATAATCGACGTAACAATAACAGATGCAGAGGCTAATTATAAATATCTACCCGACTATGATAAGACAGAATCATCAAGTGTCATAACCTATCTAAATTCGAATAATCGTTATGCAGATTCAATGTCCGGGTATATTCCGTATGGTCGTTTCAGTGGAAAACAGTTTTTTTTATGAAACTGATAAAACAGAAAAGCAGGATCTGAGAATCCTGATGTTTTTAGTTCAAGGTGTTATTGACTATCCTGTGGAGTTTCATGATTCACATAATGATTATCGATTTTGTCAAGATTCAATGCTGATCGATTTCAGTTGATTGTATGATGAACAGAGACATTGTTTGCAAGGTAAATCTGTTGTTCGAAATTTGGTTCCTAATCTGTTTGGCAAAAGGAGTGGCGTGTTAGACTATCAAACTCTGAAACAAGCAGTTGATCATGGACTTGTTCTAAGAAATGTTCATCGCGTGCTACAATTCAATCATTTAAAATTGATGAATGGTTATATCGACTTTAATACAAGCAGAAAAGCATTTGCCAAAACAAAATTAGAAACCTAATTGTTCAAGCTTATGAACAGAAGCGTCTTTGTCAAGACCATGGGAAATATTAGAAAAGCGAGTCAATGTTGAGATCGTCGATAACTTAAAACGTCGTAATACACTTGTAGCATCTGATGATTTTGCCAGTATGTAACAATTTAATTAAAGTCTAGTAGGGATTCAACGAAGAATAACAAACTTGAAGCTGGATAAGCCAGACGATGTAGGTATGGCAGTACTTGAAATATGGCAGCACTAACAATTGCAGCGATGTCAAAGCTAAGTCCCATCTGGAGAGACAGGAATATGTCTGAAAACTAAAATCAGACTATTGAGAGCACTAGTCATCTCAGTCTTTTTGTATTCATGTGAGGCCTTGACACTGACATCAGAATTAGAACGAAGAATCCGGGCATTTGAAATGAGATGCTACAGAATCATCCTTGGCATATCTGACATGGACCACATCACAAATGAAGAAGTGCGTAACACCATAGGCGGACACTGACATCAGAATTACAACGAAGAATCCGGGCACTTGAAATGAGATGCTACAGAATCATCCTTGACATATCTGACATGGACCACATCACAAATGAAGAAGTGCATAACACCATAGGTGGCCATTATGAAGACCTCCACACCACTGCCTAAAAAATAAAGCTGAAATGGTATGATGGCCATGTCACTAGAACCAACAGTCTATCCACATGAATACTGCAGGGCAGCGTCAAGGGTGGTAGAAAGAGAGGTAGACAGAGAAAAGAGTGGAGTGACAACATCATAGAATGGACCAGGAAAAGTTTTGCGGAGACACAGGCATTTGCGCATGATCGAAATAAGTGGAGGGAATTGGTAAGATGTTCTGCAGCACAGTGCCTCAACGACCACACTAGTCCAAGAGACTGATGATGATGATGAGGAGGAGGAGGAGGAGGAGATGGAGGAGGAGGAGGTGGAGGAGGAGGAGGACGACGACGACGACGACGATAATGATATATATTTTTTTATCATATAGTAAACTTTTGTGGAATGTCAAAAATAAGTATAGTGAAATTTTGTTTGAAATTTTAAATAAATTCCGCAGTAGTTGTGTGCAGTTGTTTATTTGTTTACCCTATTTTGACTGATGACTATGATGATTCAATGATCGCTCCTCACGTGGTAAATCGATAATGAAATCGACGTTGTTGCCTGAACAAAGTTATTTTTGTATTTGTTTTGCTAGCACAGGGAAAAAAAGTTCAAACGCAGGAGTAATTGTAAATATAGGGGTTTGGCTAAAACACCCCATTATTTACAGTTACTCCTGCGTTATAAGAAATGGTTCGTTAAGTCAGTGGAACATTGTCATTAATGCAACGACGTACTTATGTTTCCCCTTTAATAAATATCGTTGTTGTTGTTTTAGGGTTTAACGCCATTTTTCAGCACACGATAGGCTATACATGGCGGCCAGTATTATTGGTGGAGGAAGAACCCGGGAAAAACCCGGAAAGAACCACCGACCCACTAGAACTACTTGCAAGCTTTCTCACATAACTACATTAGCCGAATCTTAGACTCGAACCCATGCAGACAGAGGTAAGACGGCAGTGATCCGTAACGGAAAGCGCTTTAGACCACTCGGCCACTCGGGGCCCCTAATAAATATCGTACCGTCCAACAACTAAGAATGTAAACCAAGCAGACATTATCAGTGTCGTATTAGAGTGAAACAAAAACACCTTAAAAGCAAACCAAAACAAGATAAAAACATTGTACAGGTCATAAGGTTTTAGAGGAACGTTACAACGTTGAAGTGCTTATCATTTAATGTCATAACATGCAGTGATATCATTTACCTAGAGTGAACGTATCGCAAAATTCTGTTAGCACTTTCTTCATTCCAGATCATGTTTATATTTATTTGTATTCAAATAATTTCGATCAAATTACAGCTCTTTAAAAACATCTCTGTAGTCTGTTTATCATCACTTGAGGGCTGTAAACAATTTTTTTGCGGTTATTACTCATTAAGTTAGTTAAACGTTACTACTATCTTCCATAGTGAACTACTTACAGTTTTCATCATGCTCCTGTATATATATATATATATATATATATATATATATATATATATATATATATATATATATATATATATATATATATATATATATATATATATATATATATATATGGGAGAAAAACGTGGGGAGGGGTAGCAAAATGTGACGGCTTGTTAGTTTTCCTATATAGGCTACATCAATTTTAGAGCACATGCAAATTTAGGTGGGAGGGTCTGAACCCCCACCCCAATGACGTCTCTGCATATTCTTTCATTAATTCATTAATTCATACTTATTGATGGATAGGACGCAAAGTTGAAATATATAATATAAATAACGCACACATTCCCATGGATGATATTAATCTAGGTGACAGACTGTTCTTATCCATTATGTTTATAATTGGATTCAAACTGAAATTTATATGGTAAGAATGAGCTAACACTAAATTCATTTGAATGATGCCTTGCCTGCTTCGCCTGTACAGTGCACAATCCAAAGAAATGTGCTAGTTTACAAATAAACATTAGGTCATTGCTATAACTATAGTTTTATTATTTTAAGCGTTAATATCATTATTTTAAGCGTTAATATCATTATTTTAAGCGTTAATATCATTATTTTAAGCGTTAATATTATTATTTTAAGCGTTAATATCATTATTTTAAGCGTTAATATCATTATTTTAAGCGTTAATATTATTATTTTAAGCGTTAATATCATTATTTTAAGCGTTAATATTATTATTTTAAGCGTTAATATCATTATTTTAAGCGTTAATATTATTATTTTAAGCGTTAATATCATTATTTTAAGCGTTAATATCATTATTTTAAGCGTTAATATTATTATTTTAAGCGTTAATATCATTATTTTAAGCGTTAATATCATTATTTTCAGCGTTAATATCATTATTTTAAGCGTTAATATCAGTGATAAAATTGAGGGAAAAAACATGATCAACAGTTAATATGATGCTATTACACAAGCGATAAAGAGTGTATAGTGTACTGTGCGAAAGCAGCGATGATCGCTGGATATATATGACTACAAAATAAGAGAGAGAGGAGATGGGGATGGTTACCATTACATCATGAACTTGTACTTGGCAACACAGTGAGATGATTCGACACCACTACCACCACTACACTAAATAATACTAATACTTTTATCTTATGTACTAAAATAAAGGATTGAAATGGGTTTACTGCTATAATACATTAGAGAGCTTTAAAACTATGGCATCCCATTGGAGTCAGCACTAAATGGTCTTGTACATAAACGAAAACATCAAATACCAAAGTATATTCTCTTATGGTATATTCAAATTTAGCACGTGGGCTTATCACAGCAATTGCGATTGAACCAGTTCGATTTCTAGCCGTCCTTGACTTTGGCAAGGTTTACATTTCGAAATTTTCACACAATATCTTGAAACAATTTTACGATTTTTAACAAAGTATTTTAAATAGAATTCCATTGGATTTTGTAACTAATTTGCATCTAGCACATTTTAATAATAATTTTCAGATTACTTGAGAATGTTTGCTATTGATGGAAGATAATTAGACACAGTTGAGCCAGAAGATGCGCTTGTCAATCAAATGTATTTTGAGTGTCATGTCAACTTTTTTATTACATAGGAAATATTTGTAATTGTGTATTGCGACAACTGAATTCAGAAGGTGATGAAATTCCTGAGAATCAGTTCCAAGATGTTTTTGATAGCTGACGAGAGTGTATAAATAGAAGCAAGTTAGTCTTGCTTAATACGCTTTTCAAAATTTGTTTGAAATTGAAAAAGCTAGCTGCATGCCTATGTTGTAAGCATGTCAACCTATGTATGTTGTGGAATTGAAAGAATACTGGCATCGGCCTGATGACGAGTTTGCCTTGTTTTCATTGGCTTATGCGTGGGAATATGAGTTGCCAATCAAGGTATCTGTAACGGAAACGATCCGAAATCTTAGTTTCCTATACTATTTCAGAGTTGTTTCTACTCGGAAAAGGTTTTTGTTTACGGTGCATAATTAAATCTGAGGAGCTATACATCTGATGAGTGATTTGGTTCTATGAAATGTCAACGAAGTACAAATTTAAAAGGTATCTCGAGTTGTTTGGAAATTCGATAATGCAGCAAATTTAAGGTAAAAGTTTAGAAATTGTGATGTAATACATTAATAAACACTTCTGTATTAGCGATTAAAATATTTTCATAACGATAAACAAGACTTGATTTAATAATTACAACAGAATAACTAGGGGCCCCGAGTGGCAGAGTGGTCTAAAGCGCTCTCCGTTACGGATCACTGCCATCTCACTTCTGTCTGCGTGGGTTCGAGTCTCAGAAAGCTTGCCAGTAGCTTCTCGTGGGTCGGTGTATCTTTCCGGGCCTTTTCCTGGGTTCTTTCTCCACCATTAATACTGGCCGACACGTATAGCCTATCGTGTGCTGAAAATTGGCGTCAAACGCTACAACAACAACATAATAACCATGATTTGTAGTTTGAATAATGTCTCGTGTTTTTATTTTAGCTTTGAACTATTACAGCTGTAGAGAGGGAATTTGTAACGAATTTATTACAATAAAAATTGTTCCATGCAAAATCAACGGTGTACGGAAGGAGATCTCAGGCAACTACTTGTCTGAGTAGAGATTTTTCAGAACAGATCGTTGCTTGTATCTTTTGCATAGTATTGGCTAGTTTTAATCAGTTGAACTGTAATGTATATAGCATACACATCATGCACGTGTCTTTTTTCTACTATCAGGAACACACATACTGTAAATCTTATGCGTGCAATATAATATGGCAAGCCCGCGTGCAGTGATACAGAAACAAGAAAGCCATCTTTAAAAAGAAAAGATAGGTAAAAATAGAACTCTTCGGAGCATCTGACTCGTTTGAATGGAATTGAAATAAACGTTACATAATCTATTCATTTTTTAAACATTTCGATTCTATAATGGAGTTAATAAATTAATATGTGCATTAAATAAAAGTAATATACGGAAATAAAATATAAATTCAGCTAGCAAGAACATGATTATGATAAAGAAGGAAATCAATGACTGATGGAAATGTATTTCCATTTTGTACATAAACTAACATGACACCTAAAGTTGTTTAACTTGCCTTTTAGCTACATATCGTAACGTTATTCAGAGATTGACAAATATGAGCTTAAATGCAGGACGACAAACAATTTACAAAGATGAATGTTATGTACATTTATATTCAAAATAACACATCACTATACATATATTTGTAGTGTGTTGGTCCTATCCTTCAAAAGGATAAAGCAGTACTCGAGTGTTAAAAGACCTCTTGGCAGGGTAGAAGATTAGAAATTGAACATTCAGGCAGGATATTCGTCTTGATGGCCTCCCATTTTATAGTTTACAAGACTAAGTCAGATGTAAGTATATTTAGTACCTCTGAAAACAATGAGTGCAACAGTTAAAATACACTAGTTATGTTAGTTTTAACTGTTAAACCGTATATGGGGGAATATCTGCATGTTGTTTTCAAACAATTTCTGATTTGGGAGAAGTCTGAGTGAACTTGTTAATTTGCCGTCTTTGCCGGACGAATTATTTCACCCTTAACATTTCTGTGCTGATTAAGCTTGCGACTTTAGATTAGTGGTTAATGCCTGGTTAACAAAATTACTCAGAAATTTCCCGACATTCAGGATTCACATAGAAACTTATTGGACTTCACTATACGTTAGCTTTTCTTTGTAATCCATTTTGATTTTTTCATAGAAAACTCTAGCTAGTCTGGTTCGCTATTTTTTCATAGAAAACTCTAGCTAGTCTGGTTCGCTATATCGGAATGCAAACGCAAGGAGCATACTAAGCAGGGAACCATACTAAACTCTAGCATGTTGAATTTTCAACCTCAGGGGAGATATTTAATCAGCGAATCACTGATTCAATATCTTCCTTAAGCTTACACCTTAATTTTAATTTAAAAACACACGTAATCATTGTATACGGTCTTTATAATTGAGTTTTACGAGTGAAGGTCACACGAAGGAAGCAGTTCTACTGCACACAGTTGTCTTTCCGCAACACAAAACTGTATATGGACAAGTTACATAAGCATTATTTGAAGTCACAGAAGTGCTTGGTTTATCACTTGCCTTTTACAACGGTTTTATGCAAAAATCATACTGTGGAAACACTCATCGTTAACCTGTATGATGACAGATATATAATCTGGTATGAATTCTTACACATTTGTCTGTCACCTTTTGATACCTGGCAATATAGTAATGGAAATATATGAAAGCCATCGACACCAGATCATGATATACATTTCGGGATTAGTGAGTAACTTGTGAATTATTACAACTGCACAGTTACGTTTAAAACATACGGTACATGGTAAAACTCCATTTTCACTATTCCACCACAGGAGACTGAAATCGAAATTACTGGACCAATTACACTCGAAACGGTTTTCAAACGTAAAAAATGTTCACACCTGTCACTATAAAAAGAAAACGAACGCAGCAAAACTGTGAAAACGGCCTAGACAAAAGCACTGAGAGATTACTCTTTTACATGTCATAAATAATAACACAATTCAGTAAGATAAATTGTAAAGAGAGATAACTCTGAACGTTGCTGATTTTACTTTTAGTAGTTATCTGTCCATAATAGTAGTGCGCAAAACAGAGTCTTCTATAGACGATTATAACACATTCTCCAAAAAGAAAGAAAACAATTTAAATGCAAAATTTAGAAACACAATTGAAAATATAAAGTATCTTCCTTGTTGAAAGTAATCTCAGAAAGGGCTAGCAGGTTGTATAATGATTTATTGAGCTCAAAATCTTCACGCACTTAAATGAACCAAATGTTATTAAAATTAACGTTGGCAAAAAGAGTATGTAATATAATTAGCATCTATACAAGTATATCCACATACTGGGGCAGAATCTGGGGCCAATTAGCCGTTCTATTACTGATAGTTAAAAATCATCATAGGATCGAGTGCCACAATCGAAGTCAATGCTTTTGTTCGATTTTCATAACCTGTGACATCCAAGTTCGGTGAATTCAGATGTATTCTTGTAAATCATTAACTAATGTAATACATTAGCTTCTTAGAACCCAATCATTATTCAAACAATATGATAAGTTCAAGAATTAACGTAACACTTCCTATCCATAACTCAACATAGTATTTTTACGACATAAATTAACACTACGTCATTCTTAACAAAGAATTAAGGTAAGAATTCCAATTCATAATTCAAAAGCACATTACTAAATAAATGTATCGAATGAATTCATGCAAATACTTCTGTTTCATAATACAAAACACATTATTATACAAGTGTATCCAATTAAATAAATTATTCAAATGTATCAAACGAAATCATGCAGACCTGTAAACGAAGCAAACATAATATCAATTACATCACAATAAAAGTGGAATTGAGACAATACCTTGTGTCTTGGCGGGGTTTTGGCGGTTTTCGACCTGGTTTACTTCTTAAAGTACGAATGTATTTCTCTCAAATAACATTCAGAGTCTTTACAAAAGAAATATAATTCTACACTGTCTCTCTTGCAGAGAACTTTTTAAAGACTGAATTCTAATTCAGCTAGTGCGATATTGTGTTCTAAAGATTTCTCGTGTAAAACACCCCCTTATTTAAGCATGACCAATCAGAAACAAATGTATTTTCCCCTGCTTTCCTCTAAAAGTCGCTTACGTCATGGTCAATATGACACGCTTTGGTTTTAAGTAACATAATCTCTGTTTTCTCTAAATTCTGACATTTTCGTGATAAAATGAAACTTTACAAGGTGGCTGTTGGTCAGCCAGCTCTGAACAAATACGGTTAATTAGTACAACGGCCACATTCTACTGTACCGATACCTCTCCTCTGCACGCTGTGTCTCATACATTTAACTAATGGCTATATGGCCAACCAAAAATTTGTCACTTAACACCCCTGTGCGCGTATGTATGTATGTATGTATGTATGTATGTATGTATGTATGTATGTATGTATGTATGTATGTATGTATGTATGTATGTATGTTTTTTATGGTTTAACGCCATTTTTAAGCACAATATAGGTTAAGAACCACTGACACACGAGAAGCTACTGGCAAGCTTTCTCACATAACTACATTAGCCGAATTTTAGACTCGAACCCACGCAAACAGAGGTGAGATGGCAGTGATCCGTGACGGACAGTGCTTTAAACCACTCGGCCACTCGGGGCCCCATGTATGTATGTATGTATGTATGTATGTATGTATGTATGTATGTATGTATGTATGTATGTATGTATGTATGTATGTATGTATGTATGTATCTATGTATGGATGGATGGATATCAATCAATCAATCAATCAATCAATCAATCTATCTATCTATCTATCTATCTATCTATCTATCTATCTATCTATCTATCTATCTATCTATCTATCTATCTATCTATCTATCTATCTATCTATCTGTTCGTCCGTCCGTCCGTCAATCCGTCCGTCCATCCATCCATCCATCCAACCACCCACCCACGCATGCGTCCGTCCGTGTGTGTGTTGGCGCGCGTGTGTGTGTGTGTGTGTGTGTGTGTGTGTGTGTGTGTGTGTGTGTGAATCAATTTAGTTGCAACTGTTCACGTCAATTATACTGTAATTAATTATCATTCTTGTGCAAGACAGTCTAATGGTACGGAAGTTTGGGATTGCCTTTGAGGAGTCCGGCAAAATCTACTTCCTGGAGGAAGGAAGTGTAACACGTAATCACCATAATTAAACTATGTTCTCGGGTTTGCAGAAGAAGATTAGTGGGTGGTTAGACGTCATATTACGCAGTTAAAACTTATTTTATCCGGTGTACGCTTAAAAGCAGCCCATTAAGTTTTTGACGGCGTCCAAAATTGTGGAAATGTAATGTGTCACAGAATTAGGCGAAAATTGAATTTATTTTCTTCTTGATTTACAAGGAGAACACGATTCTGCCTCTAGCAAATTAAGGGGCCCCAAATTACCTCCCTTTGACGATGAAAAAGATAACATGGATAGTTATCTTCATCGCTTTGAGCGGTATGCCGAAAACCAGAAGTGGAGTCAAAATGACTGGGCATTGCATCTAAGTGCTCTATTAAAGGGTAAAGCACTGGATGTATACTCGCGACTTCCTAGAGACGATGTGTTTACAACCTTTGGTCAGTTCACAATGAGAATTGCGAACTATTTTGAGCGGTGGATTGAATGCGGCAAAGCGGTGAAAACGTTTGAAGGATTGACTGATTTCTTGCTCAGAGATCAATTATTTAATACAGTTGGGCGAGAATTAGATCAATTTCTGAAAGAGAAAGTCTTCACAAACGTAAAAGATATGGCTAAGCAAGCCGATCTGTTTGCCGAAGCTCATGGGGGAACCCAGAACGTGGTTTTAAAAGATTTTAAGTCTGGAAACCAGTCTGCGAGACCTATGCCTAGGGAGCTTGTAAAATCAGCTGTGGTAAATAGGTCAGTTAGGAATCCAGTTATTCAGCGTCTGCAATGTTTCTTGTGTAATGCATGGGGTCATGTTCAAAAAGACTGTCCTAAAAGAAAGGGACTTGTACATAAGGTAGCAGTGGCTATACAAAGTAAAGGTATATCTGATAATATCGTACAGGTAGAACCTTGTATTCATTCGCTTGGCACGTGTCTATTTCCCGAAGCGCGTGTACCAACCGCGAGAGGGTTTGTCAACGGTCGAGAAGTCGTAGTATTACGTGACACTGGTTGCACTGGCGTAGTGATCAAACGTAGTCTCGGATCAAAGTAAAAACACCCTTCCTAACGGGAACTGTTGATACCCTTTGTATGGAAAACCCTATTTACGATCTGACGATCGGTAATGTTGAAGGTTCCCGTCTTCCAACCATGGCCGATTTTAAAATACCTTTGGCTCAGGCAGTCGAAACGCGAGCGCAAACACGGAGAGAGAAAACCGCGTTTCATAAATTAATAGTCCCTGAATCGATCTCCGGAATTTCGCGTGATGATTTCAAACAAGAGCAAGAACGTGATGAATCCATCAAAACTATTGTTGAGAAAATCACGTCCGGCGCGATTAAACACTGCAAGCGTGGCGGTAGCTCGAGATTCGTACGCAAGAACGGATTAATTCATAGGGAGTTTAGCGCTCGGGAGGGTAAGAAGTATTGGCAAGTGGTCGTAACCCAGAGATATAGATCTCAAGTACTTAGGGTGGCGCATGAGTCAAGCATGGCAGGACACCTAGGTAAGGCTAAGACCACTAGCAGGGTAGTCGTTGAATTCTACTGGCCCGGTGTTAATGGCGATGTCACACGGTTCTGTAGGTCGTGCGACGTATGTCAGAAAACCGTCTGTAAGGGAAGGGTCACAAGGGTGCCTTTAGGACAGATGCCATTAATAGATACACCTTTTAAAAGAGTGGCAGTAGATATTGTAGGACCAATACACCGGTTACCGAAGGAAAGAATCGGTATATTCTTACTCTGGTTGATTACGCGACCAGATACCCCGAAGCCGTAGCGTTACCGACTATTGAAACGGAAAGGGTAGCTGAAGCATTAGTTGATATCTTCAGTAGGGTAGGGGTACCAGAAGAAATCCTCACTGATTGTGGTGCCCAATTCACCTCTGACCTCATGGGTGAAATAAGTAGGTTGTTATCCATCAAACAGCTAAACACTACCCCATACCATCCGATGTGCAATGGACTGGTAGAGAAGTTTAATGGTACCCTGAAAAGCATGCTGCGAAAGATGTGCGCGGAACGTCCGCAAGACTGGGACCGTTATTTGAACGCTGTTCTGTTCGCGTACCGTGAAGTACCGCAGGAAAGTTTAGGGTTTTCACCCTTCGAACTGTTGTACGGTAGGACAGTTCGAGGCCCGATGCGGATACTACGCGAACTATGGACTGGTGACGTCGCGAACGAGGAAATAAAAACAACTTACCAGTACGTGTTAGATCTAAGAAATAAACTTGAGAGTACATGCCAGATGGCACGTGACGAATTAATTCAATCGGGGCGCAGATATGCCAAGTATTATAACCGCAGAGCGCGAAATAGGAAATTTCTTGTGGGAGATCAGGTGCTATTGCTTCTTCCAACGAGCTCAAATAAGTTATTAGTCCAGTGGAAAGGTCCATATGAAGTTAAAGAGGTAAAAGGTGACATGAACTATAAAATTGACATGGACGGGGATTTAAAAACATTCCATGCTAACATGCTCAAGTTGTATATCAAGAGACAGCGACAATGTTGAAAAGGGGGTCTTAAATGTCGTTTGTACGGCAGTCGTAGACGATGATGAAGCTGATTCGAATATCGAGAGTTCCCTTGAATGTCCCTTGGGAGTTGCGGGGGAAGGGATAGATAAAGTCGATGTGATTGCGGAGTTGACGAAAGACCAGCGTCAACAGATTAATGCGCTCTTGGCTAAACACTCTTATGTATTCACAGACAGACCAGGTTGTACATCTTTGTTGGACCTCAAAATTAAACTGAATACGTCTGACCCTATTCGAATCAAGGGATATCCGGTGCCATACAACGCACGTGAAGCTGTGGACGAAGAGGTGGGTAAAATGTTGGATCTGGGGGTGATTGAACCCTCCAACTCGCCATATTCTTCTCCAGTAGTGCTAGTCAGGAAAAAGGACGGGACGAACCGATTCTGCATCGATTTTCGGCAGTTGAATAAAATCACTGTGTTCGATGCAGAACCAATGCCAGATATGGAGGGTCTATTTGCGAAGTTGTCGGGAAACCGATGGATTTCCAAATTAGATCTGGCCAAGGGATATTGTCAGGTTCCCATTGTCCCAGAATCCCGAGCATTGACAGCATTTGCGACCCAGAAAGGACTGTATCAATTCAAAGTGATGCCATTCGGGTTAGTTGGAGCCAGCGCCACCTGTTGTCGTTTGATGCGTAAGTTGCTTAAAGGTTTAGCAAACGTTGATAGCTTTGTAGACGACATATTCGTGTACACGAATACTTGGAGTGAGCACGTGTCCGTCCTGAGCGAGCTCTTCAATAGACTCCGCAGAGCGAACCTCACAGTGAGACCCACTAAATGCAGTATTGGTTATACAGATTTAGATTGTTTGGGTCATAGGGTCAGCGGTATGGGTCAGTTAAAACCTCATCCCAAGCAAGTTGAAGCAATTAGAGACGCACCAAAGCCAACCAATAAAACGCAGGTAAGATCATTTCTAGATCTAGTAGGTTTTTATAGAAAGTTTATACCGAACTTTGCAGCCATTGCTAGCCCGCTGTCTGATTTGACCAAGAAAGGGCAACCAAACAAAGTTGAATGGGGACCGCCACAAGATAAAGCATTTTGTACTCTGAAAGAGAAACTTGTTAGTGCACCTATATTAAAATTGCCAGATGTCAGCAAACCTTTTATTCTAAGAACAGATGCTTCTGAAACTGGGTTGGGGGGAGTTTTACTGCAAGAGCAAGACGACAGTAAGTTACCCGTAGCTTACTCGAGTAGGAAATTGCTACCCAGGGAGAAGAATTATTCCGTCATAGAAAAGGAATGTTTGGCCGTAGTATGGGGAATTGGGAAGTATCACGCATATCTATTTGGGAGAGATTTCGTTCTCGAGACTGATCGCCAACCCCTACTGTATTTAAACAAGGCCAAGGTCGCTAACGCTCGGTTGATGCGTTGGGCGCTAACACTACAACCTTATCGCTTCCGTGTAGAAGCAATAAGGGGAGTTGAAAATGTAGGTGCAGACTACTTGAGTAGGGCATGATGGGAAATTTGTATGGATTTGCCCAGTAATAAATCCAGATTGTAGTATAACCAGTGTAAATGTTGTAAGATATCATCAGTAGTTATTTTTCTTCTATTCTGTGTTAGTTTTAAAAATGTGTACATTTTATTCTTAGGGGGGAGGTATTGTCACAGAATTAGGCGAAAATTGAATTTATTTTCTTCTTGATTTACAAACTAATCTCACCATTTTTTTTTGTTTCGTCGTACATGCGTTGCCTGGGGTGAATAAGTGGTTTTTCCCAAGGTAAGCGGCGTGTAACGATTTGCATGTGCCTGATTTTGAATTACATGAAATCCAGAACATTAGTTTCACGTAGTGCACGGTAATCTTGCCGTGATTTCTGCTCACCTATTTGAGGGTATATAAGGCAGAATATTTTTGATCAATATTACGGGACCTAAAGTATCTAATCACAGGATAGATAGCTCGTCTTTCAATCTCCAGCCAAAAGGGTGAGTGTTAAATTTATATTTCGTTTTATTGTGAATTTTATTCAGTTTATCATTTTCATATAATGATGCCTTTATTGCAATGCAGATTTTAAACGTGAATATTTGGAATTACTAGTCACTATTAGACTTTAAATGCAATAGCATGATCTAAGGTTTAGATTATTTTTTGAGACATCTATTATTAGTCTGGTTTCTTTATTGTAGCTGATAGCATGTCTGATAACGCATCTGATAACGCATCTGATAACATCTCTGAGAACATCTCTGATAGCATGTCTGATAACGCATCTGATAACATCTGATAACATCGCTGATAACGTCTTTGAGATGATAACATCTGATAACGCATCTGATAACGTCTGATAACGCATCTGATAACGTCTGATAACGCATCTGAAAACATCTCTGATAACGTCGGCTGATAACATTTCTGATATAGTAGCTGAAATTGTTGCTGATTTATTGTGCAATCCAATTGAAGTATCTGACTGTATGTCTGTCAGATTGTCTGTCCGTCTACATCTGTCGTGACGTGTAAATATCCGGAAAGCTAGAAGTCCGAGTGTCGGATCTGTCTAGAGTTGTAAACATCCGGGGCGACATCTAGGGTATTGAGGAACGTTAGTTCTAGTAGATGTTGTATGCTGTCTGTACGTATAACTATGGTGGATCCGTGAAGGGCAAGTGACCGATAAAAGTATTGAGTCAACCCTAGGTCTTCGGGGAAACTGGGCGGCGATTCAACTGTGGGTGAATCGTACGGTTAAACAGGGTCGAGACACATGTGTGTGTTGCAATTGTAGTACAATTGAATACATTGTTGTATTTACATGGTTGCTTCAAATCACAATAGTATTTCAAGGGATTGCATGAATCTCAATAAAAGCTAGCAACTTGATTGAATACATGTATATGTTCGTGCTAGTTGTCGCAATCCATACGTGCGATAGTATAGTTTGATGTTTGTGTTTATTATCGTAATTTATACTTGCGTTAATATAACTTTTGTAAAGGTTCCTTGGATCTGTGTATAGTCCAAGAGATTCCTTTGTATATGTGTTTTATTTTGTATTAATATTTCATTTATTCATGTATTGTGAATGGTTGTGAGTGTAATTGTGGGTTGAACGCATGAGTTATTGTGTTGATACATCATTATTTTTCATTAATAATTTATTTCATAAATTTATATTTTCTTTCACATATTGTGTTTGTGTTGTTCATTTAATCCACCATCCTCTCGGTAACAATTCTGTTACATAATGAATTCTCCCACGCAATGCAGTTACATAATAAATTACGTGCTCGGTATACGATAAGTGTATTTACCTCATTTACACTTATTATTGTTATGTGCTAAATCTTGATAATCTTCAATTTCTACTTCATATTATTTTACTAAGTTTCTCGGTTTATGCCATCCTGGAACTCTATTATCAATGAGTTCTGTTGCTGGAGATAGAATACATTTACTATAATACTTCTAAACTGTTTCTTTATTCCTAACGTCTAAACTAGTTCTTTATTCCCAACGACAATTCTCGTGCATTTTAGTCTTGGTTCGGGTGGTGGTTGGGTGGGTGGGTGGTGGACAAAACAGTCAAAATTTTACATACTCTATATATCATATATACCACGCATGATACAATTTAGCTAATTTGTGAAGAGAGCAATATACTTGTTTCTTTGTGTTGTTTATTTTTTCTTCATAAGTGTCGGAGTTAGATTACTTTAGAGTATTGAAACTATATTTCCCAGCGAAATTTGTGTTGTTACTTATGATGTAGTCTGAGTCTTCAGCAATTAGTTTTCTTCATTTATTTAATGCTTGCTATATTCCTTTGGATAATAAACATTCGTACCCTCTTTAAATGTTTATACAAGGACGCAGCATTGTGTATATTAACACGATGTAGCCTCGATCGAATCGTTGAAATTGTTAACCAGAATCGTAGTAAATATGATTTTGTGAAAAATCTGCGAATAATGTTATCTCAGTAGAGGATTGTTCCAGAACGCAGTTGAAAAGTTTTCATTTGGTCAGTTTTTAATTAGAATTATAATATTTAACACATTTTTTGTCTTGTATTTGCTTGTCTCGTTTGAATGAAATGAAGAATGCATGTTTTGAATTCGACTGAATGACTGAGTTGAATTGTTTACCGAACAAAATACAACGATTTTGAGATAATTCAGAACTTCAATTCTCATTGATTTCCTGAAAAGTAAATACTTTAATTTAACAAGATTTGATAACCCAAGGAAAATTAAAGTACCCTACATTTTGGAAATAATCAAATCCAAACTTTTTAATAATATCTTTTAAATTTATAGTCATCCAAAAAGCAAATATTTGATGATTGTATAGTGAAAAAGAAAATATAGGAAAATTTGCGCAGTTTCTATGTATCAGACTTCAGAACTACTTTTACTTGTCTACCAATGTGTTGGGACGAACTACGGCTACTAAGTAAATAAACGTGTTTCCAGTCTTTCCTTAATAATGTAATCTTTAATGATTTTCTCTAATATTGTCCTAATTTATTGTAGAACATTCCAATCATCGATTTGTAAAAAAATATTCGGACTCGTTACCCATTGTAATGTACAACCAGTAATCACGCAGAATATTTGCAGCTACTGAAAGGGTCACAAGGTTTACTTTGTTTTCCAATTTGCAACTGCACTTGTAGATCACGTTAGCAAGGCGATTTCAAGGTTCGAATTAGCTAGTGTCCAGCCACACACTTTCTTCGTGGACGAATACAAGATTTATAGGTGTCAGTGTATAATTTGTTTTAAGTACATTGTACACTTTGATATATAGAAGAAGTGCTTGCGTTAATTTCCCAGAACTTACAGAAATGTGATTTGCTCATTAAACCTGGAAGACAAGTTTTCTGTGTTGTTGGATGTCTATATTATAACCATCATCTTTCTTTTTTGAAATGCTTCGTGAAGAACTATATTGATTAAACTGTTTATCCTGTAGTGCTGTGTTTCCATTAATTTGGAAAAGTGTATCTTCCTATAGATATTTTTGCATTTGTTACCTTCATAGTTTTGGGTTAGAAAATTTATTTGCAATATATAGCCAAGATTGTGCTGATGTGCCGTTGAGCTGCGTATACCATTCTATACTAGTCTCTCATCTTGAGCATAACATAATCAATGATGATATCTCTCAAAAGACTGAGAGAAAATACTGTATAAAATCCAAAATAGCTATGCAATGTTTACATTCAAAATGAATACCATATAAGTCGATATAAATGAACGATTTTATGCAATAATGAGATGGTTGAAAATAGATAAATATAAAGATGAATAAAAAGATGCCGCTATTCTTTTGGGGTTGGCTCCATTGGGATTGATAATATAAAACTGTTAATGCATTATTACCCGTGTTAATGACTTTTTTAATTAATGCAGAGGTTTTAGGAATCTACGTCGTGAAATAGACGGATAGAGGGATTCAGTTGGTTATTTCAATATTACGAAAACTTTACTAATATAACCAAGCCAAACATTTTCATCTTTCTGAATCGTTTTGTTATTTTGGTGCGTAGAACAGTTTCTCATTTTAACCTATTTCTCAGTCTGAATTAATTTCAAGCTGACGAACCTTGCGAACGTGTTATTCTTTTGTAACTGTACTTAGCTTTAAATGTATTAGTCGCAGTACGAAATAATTTTCAAAATTGTTTTGCTTTCTTTGAGTTCTAATGCAAATACTATCTTGCTATAGCCGCATTCAGCAATATAACAATTTGACGATCGAAACAATATATCGATATATTTACAGATAAACAACAAGGAAAGATTTATAGATATATAGATTTAAAAAAAAAACGTTGGGCTTAACGTTAGGTCAGCTAAAGCCACCTAGCACAGAGTATTGTTAATGTAAATCAGGGTACAATCCTTAAAATACAAAGTCTAATGCAACATTTAAACCGCCCTTAAACATTTGTGACTTTGCAACATCGTCTTGGTAGGCATATTAGTGCAAACTTTGTGATATATATTTGCTTTGGTTTTAGGTTGTGTTGTTTAACGCCATTGTTCAGCACATTATAGGCTAAACGTAGCGTCCAGTCGTCTACTAGAAGACAAACCCAGTAAAACCTAGGGAAGAACATCCAATCCACTGAATAATGGTCGGCACGAAGTTTGACGGAGAACTATCTCAAAAGAGACAATATATCAGAAAGTAGTGGTTCGGTTGAAGTAATAAGAATCGTGACAGACAGGCGATTTAATATTTAATTGGCATTTCCATTTATGTTGACGGTTTTATCTCATGGAAGAATTTCTATTTACATGGTTCATATCTATGCAATCTAAGCAAACGTTTTTAATATAATCGAAGTTAAAACACGTTATGGAAAATTGCAATTCTGTTTTAAAAATTTAGTTTATAATAAGGTTTAATTCCGTATGTAGATCATGTTTACTTTAAAATGATCGTCCTATTTAGTCTAATCTGCCGAGAACAAAAAGGAATACTGCTTTTTGTGATAATGTATAATTTGTGACAAGTAAACGGTATATTAATTTACTTTAAACGTTACATATATATTTTTGTCTGTCCTGATTAATTAGCAATATTCATAAGCGCTTGACATGGCCGAACGCACTATAGATATATAAAAGGTTTACATAACAGAGTGTGAAAATTAGTTTGTAATTCCCAAAGCCATCATTTAAACGAAACCTTGTTCTAACATATTACGAACTACTTATCATATATAAAGAAAAATCGTCAATCCGTGAGTCAGAAAGTCAAAGACTTAAAACACCCAGAAGAGAAAAAGACTGTAGAATATTCAGCATAACAACAGATTGCTAATATACAGTTAATGAGACAGAATTACACATCGAACTAGAATTAACCACAGAGATTGATTGAAAGAATATCATCTAAAATGTGGTGTACTTCGCACATTTTCGTCGGAATTATTGTGTTGGGTCAGTGGGGACAATGACGCAATATACAAAAGCACTTTACAATCATGGAAGAAACAAGATAATATATTACTGCTTGTTTATGTAATTTCAAGTCCTTTACGTCAAAATGGAAAAAAGGAAAGTGGTATATATTAATGCCTATTTTAGCATTGTTTTAAATTCAGTTTTCTATTGCAGGCATTCTACGGCCCTTCGTTATTTCACTGGTCCTTACCGACCATGGACAGAAGTTTGTAAGATTCCATGACAATTGCGAAAAAAAACGCCAACGAAAAAGTCTTGGATAAATAAAGACAAAACAAATGTTCAATGCATTTATTTCTACAACTACACTTTTTATCCCGAATGTGAACATACTGTTTCTTTCTGATAAATATTTAATTTAACACGTAGCACGTGAACAAACTATTGAAATATTTGTCAGACGTCATTTTCACATATTTAAATTTGATGTAAATAGAGGTATTATAGCAATGTTTGTGGTTCTCATATGTGTTACAGGAATTTCTTAAAGTGATTATCTTTAGTTTGTTTCACAAAACAAAATTAAAGAGTAGCTGCAAAAGGGTGAATGCCTCCACACAGACTGGCCTGGTTGTGGAGCCGGTTACAGGCCCCTTCGGTGCAACGATGTCTGTCAGCCGATTGTTGATCAGCTATAACGAATGTTAGCCGGGTAAAAAACGCATGGTTGTTAGGTCAGCCGAGCATGCTCCCCATTCACCCCAGGGGCTGTAAATCAGACCAATTACGATAGATACGAACAACAAGGCGTTACAAAAGATTAAAGACTTGACTTGACTTGACTAGGTGTGCGATGTATTATCCCCGAGTCTATCGTGGTTCTAAATGTTGCTCTTAACGAGAAACCAACCCAAGCTCCTAGTCAGCTGATTCGCATGGTTGAACATGCCGTGAATTATCCATGGTCAATTCTGGTTCTTCGACAATTGATTCGTTTAGTTGAAAAATCAGTTTCAAACCCACTGGCAGTTCTGGCTCTTAGCAAGTTGGAACGGCCAGTTTTCATGGATAACGTTGGCGATTTGAAATACATGATTCTTAATAAGAACAAGCCATAGCCAATGAAAGTCGCAGCAAAGTAGAGTACCAACGAACGAGACCGACGAACGCTTCCCTTTATGTATGTGAAGCACGGATGTGAAGGAAAACATTTCCTGTTATTAAAACGTACATTGCCCATATCATCACTTCCACCAAAAAATCATGGAACGTGTGGACCTAAAGAAACACTCACTCACGTTTTGCCTACATGCACTAACTACAAGCAAAATCTGGCTATTTGACAAGCTACGGAAACGACGTACTTATAAATATACTTCTAATTTTTAACGTACATTCAAACACAAATATACAAAGTATGGCAACTTAATTATTATCTCCTTTCTAGAGTATTGCGGAGTCCTAAAACGGGCTGTTTTTGTGGAGGATTATGAGGATTATGGCAATTTTTGAATACGTCTTCTGTCAGGTCTTCGACCACTTTCAGCATTTTGACATTCTTTATCTCTTCGGCTTCGGTATCAAGCTTTGCCTGACACGATGCAAAAACATGTAGGCTTCGTTTAGTTCAGCTAATAAAGAAGGCATGTTTTTGGCGAGTCAATAATGGATGGTCAGACGGGACTGCTTCGCTTGATATGGTTCAGGCGTGGACGCGATTTAAATCATCCCTACGATTTTGTGTTGGGTCGGAATGCTATGATAGTTGGGTTAGAGTAAACGATAGCGAGGAGTCAAAGAGCATGTATACTTTCAAAAACAAAAGACATATACAATTATTTCAAAACACAAGATTTATTCAAACAAATACCAATTAACAAATAACAATAAACAAATGATTTTTGACAAGACTGACAGCGTTTTTAAATTAAGCTAGATTTCCAGAAATTGAAGTCAGTGGGCCAATATGTACACAAAGTTTTCTAGTTAAAACCAAAAGATGCCATAATAGTAATATAACCATCGGTCTACTTTGTCATCGTTTCTAGAAAAGTGGCGATCAAAATAAGTCACCGAATGTTCTCAAGAATATCAAAGACTGCGCTGATGCAGAACAGAATTGTACTGCATGAAAACAGGAAAAATATTGTATTCAATTCCTTTATTCAATGATGCTTGTACAATGAACGATAGTAGAAAGAATAAAATAATCACTAAAATGCAGTGAGCCTGATCAAAAGGAAAATAACTTAAGATTTTCTTGTATAAAGATAGTCTAGCATTAGTGTATGATCACACTTTCACATGATAAAAAAAAGAGTTGTTTTCTTTCTTTCAAGAATTTTTAAAATACCTTACTTGGTATATAATAAGGACAAGAGCAATTATTATTATTATTATTATTATTATTATTATTATTGTTAACACCAACACAGCTCGTCCAATGACTTATCATATTTTGTATCACATTCTCACATCCAAATAACTCTTACATCAATAAATAACAATATATATCAGGCTTTTCTCAAACCCGGTCGGCAAAAATAGCAATAACATGATTTCCCGAAACTAATTTTAACAATGCTTTTTGTTAGTCAACCTTTAATCCCACATTATAAGTCAAAATAGGCGAGATCACCCATGAATCAATTCGTCGATCATACTTTGGCGCTTTCTAGCTTAATAGTCGAGTCACATGACCAAGTATACCGAAAGTTTCAGATGCTCTGTGGTGTCTGGTCAGGTGACCACGAAACATAGAAAAGTCAATGATATTTAGGGTTGTGTTATCCTATACAAGTTGTCAACTATACGATGTGTACATTTCGCAAAAAGACCCCTTCAGCCGAAAGGAGATCAACAGATCATCGCGATATTTTCCAAACTGAACGATCACATAACATTATTATCTCTCTGTTTGACAATTTCCTGAAGTAATACAATACTAATTGTAATGGTCCACTACCACAAATAATGTTTCGGAAACAAATCTTTCTGGATACACCGAATAAGTACTCTAAACTAAGTTTATTATAGGTACCAGGCCACTAAGTATGTTCCAGGCAGAAAACCAGTCTACTGGTGGCGGAAAATGTTTTGTGATGAACCCATTGGTTAATAAATGAGTTTAATGTTTCCGTTATTAATTCAATATATGCAAAAAAAAGTTGACTGGAAAACATTTGAATATTGTTTGGATACCGTGTATTTCATTAAATGCTGCTTATGCATTTAAAGAACTCTTGCTGCAAAGCTATGTTATTATGAGTAAATCTGCCGAAGAGCATAAGGCTCGTAAAAATGCCTCTAAACACTTTTGGTCAAGGTTGAAAAAGATTCTCGAGCTATCGTAAATAAAATAATTTGTAGTTAGTATGCCAATCTAATTATAATAATATTAAGTTTAATGGGACATTAATTATTGGTCTCTAAACCAAGACGACAAAAAGTGAACCCATACTCAGATAGAACCATTATCGTTTTATAACCACCATTAAAGCAACCCTAGATTATTCATTTTGTTCATTACCTGCTGACTCACCTACAATTACTACTGCGTTTGTTGTGGTACTCGATGGTCTTAATACTGTTATGGGTAGTACTGACATTACATAAAAAGAACTTATCCAGGATATAATCTACGATTGAAAGACTTGTACAATAAGACAACTGTTGTCGCTATTGTTCATCTTTTTGTACGTCAATACGAAATAGGTTGATCTTTGGTTCATCTGAGTGGAAAGATCAAATGAAATTTGCCAGTTTTCACGCATACTCAATGTGAATCTATCTCTCTTACACTAGTTAAACTCTAGCTTTGAACTATTTGTTTATACTGTTTATTGTCGGCTGAGTGGTCTTTGGCGCTCGTCTTGTCCGATCACTGACATCTCACATCTGTGCGCGTTGGTTTCGAGATTATGTTTTGGTCAGTGTAAGTTTGTGAAAAAGCTTGCTAGTTGCTTACCTTGTGTCAGTGGCTTTCTCAAGGGTTTTTTGCCGGTTCTTCCTCCACTAGTTCTAATGGCCGCCATTTAGCTGGTGCTGAGAAATGGCGTTATCCCACAAGGGCCAAACCAAATATTTTTGATTGTCAGTTTCTTGTAATTTTCTTAATAAATTCCTGACAAACGCTATCTCCTGCTGGATCCAGTATACCTGAAAGATTTTTTTGTCCAAGCATTTCTTATAAAGAGAATTTGATTTTAGAATCAAGCAAGAAAAAAAGAGCTAATTTGGTTTGGTACTTGAACAGGAAATAAAACGAAATTCTTCCCTAAGTAATTCATTACACGTAGATTGCAACGGTGTTTGTAAGAGAATTATTTTCATTGGGGTGAGGATTAAATATTCGCCTAATAAATGGAAACTAATCTCATTTATACGTGTATTTAAGGACAGAAAAGTACTGAAAATTACTAATTAAAATAATACTGATGCAGTGATCAAAAAGATTTTTGGAAACATTACGGTGATAAAAAGTTTAGCTTTACCAAAACGTATCCACCCTACAATTGTCTTTTACAAAAGTATCAGATCAACTTTTTCATGAGGCTAAATACGATGAAATATATTGTATACAAAATGAACTTCTCGCCAAGGCAAGATAGAAAATCTAACACATCCTATTATTAAACGACAGCCTGTTTCATTGAAGATTCTGGAACGCCAAAAGCTAGCGGAACGCAATGAGTTCAGCTGGCCAAACGTATGCTAACACAAAGGCAAATCAATAAAATACGATTGCACAAGCCATTTTGTTTAAAATTTATCAGCAGCGCAAGTTACTGCAATATGTCTACGTAAAGAAATAAGCCGAAGATTTCTGGGACCAGCATAAGCAATTATTGCGAAAGCGGTACCACCCACATTACTGCCAGTACTCGATATATTTGCATAGCAGGGCCCAACAAGGCGGGATGAAGTACCCATTGAAATTAGACACAAAGACACAATGATCACTTTCAATAGTGCTCTTAAAACTCACCTTTTCTGACTGCAAGAATAAACTTAAAGACCTAATAAAGTTTCATACGTTAAATATTTCCAGCATTTTGTTTGTTTTCTAATTTCATACTGTTTTGTATTTAGTTTTCTGTAGTCAAATCATTAAAGATGCTGTAAAGCGTTTAGAACTTCTAAAGATTAGGAGCTATACAAAGTCTTCATTCTTCTTCTTCTTCTTCTTCTTCATCTTCTTCTTCTTCTTCTTCTTCTTCTTCTTGTTTCATCTTAGGGATAGATGCTGCGTCGAGGGCGATATCCCGTGAAACAAATAGATGTATCAAACAGTTAGTGATCTAGTGATTTTGTCTAACGACTATAAGAAAAATTTATCGGAAAATGTAAAAGAGCAACGAAACATAAAATTACTATTTAAAATGAGAATCTCAAAGATTATAAACCAACAAACCGACAGACAAGTGGTGGTAGTGGTGTCGAGTCATCTCTGCTAGCAGGAATATCTGGAAGTCTACTTCCCAATCTGTTGGGGATACGACGTGGAAGAGAACCAATGCTACCTGGTACCAGACGCCGAAAGCGTCTCCGTTAAACAACTTTGAGATTCTAGATAAACGTAAATACGTCAGCGGATTTTAAGGAGCATTTTCAAAAGATGAGTTATTGCTTCTATGCAAAACGCAAGATGTTTCACCATTGGCTGAATCAAGTTGTGTACTAAATAACCAAAATCAATGATGAATCTGGATTGGGTAGCGCTTTATGAAATCAACTATTCTGATTTGTTTGGGTTGCCACCAAGTGATGTTATCAAACAGTACATGATGTTATCAAACAGTACGTGATGTTATCAAACAGTACGTGCTATTGCCCAAGTATAAAAACTTAAATACTCTTCTATTTAGTTAGCAGAATGTGGATATTGCTGCGTTAGGTTTATCAAGCGAATGTCCCAGTCTAAAGCGCAGAGTGCAAAGGACACATATGGTGATTTTCTGAAATTTATATTACAATTTACACCAAACCATGCATGGAAAACTACAAAATGGCATTTTTTTAAACTAGCAAATATAAAAGTGACCACCTATTGCCTGAAGCGTAGACGTAAAAAGATACAGACCAAATCATGGAAACAACAAAAATAAACAGACTAATGCTAAAAGGTATATGTTGTATCTGTAGCAGGATAAAAAATGTTTCTTAAACATGACTCACTATTTCAGGAAAAGCCAACAATGTTTGATCTTATTATAATCGATGATTAAATGATAACAAAAATGCCAAGGAAATCGTATGTCTGTAAAGCTGACTATGATCTTTGGTCGAGCAAAATCAAATAGTAACTTTTTTTTCAATAATCGCATTCGGCCTAGATATTTGCAAGTTAATTTGTAAATTACTGAAACCTAGCAAAGGATGGACACTTCCTTGCCATCGTTATATTGGACCCTGGAATCCGTACTCTAATTAACCATGAAAATGACAACCCAATCCGTGCAATCAGGTAGATGCAATTGCAATGTGTCAGACATATATTACTGTGACAAAAAAGATAAATCCAGTTGCAATAATATTATGCTTGATGATCTAAACATATGAAACCTGCTGTAATAAGATTAGCAACTTGATCTTAAGCTAGTAAATGTAACATTGGAGCGAATATAAACTTGGGGCTTCTTAAAGCTCGTGAGTCTCATTCCCACCTTGGAAGAGAGATACTTTTTGAGAACGGCGTGCAGAGCGCTCTAACATCTGAACTTCAGAAATCAAAAAGGCTTCCTTGACGAAAGGTTATAATAAATTTAGTTCATGACATATGGGTAATAGATCTCGCTGATATATGAAATATTTCACAGCACAATTGCAAAAAAGGAAAGATGATGAATATAGATAATTCTTTGAGTTTAGCAAATATACGTTTAGTGTACCTGTTGCAGATAAAACATAAATGATATGTGAGGTATTATTATCGGTACAGAATAAAAATCGAATATAATATCGAAGATGTTAATAATCCAGTCACAGTAAATTTTCTCGCTTTTCAAAAGGACAGATTTACATTTCGCTGGCCTGTACAACGACATCAAATGTAGTCTTTCCGTGGCGTGTAAGGCTGAGTGCTTGCACTCTCCCATCAGGCTACACAAAAGAACAAACATAAAATCAAATGTTATCTTTTATTGACGACCAGAAACTTCTAACTGTCCACGATTCTTAAATTTCTTAACCATCTCACAGAATATCTGATATTCAGAGTATAGTAAAATAATTTTTAAAAATCGTTTCAGCAAGGTGATATTCTAAATTGTACTGTGACTTTGCTGCTATATCAACTTGCTCGTCTTGAGGTACTATACCTGGCTCATCTTCAAATTTATCTTGAAACAGATACGTTTCTAGATCCAATTTGGAGTGTAAAAATTCTTTAATTCTTCGAAGCATGATTCGTTGCAGTATTGAGATGATGATGCGCTGCATCATGATAATATAGTAAAGATCTGACACTCTGTTCGCGAAGAACAAAGTTGTTTGGAACATTTTATAAATAAGTCTTTTATCTAATTTATTAGAATAAAATGTCAAATGAAATAGGAAGTATCGTCAGAGGTAAAATCTTAAATAGTAACATGTTAATCGGCGTTGATAATTTGTTTATCAGAAGAAACGAATGTGACTTGTATAGTTAAATAATATAGCGTGTTACTGACAGATTTTGAGGTATCAGAACTTGACAAATGCCAAAAGCTATTTGTTCGATATGATAGAGACACAGTCATCAAATGGTCTTACTGTCTTCTGACAAGTAACAATCTCAGAAACATTTTGAAAATTGATCTTTGAATAAACTGTTAGCAGTGGAGCACATTGGGTAATCTGCACCCTGGATTTGAATTTATATGCTGATTATTCAGATAATATGATCGATACGCGACAACAGCAACTGAAATATATCTCATTTTGAATCAGTATTGAACCTTTATGTTGAATGCATTAATCATTACAATTTTATCGCATTTAAGCATGAAATGTCTTTGTGAAAGGTCGAAATTCTTTAGTTTGAAAGTTCCTGAGAAAGGAGAATTTTGGCTCTAAGGAAGCCTAAAAAGTGTAGTGCTTTCCTTAGTTAATCAAGAACAATGACAATGTAGCTGTCTTGTGAAGAAAGACAGAGTTCAGTGCTAGGACGCACCATTTCTAAAGTGAACAGCGTTAAAATACGCTATATTAATTTGTAACATAATTTTCAATTTTCGATTGCTTTTTTATGTTGCAAATGTGTTTGATAATACTAGGATCCATATCATGCATAATTTATTCAGTTTCACTGAAATGTGTTGAAGCTAAAGTTCTTATGCAATTTATCTCTTTAATTTTACAGTTAGTTGTTCATTGATAGAAAACACTAAATGCATGCGATCCAAAGCTTCATATGTGTTTAACTGCATTTGGTTATATGAATTTGTTTTCCATTTCTGATTAAACAATACTTGTTATCATGTGGTAACGAAAATTACCTATTTGTAATGTTTAAATAATCTTGTAGTTTATGATTGTTGATAGCTAACATATTGTAATAATAATGGAGCATGTGGTAACGTAGGTAAAGATATAGGGTAATGTTAGATACACGGCTCACGGGGTAATTTATGGCCGGTCGCTGTGCTGCGAGGGTGATGTGTTATCGAATTAAGTCAGAATGTATGCATTGTTACGATAGCTAGTATGTTTCTGAGTAAGTGAGGTAATAAATATACGTATAGAAAGCGATACGTATAGAGATTTAGAGGTAATTTTTTCATTTAAGGAAACAGTGTTCTGGGGAGAAACGGGCTAGTCCAAAGACGGAAGTCCGGAAGAGATCACGAGTTCGGAATAAAGGACTAGAAAGTACAGAAAGGGATGAAGCGTATAGAGAAGGAAGACTAGAGAGAGAATAAGAAGATACACGAGTCAAGAGAGGAATGTGATGCAATCAGTTGTGGACATGTAATCATTATCACAACTCGTTACTAGGAAGAAATAATACCAAATTAGACACTGATATTAAATTACAAAATTTCAGAGGATAGGACTCTCACATTATACTTGAAGCGTTCGGTGATGAAGATATAACGAAGCCTCTGAAAATTAATAGCTTCAATGGAATTAAATGTATCACAAATAACACTGAAAAAGTACATGTCAATGACACTAGGGAAGATACGATCTTTTGATAGTCTGCAGTGTTTAGAAACATCGCTAGACGAGCCTTTAACAGGCTGCGGTAAATTTGATAATTTGACTGAACATTTTGGTGAAACTGCTAGCACTGAAAGGTATATTTCCTTACGAGTATCATGATGATTGCGAATAGATTTGATGAAACGTGTCTAGCTGACAAAGATACGTATTATCTATGTTAAATCATGATAGTGTCAGTAATGATGGTTATGCTTATTCTAAATCAATATGGAACTCTTACCACTGCAATAATTCAGCGATTATCATGATTCATATTTTATCACAGATGTACTGTTGCTCGCATATATATATATTTGGAAATGTCAGAAACATAAGCGCTGGTATCTAAGGACTGGATCCAGCTTGGTATTATTCGGCACCCGGACTATGTTGTTACGCATTTCTAAACATTGGAGTTGGTAAAAGACCAATATATGTTCAACTTTATATAACGTGGAATCCGAGGCGGAATAATCGACGTAACAATAACAGATTGAGAGGCTAATTATAAATATCTACCCGACTATGATAAGACAGAATCATCAAGTGTCATAACCTATCTAAATTCGAATAATCGTTATGCAGATTCAATGTCCGGGTATATTCCGTATGGTCGTTTCAGTGGAAAACAGTTTTTTTTATGAAACTGATAAAACAGAAAAGCAGGATCTGAGAATCCTGATGTTTTTAGTTCAAGGTGTTATTGACTATCCTGTGGAGTTTCATGATTCACATAATGATTATCGATTTTGTCAAGATTCAATGCTGATCGATTTCAGTTGATTGTATGATGAACAGAGACATTGTTTGCAAGGTAAATCTGTTGTTCGAAATTTGGTTCCTAATCTGTTTGGCAAAAGGAGTGGCGTGTTAGACTATCAAACTCTGAAACAAGCAGTTGATCATGGACTTGTTCTAAGAAATGTTCATCGCGTGCTACAATTCAATCATTTAAAATTGATGAATGGTTATATCGACTTTAATACAAGCAGAAAAGCATTTACCAAAACAAAATTAGAAACCTAATTGTTCAAGCTTATGAACAGAAGCGTCTTTGTCAAGACCATGGTAAATATTAGAAAAGCGAGTCAATGTTGAGATCGTCGATAACTTAAAACGTCGTAATACACTTGTAGCATCTGATGATTTTGCCAGTATGTAACAATTTAATGAAAGTCTAGTAGGGATTCAACGAAGAATAACAAACTTGAAGTTGGATAAGCCAGACGATGTAGGTATGGCAGTACTTGAAATATGGCAGCACTAACAACTGCAGCGATGTCAAAGCTAAGTCCCATCTGGAGAGACAGGAATATGTCTGAAAACCAAAATCAGACTATTGAGAGCACTAGTCATCTCAGTCTTTTTGTATTCATGTGAGGCCTTGACACTGACATCAGAATTAGAACGAAGAATCCGGGCATTTGAAATGAGATGCTACAGAATCATCCTTGGCATATCTGACATGGACCACATCACAAATGAAGAAGTGCGTAACACCATAGGCGGACACTGACATCAGAATTACAACGAAGAATCCGGGCACTTGAAATGAGATGCTACAGAATCATCCTTGACATATCTGACATGGACCACATCACAAATGAAGAAGTGCATAACACCATAGGTGGCCATTATGAAGACCTCCACACCACTGCCTAAAAAATAAAGCTGAAATGGTATGATGGCCATGTCACTAGAACCAACAGTCTATCCACATGAATACTGCAGGGCAGCGTCAAGGGTGGTAGAAAGAGAGGTAGACAGAGAAAAGAGTGGAGTGACAACATCATAGAATGGACCAGGAAAAGTTTTGCGGAGACACAGGCATTTGCGCATGATCGAAATAAGTGGAGGGAATTGGTAAGATGTTCTGCAGCACAGTGCCTCAACGACCACACTAGTCCAAGAGACTGATGATGATGATGATGATGATGATGAGGAGGAGGAGATGGAGGAGGAGGAGGTGGAGGTGGAGGAGGACGACGACGACGACGATAATGATATATATTTTTTTATCATATAGTAAACTTTTGTGGAATGTCAAAAATAAGTATAGTGAAATTTTGTTTGAAATTTTAAATAAATTCCGCAGTAGTTGTGTGCAGTTGTTTATTTGTTTACCCTATTTTGACTGATGACTATGATGATTCAATGATCGCTCCTCACGTGGTAAATCGATAATGAAATCGACGTTGTTGCCTGAACAAAGTTATTTTTGTATTTGTTTTGCTAGCACAGGGAAAAAAAGTTCAAACGCAGGAGTAATTGTAAATATAGGGGTTTGGCTAAAACACCCCATTATTTACAATTACTCCTGCGTTATAAGAAATGGTTCGTTAAGTCAGTGGAACATTGTCATTAATGCAACGACGTACTTATGTTTCCCCTTTAATAAATATCGTTGTTGTTGTTTTAGGGTTTAACGCCATTTTTCAGCACACGATAGGCTATACATGGCGGCCAGTATTATTGGTGGAGGAAGAACCCGGGAAAAACCCGGAAAGAACCACCGACCCACTAGAACTACTTGCAAGCTTTCTCACATAACTACATTAGCCGAATCTTAGACTCGAACCCATGCAGACAGAGGTAAGACGGCAGTGATCCGTAACGGAAAGCGCTTTAGACCACTCGGCCACTCGGGGCCCCTAATAAATATCGTACCGTCCAACAACTAAGAATGTAAACCAAGCAGACATTATCAGTGTCGTATTAGAGTGAAACAAAAACACCTTAAAAGCAAACCAAAACAAGATAAAAACATTGTACAGGTCATAAGGTTTTAGAGGAACGTTACAACGTTGAAGTGCTTATCATTTAATGTCATAACATGCAGTGATATCATTTACCTAGAGTGAACGTATCGCAAACTGCATGACATTCTGTTAGCACTTTCTTAATTCCAGATCATGTTTATATTTATTTGTATTCAAATAATTTCGATCAAATTACAGCTCTTTAAAAACATCTCTGTAGTCTGTTTATCATCACTTGAGGGCTGTAAACAATTTTTTTGCGGTTATTACTCATTAAGTTAGTTAAACGTTACTACTATCTTCCATAGTGAACTACTTACAGTTTTCATCATGCTCCTGTATATATATATATATATATATATATATATATATATATATATATATATATATATATATATATATATATATATATGGGAGAAAAACGTGGGGAGGGGTAGCAAAATGTGACGGCTTGTTAGTTTTCCTATATAGGCTACATCAATTTTAGAGCACATGCAAATTTAGGTGGGAAGGGTCTGAACCCCCACCCCAATGACGTCTCTGCATATTCTTTCATTAATTCATTAATTCCTACTTATTGATGGATAGGACGCAAAGTTGAAATATATAACATAAATAACGCACACATTCCCATGGATGATATTAATCTAGGTGACAGACTGTTCTTATCCATTATGTTTATAATTGGATTCAAACTGAAATTTATATGGTAAGAATGAGCTAACACTAAATTCATTTGAATGATGCCTTGCCTGCTTCGCCTGTACAGTGCACAATCCAAAGAAATGTGCTAGTTTACAAATAAACATTAGGTCATTGCTATAACTATAGTTTTATTATTTTAAGCGTTAATATCATTATTTTAAGCGTTAATATCATTATTTTAAGCGTTAATATTATTATTTTAAGCGTTAATATCATTATTTTAAGCGTTAATATCATTATTTTAGGCGTTAATATTATTATTTTAAGCGTTAATATCATTATTTTAAGCGTTAATATTATTATTTTAAGCGTTAATATCATTATTTTAAGCGTTAATATCATTATTTTAAGCGTTAATATTATTATTTTAAGCGTTAATATCATTATTTTAAGCGTTAATATCATTATTTTCAGCGTTAATATCATTATTTTAAGCGTTAATATCAGTGATAAAATTGAGGGAAAAAACATGATCAACAGTTAATATGATGCTATTACACAAGCGATAAAGAGTGTATAGTGTACTGTGCGAAAGCAGCGATGATCGCTGGATATATATGACTACAAAATAAGAGAGAGAGGAGATGGGGATGGTTACCATTACATCATGAACTTGTACTTGGCAACACAGTGAGATGATTCGACACCACTACCACCACTACACTAAATAATACTAATACTTTTATCTTATGTACTAAAATAAAGGATTGAAATGGGTTTACTGCTATAATACATTATAAAGCTTTAAAACTATGGCATCCCATTGGAGTCAGCAGTAAATGGTCTTGTACATAAACTAATTCGAAAACATCAAATACCAAAGTATATTCTCTTATGGTATATTCAAATTTAGCACGTGGGCTTATCACAGCAATTGCGATTGAACCAGTTCGATTTCTAGCCGTCCTTGACTTTGGCAAGGTTTACATTTCGAAATTTTCACACAATATCTTGAAACAATTTTACGATTTTTAACAAAGTATTTTAAATAGAATTCCATTGGATTTTGTAACTAATTTGCATCTAGCACATTTTAATAATAATTTTCAGATTACTTGAGAATGTTTGCTATTGATGGAAGATAATTAGACACAGTTGAGCCAGAAGATGCGCTTGTCAATCAAATGTATTTTGAGTGTCATGTCAACTTTTTTATTACATAGGAAATATTTGTAATTGTGTATTGCGACAACTGAATTCAGAAGGTGATGAAATTCCTGAGAATCAGTTCCAAGATGTTTTTGATAGCTGACGAGAGTGTATAAATAGAAGCAAGTTAGTCTTGCTTAATACGCTTTTCAAAATTTGTTTGAAATTTAAAAAGCTAGCTGCATGCCTATGTTGTAAGCATGTCAACCTATGTATGTTGTGGAATTGAAAGAATACTGGCATCGGCCTGATGACGAGTTTGCCTTGTTTTCATTGGCTTATGCGTGGGAATATGAGTTGCCAATCAAGGTATCTGTAACGGAAACGATCCGAAATCTTAGTTTCCTATACTATTTCAGAGTTGTTTCTACTCGGAAAAGGTTTTTGTTTACGGTGCATAATTAAATCTGAGGAGCTATACATTTGATGAGTGTTTTGGTTCTATGAAATGTCAACGAAGTACAAATTTAAAAGGTATCTCGAGTTGTTTGGAAATTCGATAATGCAGCAAATTTAAGGTAAAAGTTTAGAAATTGTGATGTAATACATTAATAAACACTTCTGTATTAGCGATTAAAATATTTTCGTAACGATAAACAAGACTTGATTTAATAATTACAACATAATAACTAGGGGCCCCGAGTGGCAGAGTGGTCTAAAGCGCTCTCCGTTACGGATCACTGCCATCTCACTTCTGTCTGCGTGGGTTCGAGTCTCAGAAAGCTTGCCAGTAGTTTCTCGTGGGTCGGTGTATCTTTCCGGGCCTTTTCCTGGGTTCTTCCTCCACCATTAATACTGGCCGACACGTATAGCCTATCGTGTGCTGAAAATTGGCGTCAAACGCTACAACAACAACATAATAACCATATTTTTTAGTTTGAATAATGTCTCGTGTTTTTATTTTAGCTTTGAACTAGTACAGCTGTAGAGAGGGAATTTGTAACGAATTTATTACAATAAAAATTGTTCCATGCAAAATCAACGGTGTACGGAAGGAGATCTCAGGCAACTACTTGTCTGAGTAGAGATTTTTCAGAACAGATCGTTGCTTGTATCTTTTGCATAGTATTGGCTAGTTTTAATCAGTTGAACTGTAATGTATATAGCATACACATCATGCACGTGTCTTTTTTCTACTATCAGGAACACACATACTGTAAATCTTATGCGTGCAACATAATATGGCAAGCCCCGCGTGCAGTGATACGGAAACAAGAAAGCCATCTTTAAAAAGAAAAGATAGGTAGAAATAGAACTCTTCGGAGCATCTGACTCGTTTGAATGGAATTGAAATAAACGTTACATAATCTTTTCATTTTTTAAACATTTCTATTCTATAATGGAGTTAATAAATTAATATGTGCATTAAATAAAAGTAATATACGGAAATAAAATATAAATTCAGCTAGCAAGAACATGATTATGATAAAGAAGGAAATCAATGACTGATGGAAATGTATTTCCATTTTGTACATAAACTAACATGACACCTAAAGTTGTTTAACTTGCCTTTTAGGTACATATCGTAACGTTATTCAGAGATTGACAAATATGAGCTTAAATGCAGGACGACAAACAATTTACAAAGATGAATGTTATGTACATTTATATTCAAAATAACACATCACTATACATATATTTGTAGTGTGTTGGTGCTATCCTTCATAAGGATAAAGCAGTACTCGAGTGTTAAAAGACCTCTTGGTAGGGTAGAAGATTATAAATTGAACATTCAGGCAGGATATTCGTCTTGATGGCCTCCCATTTTATAGTTTACAAGACTAAGTCAGATGTAAGTATATTTAATACCTCTGAAAACAATGAGTGCAACAGTTAAAATACACTAGTTATGTTAGTTTTAACTGTTAAACCGTATATGGGGGAATATCTGCATGTTGTTTTCAAACAATTTCTGATTTGGGAGAAGTCTGAGTGAACTTGTTAATTTGCCGTCTTTGCCGGACGAATTATTTCACCCTTAACATTTCTGTGCTGATTAAGCTTGCGACTTTAGATTAGTGGTTAATGCCTGGTTAACAAAATTACTCAGAAATTTCCCGACATTCAGGATTCACATAGAAACTTATTGGACTTCACTATACGTTAGCTTTTCTTTGTAATCCATTTTGATTTTTTCATAGAAAACTCTAGCTAGTCTGGTTCGCTATTTTTTCATAGAAAACTCTAGCTAGTCTGGTTCGCTATATCGGAATGCAAACGCAAGGAGCATACTAAGCAGGGAACCATACTAAACTCTAGCATGTTGAATTTTCAACCTCAGGGGAGATATTTAATCAGCGAATCACTGATTCAATATCTTCCTTAAGCTTACACCTTAATTTTAATTTAAAAACACACGTAATCATTGTATACGGTCTTTATAATTGAGTTTTACGAGTGAAGGTCACACGAAGGAAGCAGTTCTACTGCACACAGTTGTCTTTCCGCAACACAAAACTGTATATGGACAAGTTACATAAGCATTATTTGAAGTCACAGAAGTGCTTGGTTTATCACTTGCCTTTTACAACGGTTTTATGCAAAAATCATACTGTGGAAACACTCATCGTTAACCTGTATGATGACAGATATATAATCTGGTATGAATTCTTACACATTTGTCTGTCACCTTTTGATACCTGGCAATATAGTAATGGAAATATATGAAAGCCATCGACACCAGATCATGATATACATTTCGGGATTAGTGAGTAACTTGTGAATTATTACAACTGCACAGTTACGTTTAAAACATACGGTACATGGTAAAACTCCATTTTCACTATTCCACCACAGGAGACTGAAATCGAAATTACTGGACCAATTACACTCGAAACGGTTTTCAAACGTAAAAAATGTTCACACCTGTCACTATAAAAAGAAAACGAACGCAGCAAAACTGTGAAAACGGCCTAGACAAAAGCACTGAGAGATTACTCTTTTACATGTCATAAATAATAACACAATTCAGTAAGATAAATTGTAAAGAGAGATAACTCTGAACGTTGCTGATTTTACTTTTAGTAGTTATCTGTCCATAATAGTAGTGCGCAAAACAGAGCCTTCTATAGACGATTATAACACATTCTCCAAAAAGAAAGAAAACAATTTAAATGCAAAATTTAGAAACACAATTGAAAATATAAAGTATCTTCCTTGTTGAAAGTAATCTCAGAAAGGGCTAGCAGGTTGTATAATGATTTATTGAGCTCAAAATCTTCACGCACTTAAATGAACCAAATGTTATTAAAATTAACGTTGGCAAAAAGAGTATGTAATATAATTAGCATCTATACAAGTATATCCACATACTGGGGCAGAATCTGGGGCCAATTAGCCGTTCTTTTACTGATAGTTAAAAATCATCATAGGATCGAGTGCCACAATCGAAGTCAATGCTTTTGTTCGATTTTCATAACCTGTGACATCCAAGTTCGGTGAATTCAGATGTATTCTTGTAAATCATTAACTGATGTAATACATTAGCTTCTTAGAACACAATCATTATTCAAACAATATGATAAGTTCAAGAATTAACGTAACACTTCCTATCCATAACTCAACATAGTATTTTTACGACATAAATTAACACTACGTCATTCTTAACAAAGAATTAAGGTAAGAATTCCAATTCATAATTCAAAAGCACATTACTAAATAAATGTATCGAATGAATTCATGCAAATACTTCTGTTTCATAATACAAAACACATTATTATACAAGTGTATCCAATTAAATAAATTATTCAAATGTATCAAACGAAATCATGCAGACCTGTAAACGAAGCAAACATAATATCAATTACATCACAATAAAAGTGGAATTGAGACAATACCTTGTGTCTTGGCGGGGTTTTGGCGGTTTTCGACCTGGTTTACTTCTTAACGTACGAATGTATTTCTCTCAAATAACATTCAGAGTCTTTACAAAAGAATTATAATTCTACACTGTCTCTCTTGCAGAGAACTTTTTAAAGACTGAATTCTAATTCAGCTAGTGCGATATTGTGTTCTAAAGATTTCTCGTGTAAAACACCCCCTTATTTAAGCATGACCAATCAGAAACAAATGTATTTTCCCCTGCTTTCCTCTAAAAGTCGCTTACGTCATGGTCAATATGACACGCTTTGGTTTTAAGTAACATAATCTCTGTTTTCTCTAAATTCTGACATTTTCGTGATAAAATGAAACTTTACAAGGTGGCTGTTGGTCAGCCAGCTCTGAACAAATACGGTTAATTAGTACAACGGCCACATTCTACTGTACCGATACCTCTCCTCTGCACGCTGTGTCTCATACATTTAACTAATGGCTATATGGCCAACCAAAAATTTGTCACTTAACACCCCTGTGCGCGTATGTATGTATGTATGTATGTATGTATGTATGTATGTATGTATGTATGTATGTATGTATGTATGTTTTTTATGGTTTAACGCCATTTTTAAGCACAATATAGGTTAAGAACCACTGACACACGAGAAGCTACTGGCAAGCTTTCTCACATAACTACATTAGCCGAATTTTAGACTCGAACCCACGCAAACAGAGGTGAGATGGCAGTGATCCGTGACGGACAGTGCTTTAAACCACTCGGCCACTCGGGGCCCCATGTATGTATGTATGTATGTATGTATGTATGTATGTATGTATGTATGTATGTATGTATGTATGTATGTATGTATGTATGTATCTATGGATGGATGGATATCAATCAATCAATCAATCAATCAATCAATCAATCTATCTATCTATCTATCTATCTGTCTATCTATCTATCTATCTATCTATCTATCTATCTATCTATCTATCTATCTATCTATCTATCTATCTATCTATCTATCTATCTGTTCGTCCGTCCGTCCGTCAATCCGTCCGTCCATCCATCCATCCATCCAACCACCCACCCACGCATGCGTCCGTCCGTGTGTGTGTTGGCGCGCGCGCGCGTGTGTGTGTGTGTGTGTGTGTGTGTGTGTGTGAATCAATTTAGTTGCAACTGTTCACGTCAATTATACTGTAATTAATTATCATTCTTGTGCAAGACAGTCTAATGGTACGGAAGTTTGGGATTGCCTTTGAGGAGTCCGGCAAAATCTACTTCCTGGAGGAAGGAAGTGTAACACGTAAGCACCATAATTAAACTATGTTCTCGGGTTTGCAGAAGAAGATTAGTGGGTGGTTAGACGTCATATTACGCAGTTAAAACTTATTTTATCCGGTGTACGCTTAAAAGCAGCCCATTAAGTTTTTGACGGCGTCCAAAATTGTGGAAATGTAATGTGTCACAGAATTAGGCGAAAATTGAATTTATTTTCTTCTTGATTTACAAGGAGAACACGATTCTGCCTCTAGCAAATTAAGGGGCCCCAAATTACCTCCCTTTGACGATGACAAAGATAACATGGATAGTTATCTTCATCGCTTTGAGCGGTATGCCGAAAACCAGAAGTGGAGTCAAAATGACTGGGCATTGCATCTAAGTGCTCTATTAAAGGGTAAAGCACTGGATGTATACTCGCGACTTCCTAGAGACGATGTGTTTACAACCTTTGGTCAGTTCACAATGAGAATTGCGAACTATTTTGAGCGGTGGATTGAATGCGGCAAAGCGGTGAAAACGTTTGAAGGATTGACTGATTTCTTGCTCAGAGATCAATTATTTAATACAGTTGGGCGAGAATTAGATCAATTTCTGAAAGAGAAAGTCTTCACAAACGTAAAAGATATGGCTAAGCAAGCCGATCTGTTTGCCGAAGCTCATGGGGGAACCCAGAACGTGGTTTTAAAAGATTTTAAGTCTGGAAACCAGTCTGCGAGACCTATGCCTAGGGAGCTTGTAAAATCAGCTGTGGTAAATAGGTCAGTTAGGAATCCAGTTATTCAGCGTCTGCAATGTTTCTTGTGTAATGCATGGGGTCATGTTCAAAAAGACTGTCCTAAAAGAAAGGGACTTGTACATAAGGTAGCAGTGGCTATACAAAGTAAAGGTATATCTGATAATATCGTACAGGTAGAACCTTGTATTCATTCGCTTGGCACGTGTCTATTTCCCGAAGCGCGTGTACCAACCGCGAGAGGGTTTGTCAACGGTCGAGAAGTCGTAGTATTACGTGACACTGGTTGCACTGGCGTAGTGATCAAACGTAGTCTCGGATCAAAGTAAAAACACCCTTCCTAACGGGAACTGTTGATACCCTTTGTATGGAAAACCCTATTTACGATCTGACGATCGGTAATGTTGAAGGTTCCCGTCTTCCAACCATGGCCGATTTTAAAATACCTTTGGCTCAGGCAGTCGAAACGCGAGCGCAAACACGGAGAGAGAAAACCGCGTTTCATAAATTAATAGTCCCTGAATCGATCTCCGGAATTTCGCGTGATGATTTCAAACAAGAGCAAGAACGTGATGAATCCATCAAAACTATTGTTGAGAAAATCACGTCCGGCGCGATTAAACACTGCAAGCGTGGCGGTAGCTCGAGATTCGTACGCAAGAACGGATTAATTCATAGGGAGTTTAGCGCTCGGGAGGGTAAGAAGTATTGGCAAGTGGTCGTAACCCAGAGATATAGATCTCAAGTACTTAGGGTGGCGCATGAGTCAAGCATGGCAGGACACCTAGGTAAGGCTAAGACCACTAGCAGGGTAGTCGTTGAATTCTACTGGCCCGGTGTTAATGGCGATGTCACACGGTTCTGTAGGTCGTGCGACGTATGTCAGAAAACCGTCTGTAAGGGAAGGGTCACAAGGGTGCCCTTAGGACAGATGCCATTAATAGATACACCTTTTAAAAGAGTGGCAGTAGATATTGTAGGACCAATACACCGGTTACCGAAAGAAAGAATCGGTATATTCTTACTCTGGTTGATTACGCGACCAGATACCCCGAAGCCGTAGCGTTACCAACTATTGAAACGGAAAGGGTAGCTGAAGCATTAGTTGATATCTTCAGTAGGGTAGGGGTACCAGAAGAAATCCTCACTGATTGTGGTGCCCAATTCACCTCTGACCTCATGCGTGAAATAAGTAGGTTGTTATCCATCAAACAGCTAAACACTACCCCATACCATCCGATGTGCAATGGACTGGTAGAGAAGTTTAATGGTACACTGAAAAGCATGCTGCGAAAGATGTGCGCGGAACGTCCGCAAGACTGGGACCGTTATTTGAACGCTGTTCTGTTCGCGTACCGTGAAGTACCGCAGGAAAGTTTAGGGTTTTCACCCTTCGAACTGTTGTACGGTAGGACAGTTCGAGGCCCGATGCGGATACTACGCGAACTATGGACTGGTGACGTCGCGAACGAGGAAATAAAAACGACTTACCAGTACGTGTTAGATCTAAGAAATAAACTTGAGAGTACATGCCAGATGGCACGTGACGAATTAATTAAATCGGGGTGCAGATATGCCAAGTATTATAACCGCAGAGCGCGAAATAGGAAATTTCTTGTGGGAGATCAGGTGCTATTGCTTCTTCCAACGAGCTCAAATAAGTTATTAGTCCAGTGGAAAGGTCCATATGAAGTTAAAGAGGTAAAAGGTGACATGAACTATAAAATTGACATGGACGGGGATTTAAAAACATTCCATGCTAACATGCTCAAGTTGTATATCAAGAGACAGAGCGACAATGTTGAAAAGGGGGTCTTAAATGTCGTTTGTACGGCAGTCGTAGACGATGATGAAGCTGATTCGAATATCGAGAGTTCCCTTGAATGTCCCTTGGGAGTTGCGGGGGAAGGGATAGATAAAGTCGATGTGAGTGCGGAGTTGACGAAAGACCAGCGTCAACAGATTAATGCGCTCTTGGCTAAACACTCTTATGTATTCACAGACAGACCAGGTTGTACATCTTTGTTGGACCTCAAAATTAAACTGAATACGTCTGACCCTATTCGAATCAAGGGATATCCGGTGCCATACAACGCACGTGAAGCTGTGGACGAAGAGGTGGGTAAAATGTTGGATCTGGGGGTGATTGAACCCTCCAACTCGCCATATTCTTCTCCAGTAGTGCTAGTCAGGAAAAAGGACGGGACGAACCGATTCTGCATCGATTTTCGGCAGTTGAATAAAATCACTGTGTTCGATGCAGAACCAATGCCAGATATGGAGGGTCTATTTGCGAAGTTGTCGGGAAACCGATGGATTTCCAAATTAGATCTGGCCAAGGGATATTGTCAGGTTCCCATTGTCCCAGAATCCCGAGCATTGACAGCATTTGCGACCCAGAAAGGACTGTATCAATTCAAAGTGATGCCATTCGGGTTAGTTGGAGCCAGCGCCACCTGTTGTCGTTTGATGCGTAAGTTGCTTAAAGGTTTAGCAAACGTTGATAGCTTTGTAGACGACATATTCGTGTACACGAATACTTGGAGTGAGCACGTGTCCGTCCTGAGCGAGCTCTTCAATAGACTCCGCAGAGCGAACCTCACAGTGAGACCCACTAAATGCAGTATTGGTTATACAGATTTAGATTGTTTGGGTCATAGGGTCAGCGGTATGGGTCAGTTAAAACCTCATCCCAAGCAAGTTGAAGCAATTAGAGACGCACCAAAGCCAACCAATAAAACGCAGGTAAGATCATTTCTAGATCTAGTAGGTTTTTATAGAAAGTTTATACCGAACTTTGCAGCCATTGCTAGCCCGCTGTCTGATTTGACCAAGAAAGGGCAACCAAACAAAGTTGAATGGGGACCGCCACAAGATAAAGCATTTTGTACTCTGAAAGAGAAACTTGTTAGTGCACCTATATTAAAATTGCCAGATGTCAGCAAACCTTTTATTCTAAGAACAGATGCTTCTGAAACTGGGTTGGGGGGAGTTTTACTGCAAGAGCAAGACGACAGTAAGTTACCCGTAGCTTACTCGAGTAGGAAATTGCTACCCAGGGAGAAGAATTATTCCGTCATAGAAAAGGAATGTTTGGCCGTAGTATGGGGAATTGGGAAGTATCACGCATATCTATTTGGGAGAGATTTCGTTCTCGAGACTGATCGCCAACCCCTACTGTATTTAAACAAGGCCAAGGTCGCTAACGCTCGGTTGATGCGTTGGGCGCTAACACTACAACCTTATCGCTTCCGTGTAGAAGCAATAAGGGGAGTTGAAAATGTAGGTGCAGACTACTTGAGTAGGGCATGATGGGAAATTTGTATGGATTTGCCCAGTAATAAATCCAGATTGTAGTATAACCAGTGTAAATGTTGTAAGATATCATCAGTAGTTATTTTTCTTCTATTCTGTGTTAGTTTTAAAAATGTGTACATTTTATTCTTAGGGGGGAGGTATTGTCACAGAATTAGGCGAAAATTGAATTTATTTTCTTCTTGATTTACAAACTAATCTCACCATTTTTTTTGTTTCGTCGTACATGCGTTGCCTGGGGTGAATAAGTGGTTTTTCCCAAGGTAAGCGGCGTGTAACGATTTGCATGTGCCTGATTTTGAATTACATGAAATCCAGAACATTAGTTTCACGTAGTGCACGGTAATCTTGCCGTGATTTCTGCTCACCTATTTGAGGGTATATAAGGCAGAATATTTTTGATCAATATTACGGGACCTAAAGTATCTAATCACAGGATAGATAGCTCGTCTTTCAATCTCCAGCCAAAAGGGTGAGTGTTAAATTTATATTTCGTTTTATTGTGAATTTTATTCAGTTTATCATTTTCATATAATGATGCCTTTATTGCAATGCAGATTTTAAACGTGAATATTTGGAATTACTAGTCACTATTAGACTTTAAATGCAATAGCATGATCTAAGGTTTAGATTATTTTTTGAGACATCTATTATTAGTCTGGTTTCTTTATTGTAGCTGATAGCATGTCTGATAACACATCTGATAACGCATCTGATAACATCTCTGAGAACATCTCTGAAAGCATGTCTGATAACGCATCTGATAACATCTGATAACATCGCTGATAACGTCTTTGAGATGATAACATCTGATAACGCATCTGATAACGTCTGATAACGCATCTGATAACGTCTGATAACGCATCTGAAAACATCTCTGATAACGTCGGATGATAACATTTCTGATATCGTAGCTGAAATTGTTGCTGATTTATTGTGCAATCCAATTGAAGTATCTGACTGTCTGTCTGTCAGATTGTCTGTCCGTCTACATCTGTCGTGACGTGTAAATATCCGGAAAGCTAGAAGTCCGAGTGTCGGAGCTGTCTAGAGTTGTAAACATCCGGGGCGACATCTAGGGTATTGAGGAACGTTAGTTCTAGTAGATGTTGTATGCTGTCTGTACGTATAACTATGGTGGATCCGTGAAGGGCAAGTGACCGATAAAAGTATTGAGTCAACCCTAGGTCTTCGGGGAAACTGGGCGGCGATTCAACTGTGGGTGAATCGTACGGTTAAACAGGGTCGAGACACATGTGTGTGTTGCAATTGTAGTACAATTGAATACATTGTTGTATTTACATGGTTGCTTCAAATCACAATAGTATTTCAAGGGATTGCATGAATCTCAATAAAAGCTAGCAACTTGATTGAATACATGTATATGTTCGTGCTAGTTGTCGCAATCCATACGTGCGATAGTATAGTTTGATGTTTGTGTTTATTATCGTAATTTATACTTGCGTTAATATAACTTTTGTAAAGGTTCCTTGGATCTGTGTATAGTCCAAGAGATTCCTTTGTATCTGTGTTTTATTTTGTATTAATATTTCATTTATTCATGTATTGTGAATGGTTGTGAGTGTAATTGTGGGTTGAACGCATGAGTTATTGTGTTGATACATCATTATTTTTCATTAATAATTTATTTCATAAATTTATATTTTCTTTCACATATTGTGTTTGTGTTGTTCATTTAATCCACCATCCTCTCGGTAACAATTCTGTTACATAATGAATTCTCCCACGCAATGCAGTTACATAATAAATTACGTGCTCGGTATACGATAAGTGTATTTACCTCATTTACACTTATTATTGTTATGTGCTAAATCTTGATAATCTTCAATTTCTACTTCTTATTATTTTACTAAGTTTCTCGGTTTATGCCATCCTGGAACTCTATTATCAATGAGTTCTGTTGCTGGAGATAGAATACATTTACTATAATACTTCTAAACTGTTTCTTTATTCCTAACGTCTAAACTAGTTCTTTATTGCCAACGACAATTCTCGTGCATTTTAGTCTTGGTTCGGGTGGTGGTTGGGTGGGTGGGTGGTGGACAAAACAGTCAAAATTTTACATACTCTATATATCATATATACCACGCATGATACAATTTAGCTAATTTGTGAAGAGAGCAATATACTTGTTTCTTTGTGTTGTTTATTTTTTCTTCATAAGTGTCGGAGTTAGATTACTTTAGAGTATTGAAACTATATTTCCCAGCGAAATTTGTGTTGTTACTTATGATGTAGTCTGAGTCTTCAGCAATTAGTTTTCTTCATTTATTTAATGCTTGCTATATTCCTTTGGATAATAAACATTCGTACCCTCTTTAAATGTTTATACAAGGACGCAGCATTGTGTATATTAACACGATGTAGCCTCGATCGAATCGTGGAAATTGTTAACCAGAATCGTAGTAAATATGATTTTGTGAAAAATCTGCGAATAATGTTATCTCAGTAGAGGATTGTTCCAGAACGCAGTTGAAAAGTTTTCATTTGGTCAGTTTTTAATTAGAATTATAATATTTAACACATTTTTTGTCTTGTATTTGCTTGTCTCGTTTGAATGAAATGAAGAATGCATGTTTTGAATTCGACTGAATGACTGAGTTGAATTGTTTACCGAACAAAATACAACGATTTTGAGATAATTCAGAACTTCAATTCTCATTGATTTCCTGAAAAGTAAATACTTTAATTTAACAAGATTTGATAACCCAAGGAAAATTAAAGTACCCTACATTTTGGAAATAATCAAATCCAAACTTTTTAATAATATCTTTTAAATTTATAGTCATCCAAAAAGCAAATATTTGATGATTGTATAGTGAAAAAGAAAATATAGGAAAATTTGCGCAGTTTCTATGTATCAGACTTCAGAACTACTTTTACTTGTCTACCAATGTGTTGGGACGAACTACGGCTACTAAGTAAATAAACGTGTTTCCAGTCTTTCCTTAATAATGTAATCTTTAATGATTTTCTCTAATATTGTCCTAATTTATTGTAGAACATTCCAATCATCGATTTGTAAAAAAATATTCGGACTCGTTACCCATTGTAATGTACAACCAGTAATCACGCAGAATATTTGCAGCTACTGAAAGGGTCACAAGGTTTACTTTGTTTTCCAATTTGCAACTGCACTTGTAGATCACGTTAGCAAGGCGATTTCAAGGTTCGAATTAGCTAGTGTCCAGCCACACACTTTCTTCGTGGACGAATACAAGATTTATAGGTGTCAGTGTATAATTTGTTTTAAGTACATTGTACACTTTGATATATAGAAGAAGTGCTTGCGTTAATTTCCCAGAACTTACAGAAATGTGATTTGCTCATTAAACCTGGAAGACAAGTTTTCTGTGTTGTTGGATGTCTATATTATAACCATCATCTTTCTTTTTTGAAATGCTTCGTGAAGAACTATATTGATTAAACTGTTTATCCTGTAGTGCTGTGTTTCCATTAATTTGGAAAAGTGTATCTTCCTATAGATATTTTTGCATTTGTTACCTTCATAGTTTTGGGTTAGAAAATTTATTTGCAATATATAGCCAAGATTGTGCTGATGTGCCGTTGAGCTGCGTATACCATTCTATACTAGTCTCTCATCTTGAGCATAACATAATCAATGATGATATCTCTCAAAAGGCTGAGAGAAAATACTGTATAAAATCCAAAATAGCTATGCAATGTTTACATTCAAAATGAATACCATATAAGTCGATATAAATGAACGATTTTATGCAATAATGAGATGGTTGAGAATAGATGAATATAAAGATGAATAAAAAGATGCCGCTATTCTTTTGGGGTTGGCTCCATTGGGATTGATAATATAAAACTGTTAATGCATTATTACCCGTGTTAATGACTTTTTTAATTAATGCAGAGGTTTTAGGAAACTACGTCGTGAAATAGACGGATAGAGGGATTCAGTTGGTTATTTCAATATTACGAAAACTTTACTAATATAACCAAGCCAAACATTTTCATCTTTCTGAATCGTTTTGTTATTTTGGTGCGTAGAACAGTTTCTCATTTTAACCTATTTCTCAGTCTGAATTAATTTCAAGCTGACGAACCTTGCGAACGTGTTATTCTTTTGTAACTGTACTTAGCTTTAAATGTATTAGTCGCAGTACGAAATAATTTTCAAAATTATTTTGCTTTCTTTGAGTTCTAATGTAAATACTATCTTGCTATAGCCGCATTCAGCAATATAACAATTTGACGATCGAAACAATATATCGATATATTTACAGATAAACAACAAAGAAAGATTTATAGATATATAGATTTAAAAAAAAAAACGTTGGGCTTAACGTTAGGTCAGCTAAAGCCACCTAGCAAAGAGTATTGTTAATGTAAATCAGGGTACAATCCTTAAAATACAAAGTCTAATGCAACATTTAAACCGCCCTTAAACATTTGTGACTTTGCAACATCGTCTTGGTAGGCATATTAGTGCAAACTTTGTGATATATATTTGCTTTGGTTTTAGGTTGTGTTGTTTAACGCCATTGTTCAGCACATTATAGGCTAAACGTAGCGTCCAGTCGTCTACTAGAAGACAAACCCAGTAAAACCTAGGGAAGAACATCCAATCCACTGAATAATGGTCGGCACGAAGTTTGACGGAGAACTATCTCAAAAGAGACAATATATCAGAAAGTAGTGGTTCGGTTGAAGTAATAAGAATCGTGACAGACAGGCGATTTAATATTTAATTGGCATTTCCATTTATGTTGACGGTTTTATCTCATGGAAGAATTTCTATTTACATGGTTCATATCTATGCAATCTAAGCAAACGTTTTTAATATAATCGAAGTTAAAACACGTTATGGAAAATTGCAATTCTGTTTTAAAAATTTAGTTTATAATAAGGTTTAATTCCGTATGTAGATCATGTTTACTTTAAAATGATCGTCCTATTTAGTCTAATCTGCCGAGAACAAAAAGGAATACTGCTTTTTGTGATAATGTATAATTTGTGACAAGTAAACGGTATATTAATTTACTTTAAACGTTACATATATATTTTTGTCTGTCCTGATCAATTAGCAATATTCATAAGCGCTTGACATGGCCGAACGCACTATAGATGTATAAAAGGTTTACATAACAGAGTGTGAAAATTAGTTTGTAATTCTCAAAGCCATCATTTAAACGAAACCTTGTTCTAACATATTACGAACTACTTATCATATATAAAGAAAAATCGTCAATCCGTGAGTCAGAAAGTCAAAGACTTAAAACACCCAGAAGAGAAAAAGACTGTAGAATATTCAGCATAACAACAGATTGCTAATATACAGTTAATGAGACAGAATTACACATCGAACTAGAATTAACCACAGAGATTGATTGAAAGAGTATCATCTAAAATGTGGTGTACTTCGCACATTTTCGTCGGAATTATTGTGTTGGGTCAGTGGGGACAATGACGCAATATACAAAAGCACTTTACAATCATGGAAGAAACAAGATAATATATTACTGCTTGTTTATGTAATTTCAAGTCCTTTACGTCAAAATGGAAAAAAGGAAAGTTGTATATATTGATGCCTATTTTAGCATTGTTTTAAATTCAGTTTTCTATTGCAGGCATTCTACGGCCCTTCGTTATTTCACTGGTCCTTACCGACCATGGACAGAAGATTCCATGACAATTGCGAAAAAAACGCCAACGAAAAAGTCTTGGATAAATAAAGACAAAACAAATGTTCAATGCATTTATTTCTACAACTACACTTTTTATCCCGAATGTGAACATACTGTTTCTCTCTGATAAATATTTAATTTAACACGTAGCACGTGAACAAACTATTGAAATATTTGTCAGACGTCATTTTCACATATTTAAATTTGATGTAAATAGAGGTATTATAGCAATGTTTGTGGTTCTCATATGTGTTACAGGAATTTCTTAAAGTGATTATCTTTAGTTTGTTTCACAAAACAAAATTAAAGAGTAGCTGCAAAAGGGTGAATGCCTCCACACAGACTGGCCTGGTTGTGGAGCCGGTTACAGGCCCCTTCGGTGCAACGATGTCTGTCAGCCGATTGTTGGTCAGCTATAACGAATGTTAGCCGGGTAAAAAACGCATGGTTGTTAGGTCAGCCGAGCATGCTCCCCATTCACCCCAGGGGCTGTAAATCAGACCAATTACGATAGATACGAACAACAAGGCGTTACAAAAGATTAAAGACTTGACTTGACTTGACTAGGTGTGCGATGTATTATCCCCGAGTCTATCGTGGTTCTAAATGTTGCTCTTAACGAGAAACCAACCCAAGCTCCTAGTCAGCTGATTCGCATGGCTGAACATGCCGTGAATTATCCATGGTCAATTTTGGTTCTTCGACAATTGATTCGTTTAGTTGAAAAATCAGTTTCAAACCCACTGGCAGTTCTGGCTCTTAGCAAGTTGGAACGGCCAGTTTTCATGGATAACGTTGGCGATTTGAAATACATGATTCTTAATAAGAACAAGCCATAGCCAATGAAAGTCGCAGCAAAGTAGAGTACCAACGAACGAGACCGACGAACGCTTCCCTTTATGTATGTGAAGCACGGATGTGAAGGAAAACATTTCCTGTTATTAAAACGTACATTGCCCATATCATCACTTCCACCAAAAAATCATGGAACGTGTGGACCTAAAGAAACACTCACTCACGTTTTGCCTACATGCACTAACTACAAGCAAAATCTGGCTATTTGACAAGCTACGGAAACGACGTACTTATAAATATACTTCTAATTTTTAACGTACATTCAAACACAAATATACAAAGTGTGTGAACTTAATTATTATCTCCTTTCTAGAGTATTGCGTAGTCCTAAAACGGGCTGTTTTTGTGGAGGATTATGAGGATTATGGCAATTTTTGAATACGTCTTCTGTCAGGTCTTCGACCACTTTCAGCATTTTGACATTCTTTATCTCTTCGGCTTCGGTATCAAGCTTTGCCTGACACGATGCAAAAACATGTAGGCTTCGTTTAGTTCAGCTAATATAGAAGGCATGTTTTTGGCGAGTCAATAATGGATGGTCAGACGGGACTGCTTCGCTTGATATGGTTCAGGCGTGGACGCGATTTAAATCATCCCTACGATTTTGTGTTGGGTCGGAATGCTATGATAGTTGGGTTAGAGTAAACGATAGCGAGGAGTCAAAGAGCATGTATACTTTCAAAAACAAAAGACATATACAATTATTTCAAAACACAAGATTTATTCAAACAAATACCAATTAACAAATAACAATAAACAAATGATTTTTGACAAGACTGACAGCGTTTTTAAATTAAGCTAGATTTCCAGAAATTGAAGTCAGTGGGCCAATATGTACACAAAGTTTTCTAGTTAAAACCAAAAGATGCCATAATAGTAATATAACCATCGGTCTACTTTGTCATCGTTTCTAGAAAAGTGGCGATCAAAATAAGTCACCGAATGTTCTCAAGAATATCAAAGACTGCGCTGATGCAGAACAGAATTGTACTGCATGAAAACAGGAAAAATATTGTATTCAATTCCTTTATTCAATGATGCTTGTACAATGAACGATAGTAGAAAGAATGAAATAATCACTAAAATGCAGTGAGCCTGATCAAAAGGAAAATAACTTAAGATTTTCTTGTATAAAGATAGTCTAGCATTAGTGTATGATCACACTTTCACATGATAAAAAAAAGAGTTGTTTTCTTTCTTTCAAGAATTTTTAAAATACCTTACTTGGTATATAATAAGGACAAGAGCAATTATTATTATTATTATTATTATTATTATTATTATTATTATTATTATTGTTAACACCAACACAGCTCGTCCAATGACTTATCATATTTTGTATCACATTCTCACATCCAAATAACTCTTACATCAATAAATAACAATATATATCAGGCTTTTCTCAAACCCGGTCGGCAAAAATAGCAATAACATGATTTCCCGAAACTAATTTTAACAATGCTTTTTGTTAGTCAACCTTTAATCCCACATTATAAGTCAAAATAGGCGAGATCACCCATGAATCAATTCGTCGATCATACTTTGGCGCTTTCTAGCTTAATAGTCGAGTCACATGACCAAGTATACCGAAAGTTTCAGATGCTCTGTGGTGTCTGGTCAGGTGACCACGAAACATAGAAAAGTCAATGATATTTAGGGTTGTGTTATCCTATACAAGTTGTCAACTATACGATGTGTACATTTCGCAAAAAGACCCCTTCAGCCGAAAGGAGATCAACAGATCATCGCGATATTTTCCAAACTGAACGATCACATAACATTATTATCTCTCTGTTTGACAATTTCCTGAAGTAATACAATACTAATTGTAATGGTCCACTACCACAAATAATGTTTCGGAAACAAATCTTTCTGGATACACCGAATAAGTACTCTAAACTAAGTTTATTATAGGTACCAGGCCACTAAGTATGTTGCAGGCAGAAAACCAGTCTACTGGTGGCGGAAAATGTTTTGTGATGAACCCATTGGTTAATAAATGAGTTTAATGTTTCCGTTATTAATTCAATATATGCAAAAAAAAGTTGACTGGAAAACATTTGCTTATTGTTTGGATACCGTGTATTTCATTAAATGCTGCTTATGCATTTAAAGAACTCTTGCTGCAAAGCTATGTTATTATGAGTAAATCTGCCGAAGAGCATAAGGCTCGTAAAAATGCCTCTAAACACTTTTGGTCAAGGTTGAAAAAGATTCTCGAGCTATCGTAAATAAAATAATTTGTAGTTAGTATGCCAATCTAATTATAATAATATTAAGTTTAATGGGACATTAATTATTGGTCTCTAAACCAAGACGACAAAAAGTGAACCCATACTCAGATAGAACCATTATCGTTTTATAACCACCATTAAAGCAACCCTAGATTATTCATTTTGTTCATTACCTGCTGACTCACCTACAATTACTACTGCGTTTGTTGTGGTACTCGATGGTCTTAATACTGTTATGGGTAGTACTGACATTACATAAAAAGAACTTATCCAGGATATAATCTACGATTGAAAGACTTGTACAATAAGACAACTGTTGTCGCTATTGTTCATCTTTATGTACGTCAATACGAAATAGGTTGATCTTTGGTTCATCTGAGTGGAAAGATCAAATGAAATTTGCCAGTTTTCACGCATACTCAATGTGAATCTATCTCTCTTACACTAGTTAAACTCTAGCTTTGAACTATTTGTTTATACTGTTTATTGTCGGCTGAGTGGTCTTTGGCGCTCGTCTTGTCCGATCACTGCCATCTCACATCTGTGCGCGTTGGTTTCGAGATTATGTTTTGGTCAGTGTAAGTTTGTGAAAAAGCTTGCTAGTTGCTTACCTTGTGTCAGTGGCTTTCTCAAGGGTTTTTTGCCGGTTCTTCCTCCACTAGTTCTAATGGCCGCCATTTAGCTGGTGCTGAGAAATGGCGTTATCCCACAAGGGCCAAACCAAATATTTTTGATTGTCAGTTTCTTGTAATTTTCTTAATAAATTCCTGACAAACGCTATCTCCTGCTGGATCCAGTATACCTGAAAGATTTTTTTGTCCAAGCATTTCTTATAAAGAGAATTTGATTTTAGAATCAAGCAAGAAAAAAAGAGCTAATTTGGTTTGGTACTTGAACAGGAAATAAAACGAAATTCTTCCCTAAGTAATTCATTACACGTAGATTGCAACGGTGTTTGTAAGAAAATTATTTTCATTGGGGTGAGGATTAAATATTCGCCTAATAAATGGAAACTAATCTCATTTATACGTGTATTTAAGGACAGAAAAGTACTGAAAATTACTAATTAAAATAATACTGATGCAGTGATCAAAAAGATTTTTGGAAACATTACGGTGATAAAAAGTTTAGCTTTACCAAAACGTATCCACCCTACAATTGTCTTTTACAAAAGTATCAGATCAACTTTTTCATGAGGCTAAATACGATGAAATATATTGTATACAAAATGAACTTCTCGCCAAGGCAAGACAGAAAATCTAACACATCCTATTATTAAACGACAGCCTGTTTCATTGAAGATTCTGGAACGCCAAAAGCTAGCGGAACGCAATGAGTTCAGCTGGCCAAACGTATGCTAACACAAAGGCAAATCAATAAAATACGATTGCACAAGCCATTTTGTTTAAAATTTATCAGCAGCGCAAGTTACTGCAATATGTCTACGTAAAGAAATAAGCCGAAGATTTCTGGGACCAGCATAAGCAATTATTGCGAAAGCGGTACCACCCACATTACTGCCAGTACTCGATATATTTGCATAGCAGGGCCCAACAAGGCGGGATGAAGTACCCATTGAAATTAGACACAAAGACACAATGATCACTTTCAATAGTGCTCTTAAAACTCACCTTTTCTGACTGCAAGAATAAACTTAAAGACCTAATAAAGTTTCATACGTTAAATATTTCCAGCATTTTGTTTGTTTTCTAATTTCATACTGTTTTGTATTTAGTTTTCTGTAGTCAAATCATTAAAGATGCTGTAAAGCGTTTAGAACTTCTAAAGATTAGGAGCTATACAAAGTCTTCATTCTTCTTCTTCTTCTTCTTCATCTTCTTCTTCTTCTTCTTCTTCTTCTTGTTTCATCTTAGGGATAGATGCTGCGTCGAGGGCGATATCCCGTGAAACAAATAGATGTATCAAACAGTTAGTGATCTAGTGATTTTGTCTAACGACTATAAGAAAAATTTATCGGAAAATGTAAAAGAGCAACGAAACATAAAATTACTATTTAAAATGAGAATCTCAAAGATTATAAACCAACAAACCGACAGACAAGTGGTGGTAGTGGTGTCGAGTCATCTCTGCTAGCAGGAATATCTGGAAGTCTACTTCCCAATCTGTTGGGGATACGACGTGGAAGAGAACCAATGCTACCTGGTACCAGACGCCGAAAGCGTCTCCGTTAAACAACTTTGAGATTCTAGATAAACGTAAATACGTCAGCGGATTTTAAGGAGCATTTTCAAAAGATGAGTTATTGCTTCTATGCAAAACGCAAGATGTTTCACCATTGGCTGAATCAAGTTGTGTACTAAATAACCAAAATCAATGATGAATCTGGATTGGGTAGCGCTTTATGAAATCAACTATTCTGATTTGTTTGGGTTGCCACCAAGTGATGTTATCAAACAGTACATGATGTTATCAAACAGTACGTGATGTTATCAAACAGTACGTGCTATTGCCCAAGTATAAAAACTTAAATACTCTTCTATTTAGTTAGCAGAATGTGGATATTGCTGCGTTAGGTTTATCAAGCGAATGTCCCAGTCTAAAGCGCAGAGTGCAAAGGACACATATGGTGATTTTCTGAAATTTATATTACAATTTACACCAAACCATGCATGGAAAACTACAAAATGGCATTTTTTTTAAACTATCAAATATAAAAGTGACCACCTATTGCCTGAAGCGTAGACGTAAAAAGATACAGACCAAATCATGGAAACAACAAAAATAAACAGACTAATGCTAAAAGGTATATGTTGTATCTGTAGCAGGATAAAAAATGTTTCTTAAACATGACTCACTATTTCAAGAAAAGCCAACAATGTTTGATCTTATTATAATCGATGATTAAATGATAACAAAAATGCCAAGGAAATCGTATGTCTGTAAAGCTGACTATGATCTTTGGTCGAGCAAAATCAAATAGTAACTTTTTTTTCAATAATCGCATTCGGCCTAGATATTTGCAAGTTAATTTGTAAATTACTGAAACCTAGCAAAGGATGGACACTTCCTTGCCATCGTTATATTGGACCCTGGAATCCGTACTCTAATTAACCATGAAAATGACAACCCAATCCGTGCAATCAGGTAGATGCAATTGCAATGTGTCAGACATATATTACTGTGACAAAAAAGATAAATCCAGTTGCAATCGTATTATGCTTGATGATCTAAACATATGAAACCTGCTGGAATAAGATTAGCAACTTGATCTTAAGCTAGTAAATGTAACATTGGAGCGAATATAAACTTGGGGCTTCTTAAAGCTCGTGAGTCTCATTCCCACCTTGGAAGAGAGATACTTTTTGAGAACGGCGTGCAGAGCGCTCTAACATCTGAACTTCAGAAATCAAAAAGGCTTCCTTGACGAAAGGTTATAATAAATTTAGTTCATGACATATGGGTAATAGATCTCGCTGATATATGAAATATTTCACAGCACAATTGCAAAAAAGGAAAGATGATGAATATAGATAATTCTTTGAGTTTAGCAAATATACGTTTAGTGTACCTGTTGCAGATAAAACATAAATGATATGTGAGGTATTATTATCGGTACAGAATAAAAATCGAATATAATATCGAAGATGTTAATAATCCAGTCACAGTAAATTTTCTCGCTTTTCAAAAGGACAGATTTACATTTCGCTGGCCTGTACAACGACATCAAATGTAGTCTTTCCGTGGCGCGTAAGGCTGAGTGCTTGCACTCTCCCATCAGGCTACACAAAAGAACAAACATAAAATCAAATGTTATCTTTTATTGACGACCAGAAACTTCTAACTGTCCACGATTCTTAAATTTCTTAACCATCTCACAGAATATCTGATATTCAGAGTATAGTAAAATAATTTTTAAAAATCGTTTCAGCAAGGTGATATTCTAAATTGTACTGTGACTTTGCTGCTATATCAACTTGCTCGTCTTGAGGTACTATACCTGGCTCATCTTCAAATTTATCTTGAAACAGATACGTTTCTAGATCCAATTTGGAGTGTAAAAATTCTTTAATTCTTCGAAGCATGATTCGTTGCAGTGTTAAGATGATGATGCGCTGCATCATGATAATATAGTAAAGATCTGACACTCTGTTCGCGAAGAACAAAGTTGTTTGGAACATTTTATAAATAAGTCTTTTATCTAATTTATTAGAATAAAATGTCAAATGAAATAGGAAGTATCGTCAGAGGTAAAATCTTAAATAGTAACATGTTAATCGGCGTTGATAATTTGTTTATCAGAAGAAACGAATGTGACTTGTATAGTTAAATAATATAGCGTGTTACTGACAGATTTTGAGGTATCAGAACTTGACAAATGCCAAAAGCTATTTGTTCGATATGATAGAGACACAGTCATCAAATGGTCTTACTGTCTTCTGACAAGTAACAATCTCAGAAACATTTTGAAAATTGATCTTTGAATAAACTGTTAGCAGTGGAGCACATTGGGTAATCTGCACTCTGGATTTGAATTTATATGCTGATTATTCAGATAATATGATCGATACGCGACAACAGCAACTGAAATATATCTCATTTTGAATCAGTATTGAACCTTTATGTTGAATGCATTAATCATTACAATTTTATCGCATTTAAGCATGAAATGTCTTTGTGAAAGGTCGAAATTCTTTAGTTTGAAAGTTCCTGAGAAAGGAGAATTTTGGCTCTAAGGAAGCCTAAAAAGTGTAGTGCTTTCCTTAGTTAATCAAGAACAATGACAATGTATCTGTCTTGTGAAGAAAGACAGAGTTCAGTGCTAGGACGCACCATTTCTAAAGTGAACAGCGTTAAAATACGCTATATTAATTTGTAACATAATTTTCAATTTTCGATTGCTTTTTTATGTTGCAAATGTGTTTGATAATACTAGGATCCATATCATGCATAATTTATTCAGTTTCACTGAAATGTGTTGATGCTAAAGTTCTTATGCAATTTATCTCTTTAATTTTACAGTTAGTTGTTCATTGATAGAAAACACTAAATGCATGCGATCCAAAGCTTCATATGTGTTTAACTGCATTTGGTTATATGAATTTGTTTTCCATTTCTGATTAAACAATACTTGTTATCATGTGGTAACGAAAATTACCTATTTGTAATGTTTAAATAATCTTGTAGTTTATGATTGTTGATAGCTAACATATTGTAATAATAATGGAGCATGTGGTAACGTAGGTAAAGATATAGGGTAATGTTAGATACACGGCTCACGGGGTAATTTATGGCCGGTCGCTGTGCTGCGAGGGTGATGTGTTATCGAATTAAGTCAGAATGTATGCATTGTTAGGATAGCTAGTATGTTTCTGAGTAAGTGAGGTAATAAATATACGTATAGAAAGCGATACGTATAGAGATTTAGAGGTAATTTTTTCATTTAAGGAAACAGTGTTCTGGGGAGAAACCGGCTAGTCCAAAGACGGAAGTCCGGAAGAGATCACGAGTTCGGAATAAAGGACTAGAAAGTACAGAAAGGGATGAAGCGTATAGAGAAGGAAGACTAGAGAGAGAATAAGAAGATACACGAGTCAAGAGAGGAATGTGATGCAATCAGTTGTGGACATGTAATCATTATCACAACTCGTTACTAGGAAGAAATAATACCAAATTAGACACTGATATTAAATTACAAAATTTCAGAGGATAGGACTCTCACATTATACTTGAAGCGTTCGGTGATGAAGATATAACGAAGCCTCTGAAAATTAATAGCTTCAATGGAATTAAATGTATCACAAATAACACTGAAAAAGTACATGTCAATGACACTAGGGAAGATACGATCTTTTGATAGTCTGCAGTGTTTAGAAACATCGCTAGACGAGCCTTTAACAGGCTGCGGTAAATTTGATAATTTGACTGAACATTTTGGTGAAACTGCTAGCACTGAAAGGTATATTTCCTTACGAGTATCATGATGATTGCGAATAGATTTGATGAAACGTGTCTAGCTGACAAAGATACGTATTATCTATGTTAAATCATGATAGTGTCAGTAATGATGGTTATGCTTATTCTAAATCAATATGGAACTCTTACCACTGCAATAATTCAGCGATTATCATGATTCATATTTTATCACAGATGTACTGTTGCTCACATATATATATATTTGGAAATGTCAGAAACATAAGCGCTGGTATCTAAGGACTGGATCCAGCTTGGTATTATTCGGCACCCGGACTATGTTGTTACGCATTTCTAAACATTGGAGTTGGTAAAAGACCAATATATGTTCAACTTTATATAACGTGGAATCCGAGGCGGAATAATCGACGTAACAATAACAGATGCAGAGGCTAATTATAAATATCTACCCGACTATGATAAGACAGAATCATCAAGTGTCATAACCTATCTAAATTCGAATAATCGTTATGCAGATTCAATGTCCGGGTATATTCCGTATGGTCGTTTCAGTGGAAAACAGTTTTTTTTATGAAACTGATAAAACAGAAAAGCAGGATCTGAGAATCCTGATGTTTTTAGTTCAAGGTGTTATTGACTATCCTGTGGAGTTTCATGATTCACATAATGATTATCGATTTTGTCAAGATTCAATGCTGATCGATTTCAGTTGATTGTATGATGAACAGAGACATTGTTTGCAAGGTAAATCTGTTGTTCGAAATTTGGTTCCTAATCTGTTTGGCAAAAGGAGTGGCGTGTTAGACTATCAAACTCTGAAACAAGCAGTTGATCATGGACTTGTTCTAAGAAATGTTCATCGCGTGCTACAATTCAATCATTTAAAATTGATGAATGGTTATATCGACTTTAATACAAGCAGAAAAGCATTTGCCAAAACAAAATTAGAAACCTAATTGTTCAAGCTTATGAACAGAAGCGTCTTTGTCAAGACCATGGGAAATATTAGAAAAGCGAGTCAATGTTGAGATCGTCGATAACTTAAAACGTCGTAATACACTTGTAGCATCTGATGATTTTGCCAGTATGTAACAATTTAATTAAAGTCTAGTAGGGATTCAACGAAGAATAACAAACTTGAAGCTGGATAAGCCAGACGATGTAGGTATGGCAGTACTTGAAATATGGCAGCACTAACAATTGCAGCGATGTCAAAGCTAAGTCCCATCTGGAGAGACAGGAATATGTCTGAAAACTAAAATCAGACTATTGAGAGCACTAGTCATCTCAGTCTTTTTGTATTCATGTGAGGCCTTGACACTGACATCAGAATTAGAACGAAGAATCCGGGCATTTGAAATGAGATGCTACAGAATCATCCTTGGCATATCTGACATGGACCACATCACAAATGAAGAAGTGCGTAACACCATAGGCGGACACTGACATCAGAATTACAACGAAGAATCCGGGCACTTGAAATGAGATGCTACAGAATCATCCTTGACATATCTGACATGGACCACATCACAAATGAAGAAGTGCATAACACCATAGGTGGCCATTATGAAGACCTCCACACCACTGCCTAAAAAATAAAGCTGAAATGGTATGATGGCCATGTCACTAGAACCAACAGTCTATCCACATGAATACTGCAGGGCAGCGTCAAGGGTGGTAGAAAGAGAGGTAGACAGAGAAAAGAGTGGAGTGACAACATCATAGAATGGACCAGGAAAAGTTTTGCGGAGACACAGGCATTTGCGCATGATCGAAATAAGTGGAGGGAATTGGTAAGATGTTCTGCAGCACAGTGCCTCAACGACCACACTAGTCCAAGAGACTGATGATGATGATGAGGAGGAGGAGGAGGAGGAGATGGAGGAGGAGGAGGTGGAGGAGGAGGAGGACGACGACGACGACGACGATAATGATATATATTTTTTTATCATATAGTAAACTTTTGTGGAATGTCAAAAATAAGTATAGTGAAATTTTGTTTGAAATTTTAAATAAATTCCGCAGTAGTTGTGTGCAGTTGTTTATTTGTTTACCCTATTTTGACTGATGACTATGATGATTCAATGATCGCTCCTCACGTGGTAAATCGATAATGAAATCGACGTTGTTGCCTGAACAAAGTTATTTTTGTATTTGTTTTGCTAGCACAGGGAAAAAAAGTTCAAACGCAGGAGTAATTGTAAATATAGGGGTTTGGCTAAAACACCCCATTATTTACAGTTACTCCTGCGTTATAAGAAATGGTTCGTTAAGTCAGTGGAACATTGTCATTAATGCAACGACGTACTTATGTTTCCCCTTTAATAAATATCGTTGTTGTTGTTTTAGGGTTTAACGCCATTTTTCAGCACACGATAGGCTATACATGGCGGCCAGTATTATTGGTGGAGGAAGAACCCGGGAAAAACCCGGAAAGAACCACCGACCCACTAGAACTACTTGCAAGCTTTCTCACATAACTACATTAGCCGAATCTTAGACTCGAACCCATGCAGACAGAGGTAAGACGGCAGTGATCCGTAACGGAAAGCGCTTTAGACCACTCGGCCACTCGGGGCCCCTAATAAATATCGTACCGTCCAACAACTAAGAATGTAAACCAAGCAGACATTATCAGTGTCGTATTAGAGTGAAACAAAAACACCTTAAAAGCAAACCAAAACAAGATAAAAACATTGTACAGGTCATAAGGTTTTAGAGGAACGTTACAACGTTGAAGTGCTTATCATTTAATGTCATAACATGCAGTGATATCATTTACCTAGAGTGAACGTATCGCAAAATTCTGTTAGCACTTTCTTCATTCCAGATCATGTTTATATTTATTTGTATTCAAATAATTTCGATCAAATTACAGCTCTTTAAAAACATCTCTGTAGTCTGTTTATCATCACTTGAGGGCTGTAAACAATTTTTTTGCGGTTATTACTCATTAAGTTAGTTAAACGTTACTACTATCTTCCATAGTGAACTACTTACAGTTTTCATCATGCTCCTGTATATATATATATATATATATATATATATATATATATATATATATATATATATATATATATATATATATATATATATATATATATATATATATATATATATATGGGAGAAAAACGTGGGGAGGGGTAGCAAAATGTGACGGCTTGTTAGTTTTCCTATATAGGCTACATCAATTTTAGAGCACATGCAAATTTAGGTGGGAGGGTCTGAACCCCCACCCCAATGACGTCTCTGCATATTCTTTCATTAATTCATTAATTCATACTTATTGATGGATAGGACGCAAAGTTGAAATATATAATATAAATAACGCACACATTCCCATGGATGATATTAATCTAGGTGACAGACTGTTCTTATCCATTATGTTTATAATTGGATTCAAACTGAAATTTATATGGTAAGAATGAGCTAACACTAAATTCATTTGAATGATGCCTTGCCTGCTTCGCCTGTACAGTGCACAATCCAAAGAAATGTGCTAGTTTACAAATAAACATTAGGTCATTGCTATAACTATAGTTTTATTATTTTAAGCGTTAATATCATTATTTTAAGCGTTAATATCATTATTTTAAGCGTTAATATCATTATTTTAAGCGTTAATATTATTATTTTAAGCGTTAATATCATTATTTTAAGCGTTAATATCATTATTTTAAGCGTTAATATTATTATTTTAAGCGTTAATATCATTATTTTAAGCGTTAATATTATTATTTTAAGCGTTAATATCATTATTTTAAGCGTTAATATTATTATTTTAAGCGTTAATATCATTATTTTAAGCGTTAATATCATTATTTTAAGCGTTAATATTATTATTTTAAGCGTTAATATCATTATTTTAAGCGTTAATATCATTATTTTCAGCGTTAATATCATTATTTTAAGCGTTAATATCAGTGATAAAATTGAGGGAAAAAACATGATCAACAGTTAATATGATGCTATTACACAAGCGATAAAGAGTGTATAGTGTACTGTGCGAAAGCAGCGATGATCGCTGGATATATATGACTACAAAATAAGAGAGAGAGGAGATGGGGATGGTTACCATTACATCATGAACTTGTACTTGGCAACACAGTGAGATGATTCGACACCACTACCACCACTACACTAAATAATACTAATACTTTTATCTTATGTACTAAAATAAAGGATTGAAATGGGTTTACTGCTATAATACATTAGAGAGCTTTAAAACTATGGCATCCCATTGGAGTCAGCACTAAATGGTCTTGTACATAAACTAATTCGAAAACATCAAATACCAAAGTATATTCTCTTATGGTATATTCAAATTTAGCACGTGGGCTTATCACAGCAATTGCGATTGAACCAGTTCGATTTCTAGCCGTCCTTGACTTTGGCAAGGTTTACATTTCGAAATTTTCACACAATATCTTGAAACAATTTTACGATTTTTAACAAAGTATTTTAAATAGAATTCCATTGGATTTTGTAACTAATTTGCATCTAGCACATTTTAATAATAATTTTCAGATTACTTGAGAATGTTTGCTATTGATGGAAGATAATTAGACACAGTTGAGCCAGAAGATGCGCTTGTCAATCAAATGTATTTTGAGTGTCATGTCAACTTTTTTATTACATAGGAAATATTTGTAATTGTGTATTGCGACAACTGAATTCAGAAGGTGATGAAATTCCTGAGAATCAGTTCCAAGATGTTTTTGATAGCTGACGAGAGTGTATAAATAGAAGCAAGTTAGTCTTGCTTAATACGCTTTTCAAAATTTGTTTGAAATTGAAAAAGCTAGCTGCATGCCTATGTTGTAAGCATGTCAACCTATGTATGTTGTGGAATTGAAAGAATACTGGCATCGGCCTGATGACGAGTTTGCCTTGTTTTCATTGGCTTATGCGTGGGAATATGAGTTGCCAATCAAGGTATCTGTAACGGAAACGATCCGAAATCTTAGTTTCCTATACTATTTCAGAGTTGTTTCTACTCGGAAAAGGTTTTTGTTTACGGTGCATAATTAAATCTGAGGAGCTATACATCTGATGAGTGATTTGGTTCTATGAAATGTCAACGAAGTACAAATTTAAAAGGTATCTCGAGTTGTTTGGAAATTCGATAATGCAGCAAATTTAAGGTAAAAGTTTAGAAATTGTGATGTAATACATTAATAAACACTTCTGTATTAGCGATTAAAATATTTTCATAACGATAAACAAGACTTGATTTAATAATTACAACAGAATAACTAGGGGCCCCGAGTGGCAGAGTGGTCTAAAGCGCTCTCCGTTACGGATCACTGCCATCTCACTTCTGTCTGCGTGGGTTCGAGTCTCAGAAAGCTTGCCAGTAGCTTCTCGTGGGTCGGTGTATCTTTCCGGGCCTTTTCCTGGGTTCTTTCTCCACCATTAATACTGGCCGACACGTATAGCCTATCGTGTGCTGAAAATTGGCGTCAAACGCTACAACAACAACATAATAACCATGATTTGTAGTTTGAATAATGTCTCGTGTTTTTATTTTAGCTTTGAACTATTACAGCTGTAGAGAGGGAATTTGTAACGAATTTATTACAATAAAAATTGTTCCATGCAAAATCAACGGTGTACGGAAGGAGATCTCAGGCAACTACTTGTCTGAGTAGAGATTTTTCAGAACAGATCGTTGCTTGTATCTTTTGCATAGTATTGGCTAGTTTTAATCAGTTGAACTGTAATGTATATAGCATACACATCATGCACGTGTCTTTTTTCTACTATCAGGAACACACATACTGTAAATCTTATGCGTGCAATATAATATGGCAAGCCCGCGTGCAGTGATACAGAAACAAGAAAGCCATCTTTAAAAAGAAAAGATAGGTAAAAATAGAACTCTTCGGAGCATCTGACTCGTTTGAATGGAATTGAAATAAACGTTACATAATCTATTCATTTTTTAAACATTTCGATTCTATAATGGAGTTAATAAATTAATATGTGCATTAAATAAAAGTAATATACGGAAATAAAATATAAATTCAGCTAGCAAGAACATGATTATGATAAAGAAGGAAATCAATGACTGATGGAAATGTATTTCCATTTTGTACATAAACTAACATGACACCTAAAGTTGTTTAACTTGCCTTTTAGCTACATATCGTAACGTTATTCAGAGATTGACAAATATGAGCTTAAATGCAGGACGACAAACAATTTACAAAGATGAATGTTATGTACATTTATATTCAAAATAACACATCACTATACATATATTTGTAGTGTGTTGGTCCTATCCTTCAAAAGGATAAAGCAGTACTCGAGTGTTAAAAGACCTCTTGGCAGGGTAGAAGATTAGAAATTGAACATTCAGGCAGGATATTCGTCTTGATGGCCTCCCATTTTATAGTTTACAAGACTAAGTCAGATGTAAGTATATTTAGTACCTCTGAAAACAATGAGTGCAACAGTTAAAATACACTAGTTATGTTAGTTTTAACTGTTAAACCGTATATGGGGGAATATCTGCATGTTGTTTTCAAACAATTTCTGATTTGGGAGAAGTCTGAGTGAACTTGTTAATTTGCCGTCTTTGCCGGACGAATTATTTCACCCTTAACATTTCTGTGCTGATTAAGCTTGCGACTTTAGATTAGTGGTTAATGCCTGGTTAACAAAATTACTCAGAAATTTCCCGACATTCAGGATTCACATAGAAACTTATTGGACTTCACTATACGTTAGCTTTTCTTTGTAATCCATTTTGATTTTTTCATAGAAAACTCTAGCTAGTCTGGTTCGCTATTTTTTCATAGAAAACTCTAGCTAGTCTGGTTCGCTATATCGGAATGCAAACGCAAGGAGCATACTAAGCAGGGAACCATACTAAACTCTAGCATGTTGAATTTTCAACCTCAGGGGAGATATTTAATCAGCGAATCACTGATTCAATATCTTCCTTAAGCTTACACCTTAATTTTAATTTAAAAACACACGTAATCATTGTATACGGTCTTTATAATTGAGTTTTACGAGTGAAGGTCACACGAAGGAAGCAGTTCTACTGCACACAGTTGTCTTTCCGCAACACAAAACTGTATATGGACAAGTTACATAAGCATTATTTGAAGTCACAGAAGTGCTTGGTTTATCACTTGCCTTTTACAACGGTTTTATGCAAAAATCATACTGTGGAAACACTCATCGTTAACCTGTATGATGACAGATATATAATCTGGTATGAATTCTTACACATTTGTCTGTCACCTTTTGATACCTGGCAATATAGTAATGGAAATATATGAAAGCCATCGACACCAGATCATGATATACATTTCGGGATTAGTGAGTAACTTGTGAATTATTACAACTGCACAGTTACGTTTAAAACATACGGTACATGGTAAAACTCCATTTTCACTATTCCACCACAGGAGACTGAAATCGAAATTACTGGACCAATTACACTCGAAACGGTTTTCAAACGTAAAAAATGTTCACACCTGTCACTATAAAAAGAAAACGAACGCAGCAAAACTGTGAAAACGGCCTAGACAAAAGCACTGAGAGATTACTCTTTTACATGTCATAAATAATAACACAATTCAGTAAGATAAATTGTAAAGAGAGATAACTCTGAACGTTGCTGATTTTACTTTTAGTAGTTATCTGTCCATAATAGTAGTGCGCAAAACAGAGTCTTCTATAGACGATTATAACACATTCTCCAAAAAGAAAGAAAACAATTTAAATGCAAAATTTAGAAACACAATTGAAAATATAAAGTATCTTCCTTGTTGAAAGTAATCTCAGAAAGGGCTAGCAGGTTGTATAATGATTTATTGAGCTCAAAATCTTCACGCACTTAAATGAACCAAATGTTATTAAAATTAACGTTGGCAAAAAGAGTATGTAATATAATTAGCATCTATACAAGTATATCCACATACTGGGGCAGAATCTGGGGCCAATTAGCCGTTCTATTACTGATAGTTAAAAATCATCATAGGATCGAGTGCCACAATCGAAGTCAATGCTTTTGTTCGATTTTCATAACCTGTGACATCCAAGTTCGGTGAATTCAGATGTATTCTTGTAAATCATTAACTAATGTAATACATTAGCTTCTTAGAACCCAATCATTATTCAAACAATATGATAAGTTCAAGAATTAACGTAACACTTCCTATCCATAACTCAACATAGTATTTTTACGACATAAATTAACACTACGTCATTCTTAACAAAGAATTAAGGTAAGAATTCCAATTCATAATTCAAAAGCACATTACTAAATAAATGTATCGAATGAATTCATGCAAATACTTCTGTTTCATAATACAAAACACATTATTATACAAGTGTATCCAATTAAATAAATTATTCAAATGTATCAAACGAAATCATGCAGACCTGTAAACGAAGCAAACATAATATCAATTACATCACAATAAAAGTGGAATTGAGACAATACCTTGTGTCTTGGCGGGGTTTTGGCGGTTTTCGACCTGGTTTACTTCTTAAAGTACGAATGTATTTCTCTCAAATAACATTCAGAGTCTTTACAAAAGAAATATAATTCTACACTGTCTCTCTTGCAGAGAACTTTTTAAAGACTGAATTCTAATTCAGCTAGTGCGATATTGTGTTCTAAAGATTTCTCGTGTAAAACACCCCCTTATTTAAGCATGACCAATCAGAAACAAATGTATTTTCCCCTGCTTTCCTCTAAAAGTCGCTTACGTCATGGTCAATATGACACGCTTTGGTTTTAAGTAACATAATCTCTGTTTTCTCTAAATTCTGACATTTTCGTGATAAAATGAAACTTTACAAGGTGGCTGTTGGTCAGCCAGCTCTGAACAAATACGGTTAATTAGTACAACGGCCACATTCTACTGTACCGATACCTCTCCTCTGCACGCTGTGTCTCATACATTTAACTAATGGCTATATGGCCAACCAAAAATTTGTCACTTAACACCCCTGTGCGCGTATGTATGTATGTATGTATGTATGTATGTATGTATGTATGTATGTATGTATGTATGTATGTATGTATGTATGTATGTATGTATGTATGTATGTTTTTTATGGTTTAACGCCATTTTTAAGCACAATATAGGTTAAGAACCACTGACACACGAGAAGCTACTGGCAAGCTTTCTCACATAACTACATTAGCCGAATTTTAGACTCGAACCCACGCAAACAGAGGTGAGATGGCAGTGATCCGTGACGGACAGTGCTTTAAACCACTCGGCCACTCGGGGCCCCATGTATGTATGTATGTATGTATGTATGTATGTATGTATGTATGTATGTATGTATGTATGTATGTATGTATGTATGTATGTATCTATGTATGGATGGATGGATATCAATCAATCAATCAATCAATCAATCAATCTATCTATCTATCTATCTATCTATCTATCTATCTATCTATCTATCTATCTATCTATCTATCTATCTATCTGTTCGTCCGTCCGTCCGTCAATCCGTCCGTCCATCCATCCATCCATCCAACCACCCACCCACGCATGCGTCCGTCCGTGTGTGTGTTGGCGCGCGTGTGTGTGTGTGTGTGTGTGTGTGTGTGTGTGTGTGTGTGAATCAATTTAGTTGCAACTGTTCACGTCAATTATACTGTAATTAATTATCATTCTTGTGCAAGACAGTCTAATGGTACGGAAGTTTGGGATTGCCTTTGAGGAGTCCGGCAAAATCTACTTCCTGGAGGAAGGAAGTGTAACACGTAAGCACCATAATTAAACTATGTTCTCGGGTTTGCAGAAGAAGATTAGTGGGTGGTTAGACGTCATATTACGCAGTTAAAACTTATTTTATCCGGTGTACGCTTAAAAGCAGCCCATTAAGTTTTTGACGGCGTCCAAAATTGTGGAAATGTAATGTGTCACAGAATTAGGCGAAAATTGAATTTATTTTCTTCTTGATTTACAAGGAGAACACGATTCTGCCTCTAGCAAATTAAGGGGCCCCAAATTACCTCCCTTTGACGATGACAAAGATAACATGGATAGTTATCTTCATCGCTTTGAGCGGTATGCCGAAAACCAGAAGTGGAGTCAAAATGACTGGGCATTGCATCTAAGTGCTCTATTAAAGGGTAAAGCACTGGATGTATACTCGCGACTTCCTAGAGACGATGTGTTTACAACCTTTGGTCAGTTCACAATGAGAATTGCGAACTATTTTGAGCGGTGGATTGAATGCGGCAAAGCGGTGAAAACGTTTGAAGGATTGACTGATTTCTTGCTCAGAGATCAATTATTTAATACAGTTGGGCGAGAATTAGATCAATTTCTGAAAGAGAAAGTCTTCACAAACGTAAAAGATATGGCTAAGCAAGCCGATCTGTTTGCCGAAGCTCATGGGGGAACCCAGAACGTGGTTTTAAAAGATTTTAAGTCTGGAAACCAGTCTGCGAGACCTATGCCTAGGGAGCTTGTAAAATCAGCTGTGGTAAATAGGTCAGTTAGGAATCCAGTTATTCAGCGTCTGCAATGTTTCTTGTGTAATGCATGGGGTCATGTTCAAAAAGACTGTCCTAAAAGAAAGGGACTTGTACATAAGGTAGCAGTGGCTATACAAAGTAAAGGTATATCTGATAATATCGTACAGGTAGAACCTTGTATTCATTCGCTTGGCACGTGTCTATTTCCCGAAGCGCGTGTACCAACCGCGAGAGGGTTTGTCAACGGTCGAGAAGTCGTAGTATTACGTGACACTGGTTGCACTGGCGTAGTGATCAAACGTAGTCTCGGATCAAAGTAAAAACACCCTTCCTAACGGGAACTGTTGATACCCTTTGTATGGAAAACCCTATTTACGATCTGACGATCGGTAATGTTGAAGGTTCCCGTCTTCCAACCATGGCCGATTTTAAAATACCTTTGGCTCAGGCAGTCGAAACGCGAGCGCAAACACGGAGAGAGAAAACCGCGTTTCATAAATTAATAGTCCCTGAATCGATCTCCGGAATTTCGCGTGATGATTTCAAACAAGAGCAAGAACGTGATGAATCCATCAAAACTATTGTTGAGAAAATCACGTCCGGCGCGATTAAACACTGCAAGCGTGGCGGTAGCTCGAGATTCGTACGCAAGAACGGATTAATTCATAGGGAGTTTAGCGCTCGGGAGGGTAAGAAGTATTGGCAAGTGGTCGTAACCCAGAGATATAGATCTCAAGTACTTAGGGTGGCGCATGAGTCAAGCATGGCAGGACACCTAGGTAAGGCTAAGACCACTAGCAGGGTAGTCGTTGAATTCTACTGGCCCGGTGTTAATGGCGATGTCACACGGTTCTGTAGGTCGTGCGACGTATGTCAGAAAACCGTCTGTAAGGGAAGGGTCACAAGGGTGCCTTTAGGACAGATGCCATTAATAGATACACCTTTTAAAAGAGTGGCAGTAGATATTGTAGGACCAATACACCGGTTACCGAAGGAAAGAATCGGTATATTCTTACTCTGGTTGATTACGCGACCAGATACCCCGAAGCCGTAGCGTTACCGACTATTGAAACGGAAAGGGTAGCTGAAGCATTAGTTGATATCTTCAGTAGGGTAGGGGTACCAGAAGAAATCCTCACTGATTGTGGTGCCCAATTCACCTCTGACCTCATGGGTGAAATAAGTAGGTTGTTATCCATCAAACAGCTAAACACTACCCCATACCATCCGATGTGCAATGGACTGGTAGAGAAGTTTAATGGTACCCTGAAAAGCATGCTGCGAAAGATGTGCGCGGAACGTCCGCAAGACTGGGACCGTTATTTGAACGCTGTTCTGTTCGCGTACCGTGAAGTACCGCAGGAAAGTTTAGGGTTTTCACCCTTCGAACTGTTGTACGGTAGGACAGTTCGAGGCCCGATGCGGATACTACGCGAACTATGGACTGGTGACGTCGCGAACGAGGAAATAAAAACAACTTACCAGTACGTGTTAGATCTAAGAAATAAACTTGAGAGTACATGCCAGATGGCACGTGACGAATTAATTCAATCGGGGCGCAGATATGCCAAGTATTATAACCGCAGAGCGCGAAATAGGAAATTTCTTGTGGGAGATCAGGTGCTATTGCTTCTTCCAACGAGCTCAAATAAGTTATTAGTCCAGTGGAAAGGTCCATATGAAGTTAAAGAGGTAAAAGGTGACATGAACTATAAAATTGACATGGACGGGGATTTAAAAACATTCCATGCTAACATGCTCAAGTTGTATATCAAGAGACAGCGACAATGTTGAAAAGGGGGTCTTAAATGTCGTTTGTACGGCAGTCGTAGACGATGATGAAGCTGATTCGAATATCGAGAGTTCCCTTGAATGTCCCTTGGGAGTTGCGGGGGAAGGGATAGATAAAGTCGATGTGATTGCGGAGTTGACGAAAGACCAGCGTCAACAGATTAATGCGCTCTTGGCTAAACACTCTTATGTATTCACAGACAGACCAGGTTGTACATCTTTGTTGGACCTCAAAATTAAACTGAATACGTCTGACCCTATTCGAATCAAGGGATATCCGGTGCCATACAACGCACGTGAAGCTGTGGACGAAGAGGTGGGTAAAATGTTGGATCTGGGGGTGATTGAACCCTCCAACTCGCCATATTCTTCTCCAGTAGTGCTAGTCAGGAAAAAGGACGGGACGAACCGATTCTGCATCGATTTTCGGCAGTTGAATAAAATCACTGTGTTCGATGCAGAACCAATGCCAGATATGGAGGGTCTATTTGCGAAGTTGTCGGGAAACCGATGGATTTCCAAATTAGATCTGGCCAAGGGATATTGTCAGGTTCCCATTGTCCCAGAATCCCGAGCATTGACAGCATTTGCGACCCAGAAAGGACTGTATCAATTCAAAGTGATGCCATTCGGGTTAGTTGGAGCCAGCGCCACCTGTTGTCGTTTGATGCGTAAGTTGCTTAAAGGTTTAGCAAACGTTGATAGCTTTGTAGACGACATATTCGTGTACACGAATACTTGGAGTGAGCACGTGTCCGTCCTGAGCGAGCTCTTCAATAGACTCCGCAGAGCGAACCTCACAGTGAGACCCACTAAATGCAGTATTGGTTATACAGATTTAGATTGTTTGGGTCATAGGGTCAGCGGTATGGGTCAGTTAAAACCTCATCCCAAGCAAGTTGAAGCAATTAGAGACGCACCAAAGCCAACCAATAAAACGCAGGTAAGATCATTTCTAGATCTAGTAGGTTTTTATAGAAAGTTTATACCGAACTTTGCAGCCATTGCTAGCCCGCTGTCTGATTTGACCAAGAAAGGGCAACCAAACAAAGTTGAATGGGGACCGCCACAAGATAAAGCATTTTGTACTCTGAAAGAGAAACTTGTTAGTGCACCTATATTAAAATTGCCAGATGTCAGCAAACCTTTTATTCTAAGAACAGATGCTTCTGAAACTGGGTTGGGGGGAGTTTTACTGCAAGAGCAAGACGACAGTAAGTTACCCGTAGCTTACTCGAGTAGGAAATTGCTACCCAGGGAGAAGAATTATTCCGTCATAGAAAAGGAATGTTTGGCCGTAGTATGGGGAATTGGGAAGTATCACGCATATCTATTTGGGAGAGATTTCGTTCTCGAGACTGATCGCCAACCCCTACTGTATTTAAACAAGGCCAAGGTCGCTAACGCTCGGTTGATGCGTTGGGCGCTAACACTACAACCTTATCGCTTCCGTGTAGAAGCAATAAGGGGAGTTGAAAATGTAGGTGCAGACTACTTGAGTAGGGCATGATGGGAAATTTGTATGGATTTGCCCAGTAATAAATCCAGATTGTAGTATAACCAGTGTAAATGTTGTAAGATATCATCAGTAGTTATTTTTCTTCTATTCTGTGTTAGTTTTAAAAATGTGTACATTTTATTCTTAGGGGGGAGGTATTGTCACAGAATTAGGCGAAAATTGAATTTATTTTCTTCTTGATTTACAAACTAATCTCACCATTTTTTTTTGTTTCGTCGTACATGCGTTGCCTGGGGTGAATAAGTGGTTTTTCCCAAGGTAAGCGGCGTGTAACGATTTGCATGTGCCTGATTTTGAATTACATGAAATCCAGAACATTAGTTTCACGTAGTGCACGGTAATCTTGCCGTGATTTCTGCTCACCTATTTGAGGGTATATAAGGCAGAATATTTTTGATCAATATTACGGGACCTAAAGTATCTAATCACAGGATAGATAGCTCGTCTTTCAATCTCCAGCCAAAAGGGTGAGTGTTAAATTTATATTTCGTTTTATTGTGAATTTTATTCAGTTTATCATTTTCATATAATGATGCCTTTATTGCAATGCAGATTTTAAACGTGAATATTTGGAATTACTAGTCACTATTAGACTTTAAATGCAATAGCATGATCTAAGGTTTAGATTATTTTTTGAGACATCTATTATTAGTCTGGTTTCTTTATTGTAGCTGATAGCATGTCTGATAACGCATCTGATAACGCATCTGATAACATCTCTGAGAACATCTCTGATAGCATGTCTGATAACGCATCTGATAACATCTGATAACATCGCTGATAACGTCTTTGAGATGATAACATCTGATAACGCATCTGATAACGTCTGATAACGCATCTGATAACGTCTGATAACGCATCTGAAAACATCTCTGATAACGTCGGCTGATAACATTTCTGATATAGTAGCTGAAATTGTTGCTGATTTATTGTGCAATCCAATTGAAGTATCTGACTGTATGTCTGTCAGATTGTCTGTCCGTCTACATCTGTCGTGACGTGTAAATATCCGGAAAGCTAGAAGTCCGAGTGTCGGATCTGTCTAGAGTTGTAAACATCCGGGGCGACATCTAGGGTATTGAGGAACGTTAGTTCTAGTAGATGTTGTATGCTGTCTGTACGTATAACTATGGTGGATCCGTGAAGGGCAAGTGACCGATAAAAGTATTGAGTCAACCCTAGGTCTTCGGGGAAACTGGGCGGCGATTCAACTGTGGGTGAATCGTACGGTTAAACAGGGTCGAGACACATGTGTGTGTTGCAATTGTAGTACAATTGAATACATTGTTGTATTTACATGGTTGCTTCAAATCACAATAGTATTTCAAGGGATTGCATGAATCTCAATAAAAGCTAGCAACTTGATTGAATACATGTATATGTTCGTGCTAGTTGTCGCAATCCATACGTGCGATAGTATAGTTTGATGTTTGTGTTTATTATCGTAATTTATACTTGCGTTAATATAACTTTTGTAAAGGTTCCTTGGATCTGTGTATAGTCCAAGAGATTCCTTTGTATATGTGTTTTATTTTGTATTAATATTTCATTTATTCATGTATTGTGAATGGTTGTGAGTGTAATTGTGGGTTGAACGCATGAGTTATTGTGTTGATACATCATTATTTTTCATTAATAATTTATTTCATAAATTTATATTTTCTTTCACATATTGTGTTTGTGTTGTTCATTTAATCCACCATCCTCTCGGTAACAATTCTGTTACATAATGAATTCTCCCACGCAATGCAGTTACATAATAAATTACGTGCTCGGTATACGATAAGTGTATTTACCTCATTTACACTTATTATTGTTATGTGCTAAATCTTGATAATCTTCAATTTCTACTTCTTATTATTTTACTAAGTTTCTCGGTTTATGCCATCCTGGAACTCTATTATCAATGAGTTCTGTTGCTGGAGATAGAATACATTTACTATAATACTTCTAAACCGTTTCTTTATTCCTAACGTCTAAACTAGTTCTTTATTCCCAACGACAATTCTCGTGCATTTTAGTCTTGGTTCGGGTGGTGGTTGGGTGGGTGGGTGGTGGACAAAACAGTCAAAATTTTACATACTCTATATATCATATATACCACGCATGATACAATTTAGCTAATTTGTGAAGAGAGCAATATACTTGTTTCTTTGTGTTGTTTATTTTTTCTTCATAAGTGTCGGAGTTAGATTACTTTAGAGTATTGAAACTATATTTCCCAGCGAAATTTGTGTTGTTACTTATGATGTAGTCTGAGTCTTCAGCAATTAGTTTTCTTCATTTATTTAATGCTTGCTATATTCCTTTGGATAATAAACATTCGTACCCTCTTTAAATGTTTATACAAGGACGCAGCATTGTGTATATTAACACGATGTAGCCTCGATCGAATCGTTGAAATTGTTAACCAGAATCGTAGTAAATATGATTTTGTGAAAAATCTGCGAATAATGTTATCTCAGTAGAGGATTGTTCCAGAACGCAGTTGAAAAGTTTTCATTTGGTCAGTTTTTAATTAGAATTATAATATTTAACACATTTTTTGTCTTGTATTTGCTTGTCTCGTTTGAATGAAATGAAGAATGCATGTTTTGAATTCGACTGAATGACTGAGTTGAATTGTTTACCGAACAAAATACAACGATTTTGAGATAATTCAGAACTTCAATTCTCATTGATTTCCTGAAAAGTAAATACTTTAATTTAACAAGATTTGATAACCCAAGGAAAATTAAAGTACCCTACATTTTGGAAATAATCAAATCCAAACTTTTTAATAATATCTTTTAAATTTATAGTCATCCAAAAAGCAAATATTTGATGATTGTATAGTGAAAAAGAAAATATAGGAAAATTTGCGCAGTTTCTATGTATCAGACTTCAGAACTACTTTTACTTGTCTACCAATGTGTTGGGACGAACTACGGCTACTAAGTAAATAAACGTGTTTCCAGTCTTTCCTTAATAATGTAATCTTTAATGATTTTCTCTAATATTGTCCTAATTTATTGTAGAACATTCCAATCATCGATTTGTAAAAAAATATTCGGACTCGTTACCCATTGTAATGTACAACCAGTAATCACGCAGAATATTTGCAGCTACTGAAAGGGTCACAAGGTTTACTTTGTTTTCCAATTTGCAACTGCACTTGTAGATCACGTTAGCAAGGCGATTTCAAGGTTCGAATTAGCTAGTGTCCAGCCACACACTTTCTTCGTGGACGAATACAAGATTTATAGGTGTCAGTGTATAATTTGTTTTAAGTACATTGTACACTTTGATATATAGAAGAAGTGCTTGCGTTAATTTCCCAGAACTTACAGAAATGTGATTTGCTCATTAAACCTGGAAGACAAGTTTTCTGTGTTGTTGGATGTCTATATTATAACCATCATCTTTCTTTTTTGAAATGCTTCGTGAAGAACTATATTGATTAAACTGTTTATCCTGTAGTGCTGTGTTTCCATTAATTTGGAAAAGTGTATCTTCCTATAGATATTTTTGCATTTGTTACCTTCATAGTTTTGGGTTAGAAAATTTATTTGCAATATATAGCCAAGATTGTGCTGATGTGCCGTTGAGCTGCGTATACCATTCTATACTAGTCTCTCATCTTGAGCATAACATAATCAATGATGATATCTCTCAAAAGACTGAGAGAAAATACTGTATAAAATCCAAAATAGCTATGCAATGTTTACATTCAAAATGAATACCATATAAGTCGATATAAATGAACGATTTTATGCAATAATGAGATGGTTGAAAATAGATAAATATAAAGATGAATAAAAAGATGCCGCTATTCTTTTGGGGTTGGCTCCATTGGGATTGATAATATAAAACTGTTAATGCATTATTACCCGTGTTAATGACTTTTTTAATTAATGCAGAGGTTTTAGGAATCTACGTCGTGAAATAGACGGATAGAGGGATTCAGTTGGTTATTTCAATATTACGAAAACTTTACTAATATAACCAAGCCAAACATTTTCATCTTTCTGAATCGTTTTGTTATTTTGGTGCGTAGAACAGTTTCTCATTTTAACCTATTTCTCAGTCTGAATTAATTTCAAGCTGACGAACCTTGCGAACGTGTTATTCTTTTGTAACTGTACTTAGCTTTAAATGTATTAGTCGCAGTACGAAATAATTTTCAAAATTGTTTTGCTTTCTTTGAGTTCTAATGCAAATACTATCTTGCTATAGCCGCATTCAGCAATATAACAATTTGACGATCGAAACAATATATCGATATATTTACAGATAAACAACAAGGAAAGATTTATAGATATATAGATTTAAAAAAAAAACGTTGGGCTTAACGTTAGGTCAGCTAAAGCCACCTAGCACAGAGTATTGTTAATGTAAATCAGGGTACAATCCTTAAAATACAAAGTCTAATGCAACATTTAAACCGCCCTTAAACATTTGTGACTTTGCAACATCGTCTTGGTAGGCATATTAGTGCAAACTTTGTGATATATATTTGCTTTGGTTTTAGGTTGTGTTGTTTAACGCCATTGTTCAGCACATTATAGGCTAAACGTAGCGTCCAGTCGTCTACTAGAAGACAAACCCAGTAAAACCTAGGGAAGAACATCCAATCCACTGAATAATGGTCGGCACGAAGTTTGACGGAGAACTATCTCAAAAGAGACAATATATCAGAAAGTAGTGGTTCGGTTGAAGTAATAAGAATCGTGACAGACAGGCGATTTAATATTTAATTGGCATTTCCATTTATGTTGACGGTTTTATCTCATGGAAGAATTTCTATTTACATGGTTCATATCTATGCAATCTAAGCAAACGTTTTTAATATAATCGAAGTTAAAACACGTTATGGAAAATTGCAATTCTGTTTTAAAAATTTAGTTTATAATAAGGTTTAATTCCGTATGTAGATCATGTTTACTTTAAAATGATCGTCCTATTTAGTCTAATCTGCCGAGAACAAAAAGGAATACTGCTTTTTGTGATAATGTATAATTTGTGACAAGTAAACGGTATATTAATTTACTTTAAACGTTACATATATATTTTTGTCTGTCCTGATTAATTAGCAATATTCATAAGCGCTTGACATGGCCGAACGCACTATAGATATATAAAAGGTTTACATAACAGAGTGTGAAAATTAGTTTGTAATTCCCAAAGCCATCATTTAAACGAAACCTTGTTCTAACATATTACGAACTACTTATCATATATAAAGAAAAATCGTCAATCCGTGAGTCAGAAAGTCAAAGACTTAAAACACCCAGAAGAGAAAAAGACTGTAGAATATTCAGCATAACAACAGATTGCTAATATACAGTTAATGAGACAGAATTACACATCGAACTAGAATTAACCACAGAGATTGATTGAAAGAATATCATCTAAAATGTGGTGTACTTCGCACATTTTCGTCGGAATTATTGTGTTGGGTCAGTGGGGACAATGACGCAATATACAAAAGCACTTTACAATCATGGAAGAAACAAGATAATATATTACTGCTTGTTTATGTAATTTCAAGTCCTTTACGTCAAAATGGAAAAAAGGAAAGTGGTATATATTAATGCCTATTTTAGCATTGTTTTAAATTCAGTTTTCTATTGCAGGCATTCTACGGCCCTTCGTTATTTCACTGGTCCTTACCGACCATGGACAGAAGTTTGTAAGATTCCATGACAATTGCGAAAAAAAACGCCAACGAAAAAGTCTTGGATAAATAAAGACAAAACAAATGTTCAATGCATTTATTTCTACAACTACACTTTTTATCCCGAATGTGAACATACTGTTTCTTTCTGATAAATATTTAATTTAACACGTAGCACGTGAACAAACTATTGAAATATTTGTCAGACGTCATTTTCACATATTTAAATTTGATGTAAATAGAGGTATTATAGCAATGTTTGTGGTTCTCATATGTGTTACAGGAATTTCTTAAAGTGATTATCTTTAGTTTGTTTCACAAAACAAAATTAAAGAGTAGCTGCAAAAGGGTGAATGCCTCCACACAGACTGGCCTGGTTGTGGAGCCGGTTACAGGCCCCTTCGGTGCAACGATGTCTGTCAGCCGATTGTTGATCAGCTATAACGAATGTTAGCCGGGTAAAAAACGCATGGTTGTTAGGTCAGCCGAGCATGCTCCCCATTCACCCCAGGGGCTGTAAATCAGACCAATTACGATAGATACGAACAACAAGGCGTTACAAAAGATTAAAGACTTGACTTGACTTGACTAGGTGTGCGATGTATTATCCCCGAGTCTATCGTGGTTCTAAATGTTGCTCTTAACGAGAAACCAACCCAAGCTCCTAGTCAGCTGATTCGCATGGTTGAACATGCCGTGAATTATCCATGGTCAATTCTGGTTCTTCGACAATTGATTCGTTTAGTTGAAAAATCAGTTTCAAACCCACTGGCAGTTCTGGCTCTTAGCAAGTTGGAACGGCCAGTTTTCATGGATAACGTTGGCGATTTGAAATACATGATTCTTAATAAGAACAAGCCATAGCCAATGAAAGTCGCAGCAAAGTAGAGTACCAACGAACGAGACCGACGAACGCTTCCCTTTATGTATGTGAAGCACGGATGTGAAGGAAAACATTTCCTGTTATTAAAACGTACATTGCCCATATCATCACTTCCACCAAAAAATCATGGAACGTGTGGACCTAAAGAAACACTCACTCACGTTTTGCCTACATGCACTAACTACAAGCAAAATCTGGCTATTTGACAAGCTACGGAAACGACGTACTTATAAATATACTTCTAATTTTTAACGTACATTCAAACACAAATATACAAAGTATGGCAACTTAATTATTATCTCCTTTCTAGAGTATTGCGGAGTCCTAAAACGGGCTGTTTTTGTGGAGGATTATGAGGATTATGGCAATTTTTGAATACGTCTTCTGTCAGGTCTTCGACCACTTTCAGCATTTTGACATTCTTTATCTCTTCGGCTTCGGTATCAAGCTTTGCCTGACACGATGCAAAAACATGTAGGCTTCGTTTAGTTCAGCTAATAAAGAAGGCATGTTTTTGGCGAGTCAATAATGGATGGTCAGACGGGACTGCTTCGCTTGATATGGTTCAGGCGTGGACGCGATTTAAATCATCCCTACGATTTTGTGTTGGGTCGGAATGCTATGATAGTTGGGTTAGAGTAAACGATAGCGAGGAGTCAAAGAGCATGTATACTTTCAAAAACAAAAGACATATACAATTATTTCAAAACACAAGATTTATTCAAACAAATACCAATTAACAAATAACAATAAACAAATGATTTTTGACAAGACTGACAGCGTTTTTAAATTAAGCTAGATTTCCAGAAATTGAAGTCAGTGGGCCAATATGTACACAAAGTTTTCTAGTTAAAACCAAAAGATGCCATAATAGTAATATAACCATCGGTCTACTTTGTCATCGTTTCTAGAAAAGTGGCGATCAAAATAAGTCACCGAATGTTCTCAAGAATATCAAAGACTGCGCTGATGCAGAACAGAATTGTACTGCATGAAAACAGGAAAAATATTGTATTCAATTCCTTTATTCAATGATGCTTGTACAATGAACGATAGTAGAAAGAATAAAATAATCACTAAAATGCAGTGAGCCTGATCAAAAGGAAAATAACTTAAGATTTTCTTGTATAAAGATAGTCTAGCATTAGTGTATGATCACACTTTCACATGATAAAAAAAAGAGTTGTTTTCTTTCTTTCAAGAATTTTTAAAATACCTTACTTGGTATATAATAAGGACAAGAGCAATTATTATTATTATTATTATTATTATTATTATTATTATTATTGTTAACACCAACACAGCTCGTCCAATGACTTATCATATTTTGTATCACATTCTCACATCCAAATAACTCTTACATCAATAAATAACAATATATATCAGGCTTTTCTCAAACCCGGTCGGCAAAAATAGCAATAACATGATTTCCCGAAACTAATTTTAACAATGCTTTTTGTTAGTCAACCTTTAATCCCACATTATAAGTCAAAATAGGCGAGATCACCCATGAATCAATTCGTCGATCATACTTTGGCGCTTTCTAGCTTAATAGTCGAGTCACATGACCAAGTATACCGAAAGTTTCAGATGCTCTGTGGTGTCTGTCAGGTGACCACGAAACATAGAAAAGTCAATGATATTTAGGGTTGTGTTATCCTATACAAGTTGTCAACTATACGATGTGTACATTTCGCAAAAAGACCCCTTCAGCCGAAAGGAGATCAACAGATCATCGCGATATTTTCCAAACTGAACGATCACATAACATTATTATCTCTCTGTTTGACAATTTCCTGAAGTAATACAATACTAATTGTAATGGTCCACTACCACAAATAATGTTTCGTAAACAAATCTTTCTGGATACACCGAATAAGTACTCTAAACTAAGTTTATTATAGGTACCAGGCCACTAAGTATGTTCCAGGCAGAAAACCAGTCTACTGGTGGCGGAAAATGTTTTGTGATGAACCCATTGGTTAATAAATGAGTTTAATGTTTCCGTTATTAATTCAATATATGCAAAAAAAAGTTGACTGGAAAACATTTGAATATTGTTTGGATACCGTGTATTTCATTAAATGCTGCTTATGCATTTAAAGAACTCTTGCTGCAAAGCTATGTTATTATGAGTAAATCTGCCGAAGAGCATAAGGCTCGTAAAAATGCCTCTAAACACTTTTGGTCAAGGTTGAAAAAGATTCTCGAGCTATCGTAAATAAAATAATTTGTAGTTAGTATGCCAATCTAATTATAATAATATTAAGTTTAATGGGACATTAATTATTGGTCTCTAAACCAAGACGACAAAAAGTGAACCCATACTCAGATAGAACCATTATCGTTTTATAACCACCATTAAAGCAACCCTAGATTATTCATTTTGTTCATTACCTGCTGACTCACCTACAATTACTACTGCGTTTGTTGTGGTACTCGATGGTCTTAATACTGTTATGGGTAGTACTGACATTACATAAAAAGAACTTATCCAGGATATAATCTACGATTGAAAGACTTGTACAATAAGACAACTGTTGTCGCTATTGTTCATCTTTTTGTACGTCAATACGAAATAGGTTGATCTTTGGTTCATCTGAGTGGAAAGATCAAATGAAATTTGCCAGTTTTCACGCATACTCAATGTGAATCTATCTCTCTTACACTAGTTAAACTCTAGCTTTGAACTATTTGTTTATACTGTTTATTGTCGGCTGAGTGGTCTTTGGCGCTCGTCTTGTCCGATCACTGCCATCTCACATCTGTGCGCGTTGGTTTCGAGATTATGTTTTGGTCAGTGTAAGTTTGTGAAAAAGCTTGCTAGTTGCTTACCTTGTGTCAGTGGCTTTCTCAAGGGTTTTTTGCCGGTTCTTCCTCCACTAGTTCTAATGGCCGCCATTTAGCTGGTGCTGAGAAATGGCGTTATCCCACAAGGGCCAAACCAAATATTTTTGATTGTCAGTTTCTTGTAATTTTCTTAATAAATTCCTGACAAACGCTATCTCCTGCTGGATCCAGTATACCTGAAAGATTTTTTTGTCCAAGCATTTCTTATAAAGAGAATTTGATTTTAGAATCAAGCAAGAAAAAAAGAGCTAATTTGGTTTGGTACTTGAACAGGAAATAAAACGAAATTCTTCCCTAAGTAATTCATTACACGTAGATTGCAACGGTGTTTGTAAGAAAATTATTTTCATTGGGGTGAGGATTAAATATTCGCCTAATAAATGGAAACTAATCTCATTTATACGTGTATTTAAGGACAGAAAAGTACTGAAAATTACTAATTAAAATAATACTGATGCAGTGATCAAAAAGATTTTTGGAAACATTACGGTGATAAAAAGTTTAGCTTTACCAAAACGTATCCACCCTACAATTGTCTTTTACAAAAGTATCAGATCAACTTTTTCATGAGGCTAAATACGATGAAATATATTGTATACAAAATGAACTTCTCGCCAAGGCAAGATAGAAAATCTAACACATCCTATCATTAAACGACAGCCTGTTTCATTGAAGATTCTGGAACGCCAAAAGCTAGCGGAACGCAATGAGTTCAGCTGGCCAAACGTATGCTAACACAAAGGCAAATCAATAAAATACGATTGCACAAGCCATTTTGTTTAAAATTTATCAGCAGCGCAAGTTACTGCAATATGTCTACGTAAAGAAATAAGCCGAAGATTTCTGGGACCAGCATAAGCAATTATTGCGAAAGCGGTACCACCCACATTACTGCCAGTACTCGATATATTTGCATAGCAGGGCCCAACAAGGCGGGATGAAGTACCCATTGAAATTAGACACAAAGACACAATGATCACTTTCAATAGTGCTCTTAAAACTCACCTTTTCTGACTGCAAGAATAAACTTAAAGACCTAATAAAGTTTCATACGTTAAATATTTCCAGCATTTTGTTTGTTTTCTAATTTCATACTGTTTTGTATTTAGTTTTCTGTAGTCAAATCATTAAAGATGCTGTAAAGCGTTTAGAACTTCTAAAGATTAGGAGCTATACAAAGTCTTCATTCTTCTTCTTCTTCTTCTTCTTCATCTTCTTCTTCTTCTTCTTCTTCTTCTTCTTGTTTCATCTTAGGGATAGATGCTGCGTCGAGGGCGATATCCCGTGAAACAAATAGATGTATCAAACAGTTAGTGATCTAGTGATTTTGTCTAACGACTATAAGAAAAATTTATCGGAAAATGTAAAAGAGCAACGAAACATAAAATTACTATTTAAAATGAGAATCTCAAAGATTATAAACCAACAAACCGACAGACAAGTGGTGGTAGTGGTGTCGAGTCATCTCTGCTAGCAGGAATATCTGGAAGTCTACTTCCCAATCTGTTGGGGATACGACGTGGAAGAGAACCAATGCTACCTGGTACCAGACGCCGAAAGCGTCTCCGTTAAACAACTTTGAGATTCTAGATAAACGTAAATACGTCAGCGGATTTTAAGGAGCATTTTCAAAAGATGAGTTATTGCTTCTATGCAAAACGCAAGATGTTTCACCATTGGCTGAATCAAGTTGTGTACTAAATAACCAAAATCAATGATGAATCTGGATTGGGTAGCGCTTTATGAAATCAACTATTCTGATTTGTTTGGGTTGCCACCAAGTGATGTTATCAAACAGTACATGATGTTATCAAACAGTACGTGATGTTATCAAACAGTACGTGCTATTGCCCAAGTATAAAAACTTAAATACTCTTCTATTTAGTTAGCAGAATGTGGATATTGCTGCGTTAGGTTTATCAAGCGAATGTCCCAGTCTAAAGCGCAGAGTGCAAAGGACACATATGGTGATTTTCTGAAATTTATATTACAATTTACACCAAACCATGCATGGAAAACTACAAAATGGCATTTTTTTAAACTAGCAAATATAAAAGTGACCACCTATTGCCTGAAGCGTAGACGTAAAAAGATACAGACTAAATCATGGAAACAACAAAAATAAACAGACTAATGCTAAAAGGTATATGTTGTATCTGTAGCAGGATAAAAAATGTTTCTTAAACATGACTCACTATTTCAGGAAAAGCCAACAATGTTTGATCTTATTATAATCGATGATTAAATGATAACAAAAATGCCAAGGAAATCGTATGTCTGTAAAGCTGACTATGATCTTTGGTCGAGCAAAATCAAATAGTAACTTTTTTTTCAATAATCGCATTCGGCCTAGATATTTGCAAGTTAATTTGTAAATTACTGAAACCTAGCAAAGGATGGACACTTCCTTGCCATCGTTATATTGGACCCTGGAATCCGTACTCTAATTAACCATGAAAATGACAACCCAATCCGTGCAATCAGGTAGATGCAATTGCAATGTGTCAGACATATATTACTGTGACAAAAAAGATAAATCCAGTTGCAATCGTATTATGCTTGATGATCTAAACATATTAAACCTGCTGGAATAAGATTAGCAACTTGATCTTAAGCTAGTAAATGTAACATTGGAGCGAATATAAACTTGGGGCTTCTTAAAGCTCGTGAGTCTCATTCCCACCTTGGAAGAGAGATACTTTTTGAGAACGGCGTGCAGAGCGCTCTAACATCTGAACTTCAGAAATCAAAAAGGCTTCCTTGACGAAAGGTTATAATAAATTTAGTTCATGACATATGGGTAATAGATCTCGCTGATATATGAAATATTTCACTGCACAATTGCAAAAAAGGAAAGATGATGAATATAGATAATTCTTTGAGTTTAGCAAATATACGTTTAGTGTACCTGTTGCAGATAAAACATAAATGATATGTGAGGTATTATTATCGGTACAGAATAAAAATCGAATATAATATCGAAGATGTTAATAATCCAGTCACAGTAAATTTTCTCGCTTTTCAAAAGGACAGATTTACATTTCGCTGGCCTGTACAACGACATCAAATGTAGTCTTTCCGTGGCGTGTAAGGCTGAGTGCTTGCACTCTCCCATCAGGCTACACAAAAGAACAAACATAAAATCAAATGTTATCTTTCATTGACGACCAGAAACTTCTAACTGTCCACGATTCTTAAATTTCTTAACCATCTCACAGAATATCTGATATTCAGAGTATAGTAAAATAATTTTTAAAAATCGTTTCAGCAAGGTGATATTCTAAATTGTACTGTGACTTTGCTGCTATATCAACTTGCTCGTCTTGAGGTACTATACCTGGCTCATCTTCAAATTTATCTTGAAACAGATACGTTTCTAGATCCAATTTGGAGTGTAAAAATTCTTTAATTCTTCGAAGCATGATTCGTTGCAGTATTAAGATGATGATGCGCTGCATCATGATAATATAGTAAAGATCTGACACTCTGTTCGCGAAGAACAAAGTTGTTTGGAACATTTTATAAATAAGTCTTTTATCTAATTTATTAGAATAAAATGTCAAATGAAATAGGAAGTATCGTCAGAGGTAAAATCTTAAATAGTAACATGTTAATCGGCGTTGATAATTTGTTTATCAGAAGAAACGAATGTGACTTGTATAGTTAAATAATATAGCGTGTTACTGACAGATTTTGAGGTATCAGAACTTGACAAATGCCAAAAGCTATTTGTTCGATATGATAGAGACACAGTCATCAAATGGTCTTACTGTCTTCTGACAAGTAACAATCTCAGAAACATTTTGAAAATTGATCTTTGAATAAACTGTTAGCAGTGGAGCACATTGGGTAATCTGCACTCTGGATTTGAATTTATATGCTGATTATTCAGATAATATGATCGATACGCGACAACAGCAACTGAAATATATCTCATTTTGAATCAGTATTGAACCTTTATGTTGAATGCATTAATCATTACAATTTTATCGCATTTAAGCATGAAATGTCTTTGTGAAAGGTCGAAATTCTTTAGTTTGAAAGTTCCTGAGAAAGGAGAATTTTGGCTCTAAGGAAGCCTAAAAAGTGTAGTGCTTTCCTTAGTTAATCAAGAACAATGACAATGTATCTGTCTTGTGAAGAAAGACAGAGTTCAGTGCTAGGACGCACCATTTCTAAAGTGAACAGCGTTAAAATACGCTATATTAATTTGTAACATAATTTTCAATTTTCGATTGCTTTTTTATGTTGCAAATGTGTTTGATAATACTAGGATCCATATCATGCATAATTTATTCAGTTTCACTGAAATGTGTTGAAGCTAAAGTTCTTATGCAATTTATCTCTTTAATTTTACAGTTAGTTGTTCATTGATAGAAAACACTAAATGCATGCGATCCAAAGCTTCATATGTGTTTAACTGCATTTGGTTATATGAATTTGTTTTCCATTTCTGATTAAACAATACTTGTTATCATGTGGTAACGAAAATTACCTATTTGTAATGTTTAAATAATCTTGTAGTTTATGATTGTTGATAGCTAACATATTGTAATAATAATGGAGCATGTGGTAACGTAGGTAAAGATATAGGGTAATGTTAGATACACGGCTCACGGGGTAATTTATGGCCGGTCGCTGTGCTGCGAGGGTGATGTGTTATCGAATTAAGTCAGAATGTATGCATTGTTAGGATAGCTAGTATGTTTCTGAGTAAGTGAGGTAATAAATATACGTATAGAAAGCGATACGTATAGAGATTTAGAGGTAATTTTTTCATTTAAGGAAACAGTGTTCTGGGGAGAAACGGGCTAGTCCAAAGACGGAAGTCCGGAAGAGATCACGAGTTCGTAATAAAGGACTAGAAAGTACAGAAAGGGATGAAGCGTATAGAGAAGGAAGACTAGAGAGAGAATAAGAAGATACACGAGTCAAGAGAGGAATGTGATGCAATCAGTTGTGGACATGTAATCATTATCACAACTCGTTACTAGGAAGAAATAATACCAAATTAGACACTGATATTAAATTACAAAATTTCAGAGGATAGGACTCTCACATTATACTTGAAGCGTTCGGTGATGAAGATATAACGAAGCCTCTGAAAATTAATAGCTTCAATGGAATTAAATGTATCACAAATAACACTGAAAAAGTACATGTCAATGACACTAGGGAAGATACGATCTTTTGATAGTCTGCAGTGTTTAGAAACATCGCTAGACGAGCCTTTAACAGGCTGCGGTAAATTTGATAATTTGACTGAACATTTTGGTGAAACTGCTAGCACTGAAAGGTATATTTCCTTACGAGTATCATGATGATTGCGAATAGATTTGATGAAACGTGTCTAGCTGACAAAGATACGTATTATCTATGTTAAATCATGATAGTGTCAGTAATGATGGTTATGCTTATTCTAAATCAATATGGAACTCTTACCACTGCAATAATTCAGCGATTATCATGATTCATATTTTATCACAGATGTACTGTTGCTCACATATATATATATTTGGAAATGTCAGAAACATAAGCGCTGGTATCTAAGGACTGGATCCAGCTTGGTATTATTCGGCACCCGGACTATGTTGTTACGCATTTCTAAACATTGGAGTTGGTAAAAGACCAATATATGTTCAACTTTATATAACGTGGAATCCGAGGCGGAATAATCGACGTAACAATAACAGATGCAGAGGCTAATTATAAATATCTACCCGACTATGATAAGACAGAATCATCAAGTGTCATAACCTATCTAAATTCGAATAATCGTTATGCAGATTCAATGTCCGGGTATATTCCGTATGGTCGTTTCAGTGGAAAACAGTTTTTTTTTATGAAACTGATAAAACAGAAAAGCAGGATCTGAGAATCCTGATGTTTTTAGTTCAAGGTGTTATTGACTATCCTGTGGAGTTTCATGATTCACATAATGATTATCGATTTTGTCAAGATTCAATGCTGATCGATTTCAGTTGATTGTATGATGAACAGAGACATTGTTTGCAAGGTAAATCTGTTGTTCGAAATTTGGTTCCTAATCTGTTTGGCAAAAGGAGTGGCGTGTTAGACTATCAAACTCTGAAACAAGCAGTTGATCATGGACTTGTTCTAAGAAATGTTCATCGCGTGCTACAATTCAATCATTTAAAATTGATGAATGGTTATATCGACTTTAATACAAGCAGAAAAGCATTTGCCAAAACAAAATTAGAAACCTAATTGTTCAAGCTTATGAACAGAAGCGTCTTTGTCAAGACCATGGGAAATATTAGAAAAGCGAGTCAATGTTGAGATCGTCGATAACTTAAAACGTCGTAATACACTTGTAGCATCTGATGATTTTGCCAGTATGTAACAATTTAATTAAAGTCTAGTAGGGATTCAACGAAGAATAACAAACTTGAAGCTGGATAAGCCAGACGATGTAGGTATGGCAGTACTTGAAATATGGCAGCACTAACAATTGCAGCGATGTCAAAGCTAAGTCCCATCTGGAGAGACAGGAATATGTCTGAAAACTAAAATCAGACTATTGAGAGCACTAGTCATCTCAGTCTTTTTGTATTCATGTGAGGCCTTGACACTGACATCAGAATTAGAACGAAGAATCCGGGCATTTGAAATGAGATGCTACAGAATCATCCTTGGCATATCTGACATGGACCACATCACAAATGAAGAAGTGCGTAACACCATAGGCGGACACTGACATCAGAATTACAACGAAGAATCCGGGCACTTGAAATGAGATGCTACAGAATCATCCTTGACATATCTGACATGGACCACATCACAAATGAAGAAGTGCATAACACCATAGGTGGCCATTATGAAGACCTCCACACCACTGCCTAAAAAATAAAGCTGAAATGGTATGATGGCCATGTCACTAGAACCAACAGTCTATCCACATGAATACTGCAGGGCAGCGTCAAGGGTGGTAGAAAGAGAGGTAGACAGAGAAAAGAGTGGAGTGACAACATCATAGAATGGACCAGGAAAAGTTTTGCGGAGACACAGGCATTTGCGCATGATCGAAATAAGTGGAGGGAATTGGTAAGATGTTCTGCAGCACAGTGCCTCAACGACCACACTAGTCCAAGAGACTGATGATGATGAGGAGGAGGAGGAGGAGATGGAGGAGGAGGAGGTGGAGGAGGAGGACGACGACGACGACGACGATAATGATATATATTTTTTTATCATATAGTAAACTTTTGTGGAATGTCAAAAATAAGTATAGTGAAATTTTGTTTGAAATTTTAAATAAATTCCGCAGTAGTTGTGTGCAGTTGTTTATTTGTTTACCCTATTTTGACTGATGACTATGATGATTCAATGATCGCTCCTCACGTGGTAAATCGATAATGAAATCGACGTTGTTGCCTGAACAAAGTTATTTTTGTATTTGTTTTGCTAGCACAGGGAAAAAAGTTTAAACGCAGGAGTAATTGTAAATATAGGGGTTTGGCTAAAACACACCATTATTTACAATTACTCCTGCGTTATAAGAAATGGTTCGTTAAGTCAGTGGAACATTGTCATTAATGCAACGACGTACTTATGTTTCCCCTTTAATAAATATCGTTGTTGTTGTTTTAGGGTTTAACGCCATTTTTCAGCACACGATAGGCTATACATGGCGGCCAGTATTATTGGTGGAGGAAGAACCCGGGAAAAACCCAGAAAGAACCACCGACCCACTAGAACTACTTGCAAGCTTTCTCACATAACTACATTAGCCGAATCTTAGACTCGAACCCATGCAGACAGAGGTAAGACGGCAGTGATCCGTAGCGGAAAGCGCTTTAGACCACTCGGCCACTCGGGGCCCCTAATAAATATCGTACCGTCCAACAACTAAGAATGTAAACCAAGCAGACATTATCAGTGTCGTATTAGAGTGAAACAAAAACACCTTAAAAGCAAACCAAAACAAGATAAAAACATTGTACAGGTCATAAGGTTTTAGAGGAACGTTACAACGTTGAAGTGCTTATCATTTAATGTCATAACATGCAGTGATATCATTTACCTAGAGTGAACGTATCGCAAACTGCATGACATTCTGTTAGCACTTTCTTCATTCCAGATCATGTTTATATTTATTTGTATTCAAATAATTTCGATCAAATTACAGCTCTTTAAAAACATCTCTGTAGTCTGTTTATCATCACTTGAGGGCTGTAAACAATTTTTTTGCGGTTATTACTCATTAAGTTAGTTAAACGTTACTACTATCTTCCATAGTGAACTACTTACAGTTTTCATCATGCTCCTGTATATATATATATATATATATATATATATATATATATATATATATATATATATATATATATATATATATGGGAGAAAAACGTGGGGAGGGGTAGCAAAATGTGACGGCTTGTTAGTTTTCCTATATAGGCTACATCAATTTTAGAGCACATGCAAATTTAGGTGGGAGGGTCTGAACCCCCACCCCAATGACGTCTCTGCATATTCTTTCATTAATTCATTAATTCATACTTATTGATGGATAGGACGCAAAGTTGAAATATATAATATAAATAACGCACACATTCCCATGGATGATATTAATCTAGGTAACAGACTGTTCTTATCCATTATGTTTATAATTGGATTCAAACTGAAATTTATATGGTAAGAATGAGCTAACACTAAATTCATTTGAATGATGCCTTGCCTGCTTCGCCTGTACAGTGCACAATCCAAAGAAATGTGCTAGTTTACAAATAAACATTAGGTCATTGCTATAACTATAGTTTTATTATTTTAAGCGTTAATATCATTATTTTAAGCGTTAATATCATTATTTTAAGCGTTAATATCATTATTTTAAGCGTTAATATCATTATTTTAAGCGTTAATATTATTATTTTAAGCGTTAATATCATTATTTTAAGCGTTAATATTATTATTTTAAGCGTTAATATCATTATTTTAAGCGTTAATATTATTATTTTAAGCGTTAATATCATTATTTTAAGCGTTAATATCATTATTTTAAGCGTTAATATTATTATTTTAAGCGTTAATATCATTATTTTAAGCGTTAATATCATTATTTTCAGCGTTAATATCATTATTTTAAGCGTTAATATCAGTGATAAAATTGAGGGAAAAAACATGACCAACAGTTAATATGATGCTATTACACAAGCGATAAAGAGTGTATAGTGTACTGTGCGAAAGCAGCGATGATCGCTGGATATATATGACTACAAAATAAGAGAGAGAGAGGAGATGGGGATGGTTACCATTACATCATGAACTTGTACTTGGCAACACAGTGAGATGATTCGACACCACTACCACCACTACACTAAATAATACTAATACTTTTATCTTATGTACTAAAATAAAGGATTGAAATGGGTTTACTGCTATAATACATTAGAGAGCTTTAAAACTATGGCATCCCATTGGAGTCAGCAGTAAATGGTCTTGTACATAAACTAATTCGAAAACATCAAATACCAAAGTATATTCTCTTATGGTATATTCAAATTTAGCACGTGGGCTTATCACAGCAATTGCGATTGAACCAGTTCGATTTCTAGCCGTCCTTGACTTTGGCAAGGTTTACTTTTCGAAATTTTCACACAATATCTTGAAACAATTTTACGATTTTTAACAAAGTATTTTAAATAGAATTCCATTGGATTTTGTAACTAATTTGCATCTAGCACATTTTAATAATAATTTTCAGATTACTTGAGAATGTTTGCTATTGATGGAAGATAATTAGAGACAGTTGAGCCAGAAGATGCGCTTGTCAATCAAATGTATTTTGAGTGTCATGTCAACTTTTTTATTACATAGGAAATATTTGTAATTGTGTATTGCGACAACTGAATTCAGAAGGTGATGAAATTCCTGAGAATCAGTTCCAAGATGTTTTTGATAGCTGACGAGAGTGTATAAATAGAAGCAAGTTAGTCTTGCTTAATACGCTTTTCAAAATTTGTTTGAAATTGAAAAAGCTAGCTGCATGCCTATGTTGTAAGCATGTCAACCTATGTATGTTGTGGAATTGAAAGAATACTGGCATCGGCCTGATGACGAGTTTGCCTTGTTTTCATTGGCTTATGCGTGGGAATATGAGTTGCCAATCAAGGTATCTGTAACGGAAACGATCCGAAATCTTAGTTTCCTATACTATTTCAGAGTTGTTTCTACTCGGAAAAGGTTTTTGTTTACGGTGCATAATTAAATCTGAGGAGCTATAATCTGATGAGTGTTTTGGTTCTATGAAATGTCAACGAAGTACAAATTTAAAAGGTATCTCGAGTTGTTTGGAAATTCGATAATGCAGCAAATTTAAGGTAAAAGTTTAGAAATTGTGATGTAATACATTAATAAACACTTCTGTATTAGCGATTAAAATATTTTCATAACGATAAACAAGACTTGATTTAATAATTACAACAGAATAACTAGGGGCCCCGAGTGGCAGAGTGGTCTAAAGCGCTCTCCGTTACGGATCACTGCCATCTCACTTCTGTCTGCGTGGGTTCGAGTCTCAGAAAGCTTGCCAGTAGCTTCTCGTGGGTCGGTGTATCTTTCCGGGCCTTTTCCTGGGTTCTTCCTCCACCAATAATACTGGCCGACACGTATAGCCTATCGTGTGCTGAAAATTGGCGTCAAACGCTACAACAACAACATAATAATCATATTTTGTAGTTTGAATAATGTCTCGTGTTTTTATTTTAGCTTTGAACTATTACAGCTGTAGAGAGGGAATTTGTAACGAATTTATTACAATAAAAATTGTTCCATGCAAAATCAACGGTGTACGGAAGGAGATCTCAGGCAACTACTTGTCTGAGTAGAGATTTTTCAGAACAGATCGTTGCTTGTATCTTTTGCATAGTATAGGCTAGTTTTAATCAGTTGAACTGTAATGTATATAGCATACACATCATGCACGTGTCTTTTTTCTACTATCAGGAACACACATACTGTAAATCTTATGCGTGCAATATAATATGGCAAGACCCGCGTGCAGTGATACGGAAACAAGAAAGCCATCTTTAAAAAGAAAAGATAGGTAAAAATAGAACTCTTTGGAGCATCTGACTCGTTTGAATGGAATTGAAATAAACGTTACATAATCTTTTCATTTTTTAAACATTTCTATTCTATAATGGAGTTAATAAATTAATATGTGCATTAAATAAAAGTAATATACGGAAATAAAATATAAATTCAGCTAGCAAGAACATGATTATGATAAAGAAGGAAATCAATGACTGATGGAAATGTATTTCCATTTTGTACATAAACTAACATGACACCTAAAGTTGTTTAACTTGCCTTTTAGCTACATATCGTAACGTTCTTCAGAGATTGACAAATATGAGTTTAAATGCAGGACGACAAACAATTTACAAAGACGAATGTTATGTACATTTATATTCAAAATAACACATCACTATACATATATTTGTAGTGTGTTGGTGCTATCCTTCATAAGGATAAAGCAGTACTCGAGTGTTAAAACACCTCTTGGGAGGGTAGAAGATTAGAAATGGAACACTTAGGCAGGATATGGATATTCGTCTTGATGGCCTCCCATTTTATAATTTACAAGACTAAGTCAGATGTAAGTATATTTAGTACCTCTGAAAACAATTAGTGCAAGTTAAAATACACTAGTTATGTTAGTTATAACTGTAAAGCCGTATATGGGGGAATTACCTGCATGTTGTTTTCAAACAATTTCTGATTTGGGGGAAGTCTGAGTGAACTTGTTAATTTGCCGTCTTTGTCGGACGAATTAATTCACCCTTAACATTTCTGTGCTGATTAAGCTTGCGACTTTAGATTAGTGGTTAATGTCTGGTTAACAAAATTACTCAGAAATTTTCCGACATTCAGGATTCACATAGAAACGTATTGGACTTCACTATACGTTAGCTTTTATTTGTAATCCATCTTGATTTTTTCATAGAAAACTCTAGCTAGTCTGGTTCGCTATATCGGAATGCAAACGCAAGGAGCATACTAAGCAGGGAACCATACTAAACTCTAGCATGTTGAATTTTCAACCTCAGGGGAGATATTTAATCAGCGAATCACTGATTCAATATCTTCCTTAAGCTTACACCTTAATTTTAATTTAGAAACACACGTAATCATTGTATACGGTCTTTATATTTGAGTTTTACGTGTGAAGGTCACACGAAGGAAGCAGTTCTACTGCACACAGTTGTCTTTCCGCAATACAAAACTGTATATGGACAAGTTACAGAAGCATTATTTGAAACCGCAGAAGTGCTTGGTTTATCACTTGCCTATTACAACGGTTTTATGAAAAAATCATACTGTGGAAACGCTCATCGTTAACCTGTATGATGACAGATATATAATCTGGTATGAATTCTTACACATTTGTCTGTCACCTCCTGATACCTGGCAATATAGTAATGGAAATATATGAAAGCCATCGACACCAGATCATGATATACATTTCGGGATTAGTGAGTAACTTGTGAATTATTACAACTGCACAGTTACATTTAAAAAAATACATGGTAAAACTCCATTTTCACTATTCCACCACAGGAGACTGAAATCAAACCTACTGGACCAATTACACTCGAAACGGTTTTCAAACGTAAAAAATGTTCACACCTGTCACTATAAAAAGACAACGAACGCAGAAAAACTGTGAAAACGGCCTAGACAAAAGCACTGAGAGAGTACTCTTTTACATGTCATAAATAATAACACAATTCAGTAAGATAAATTGTAAAGAGAGATAACTCTGAACGTTGCTGATTTTACTTTTAGTAGTTATCTGTCCATAATAGTAGTGCGCAAAACAGCTTTCTATAGACGATTATAAAACATTCTCCAAAAAGAAAGAAAACAATTTAAATGCAAAATTTAGAAACAAAATTGAAAATATAAAGTATCTTCCTTGTTGAAAGTTATCTCAGAAAAGGCTAGCAGGCCGTATAATGATTTATTGAGCTCAAAATCTTCACGTACTTTAAATGAACCAAATGTTATTAAAATTAACGTTGGCAAAAAGAGTATGTAATATAATTAGCATCTATACAAGTATATCCACATACTGGGGCAGAATCTATTGATCGCGAAATGGGCAGTGTAGTAAAATGTGTGATAACGGTCGAAAGCTAAATGTAAAACATCACGCACACATGTATTTTGAAATTAAAACAAGGTATATTTGACATTTCAAATGAGATTTGAAATATATTTGAATACAAGTTTCATTCGGTAAATTAAACTAATTGGTTTCATGAAAATATCTGAACTTAATGATTATAGTTAGGATATGGCCCACTCAAAACAGAAAAAGTGGAGTATACAATAGATTTGCTATGGAATACGTCAGCTAATATATTGCAATGATATATCACCAAGAGATATTTGGCTCTATTTAATATTTAACAGTTTAACAAGAGATAACATTTTCTCTATTTAATATTTAACAGTCGAACAATATATTATCATGCGCTGAGATTAAACTCGCATATAGATTTCCCTAATAACTTAAAATGGAAGCTGGTCTAAACGTAAGTAAAGAAATAACACTGGATTTACAGTTGTTAGAAGTCGTCTGAGACGAAATGTGTTTTGTAGTATGGATTTTATGGCTGAATTCAAATATAACCATTAATGCACTGGCTACTCTTTCCAAGATATTTAAGTTTTTACATTTTGCGTTCAAGTATGTTGTGTTTATAATTTTAATCGTAAAGTATAATCCTAGGTCTTTGTATGTGTTTATGGTTGCTCAACATGGTAATATTTCACCCGCCCTGTTTATGTAACACTTTTAAAAAACAGCAAAAGTGTTATTTTGAAACAAGAGGCAAAACTCTATTATATATATATATATATATATATATATATATATATATATATATATATATATATATATATATATATATATAAAGTACATAGTTTACTACTTATTCAGTGTCTTTTCGGCGCTTCCTGGCTTGTCTGTCGTATTCACTATATGGAGCATCTCTAGTCACTGTCCAGCAATAGGCCGCAAGCACTGATGGATCCATTTACCCTGATAGCGAATCTCCATTGTTGCAATGTCCTGGTGAAATCGTTCGTAGTGCTCGTCGCTCACTGCTACTCAGTTTGGTGGAAATAATCTGGATGAGAGTACAAAACATGGCATGTTGAAACCAGCGCTTTACTATGCATTTAGGAGGTTTTCCACAAACTCCCTCTAGTTGTCTACGTTGTTAATTCCGAGAAAATGTGTCCCTACTAACTGGAAGGCTTTCCTTGACGTCTTTTCATTCCACGTAATGCACGTTCAAATGCATCATCTCGAAGAAGTTCACGAATCTGAAACAATCAAAGATACATTCATTTATCTTAGCTTCACTTTACCTTATAAATCGTCCACTGAAGTACTCGAAAGCTGCTTGTATTTTGCCCATGGCCATCTACATATGTTTTGTTCCTGGAGTCGGTAGTTATCTTCATTATATCATTCATGTTCCGTAACTCTTACAACGTGAGCTATTAAATGTTAAATTGTGATCCAGTCATTACTTTTGCTTTGCACGGTCTTCGACTTTATCTTAACATATTGTTAAATGTTTTTTCATCGGTAAAATCAGAAATTGTTCTATTTATGGGTTAAAATTTTAAGAAATTTGCAAAACAATTAATTTTGCGTTTCTCCCTGCTAGTCTCTAAAGCATCTATATGAATGAATAATCTTTGTTCACTTGGTTGCAGAAAGTGATGGGTATTAGACACAAGCTGCTTCACATCTACTTGTCATTTAATTCCCCGTGCCTGCAGAGCAAAATGACAAGATTATGTACCACTATGAACACAAATCTGTATATTCAGAATGTAGGTCTGTTTTTTTCTTAGATATGGAATACAACTTCGTTCAGTAAATATTAATTTACAGCACCGCCATTGATATCACTGAGATTATCATCCTGAATGATTTATGTATTACCATCAACTCGCTGATGTACAAAAGGTCTAGTAGCTTCATTAATTTATATGACAGAATTATGACATGAATACTGTTGAGTGACACGTTACCATTATTGTTTCATGAAGGCTTACATATTTCTCATCAAATTTATTCTCTAAATTTAAAGGTTATCTAGGATCACTTACAAATGTTTCTCTCAATATTCTGGCAAAACGAGTTTTTACAGGCATATCTCACTGTCACGTTGTATTGAACAATAACCAGATTTCAACATGTATATGCTATACCATGATGCTAATAATTTTGCGTTACATTGTACGAAGGTCAGTTCTGCAAACAATGAGGTGTCAAGCCAGTTATTTGACATGGTCATATGATCTCGTGACTGGCGCTTTATGTTCGTCAAACCATAACATGGTTCACAGGTAAGTGATGAAATCCTGTGTTCGGATCAAAGGAACATCAAGTGGTTGTCGTAAAATCCACCCCTGTTGATCTGCTGTTGAAGGATATTATATTGTTGTTTATTTTAACTTAACATGTTTTGTATTCATTAATTTAGCTGTAGACATCGTTGACTGTGGGCTCGGAGCTTTGCATCTCTCTATCACTATTTCAATATCTGACAAACACGAGCCAGAGTGGGTCTTTTGTAACAATTAATATAATATTGGGAGCACCCACCCCAATATAAAAAACGGGAAATCTTCACGCCCACAAATCTATTCCTTTCCTTTTCCAACTTAAACATATAAGTTTATATTCAAGCGATAACTCGACCCTCTGTAAATGTGTGAAATTGATTTTAAAATTACATTAAGAATGTCTTTGTAAAACATTTTAAAGGGCAAAAGTCAAAGAAATGTTCACAATTGTCTGTGCTATCGAGTTGCTTGAGTTACAACTCAAACTGCACCATAGATGGCAAGTGTCGATATAATTGTCTGGCTATTGAATCTTAGCAATTAAACGTTGTAGTTTGTGATATCCACCGTGTAGTTCTAACTGAGTTATGTTAACGTTTGTATCAGGCTTCTAATATTCAACGTCTGTGCCTTCTACATTGTAATTATTAGCTGTCATGGTCCATTTTAAGATTGTATAAAAAAAGCCTGGAAGTAATAGTCTAATTGCTTCATGCCCTCATCAATGTAGAAGACGATGTAATTTCATAGCAAAACCAAAATCTATTATTTTCAATGAAATCGATATAATGACAGTTCTGTTGTCAATCTGATTCGTAAAATTGAAACTTTCAGCGAGTCTAGTTGTCAGCATAATTGACGACGTTCTCCGAATTATTGAGTTTAATATAACTCTCCATTTGAAACAGAATAATATAAACTGTCAAGAGATGTGTGCTTTTCAGTTTAATTGGCATTTTTGAGTAGTCATTGAGCGATTATCAATTCCAATATAAAATTTAATTTAAAATTTAATTTAAAATTTAATTTAAAATCTTCATTTTCTGTCAGTTTATTCTGTTTCTTTGATCCTTTATTTTTTTTTTTTATTTTAAACTTTATGTTTTGACTCTTAGTGGCTATTTCCCCTTCCTATTGCATACATGTTTTTTGCAACTGTAGTATTCGGTGATGATTGGAATAAGAAACCCATTCTAAATTTCCTTGCCACTCGTTGCCTGTTTATCATTGTTATGTTTAGGTTTATACAAAACGTAACAAAAAAGTAAAGACAAGAAGCTTTGTAATAGTTAGCAAATAATTTATTCTCCCCCCCCCCCCCCGCCAAAAAAAGTAAATAATGAGAAAAAGAACTTACCGTATTATGAATCCAAAGGTATTCCAAAAATTAAAAAAATAGAAGTTCTATTATTAAAAAGTCCTAAATGTGACTCAGTTCTAGTCTCGATAAAATACAAAATGGAAGGTAATGTATGATTTTGTCAGCATTGTTTTGATTTTTCACATAAAGTAATGTTCCAGTTTTTGAATTCTGTGTTAATTTCTATATATGTCTTTGTCCAAGAAGTAATTTAGATCACCAGTATTTCAAAGGAAAACAATTCTCAATTCCAACTAATTTGAAGAAATATTAAAACTTCAACTCAAACTGGTCACAACAAAACACCTTTAAGTGCAAATGGTTTAAAGCCCGAGTGCCCAAATTCGCTATTTATAGCAGGAATACACTACTATGAGACAAATAAAAAACAGATTCACGTATGACTGTCACATCTGCACAATTCTAGAACAACATGAATTTCTAGAAGCTTTTTACATGCATAACATGACATAGTCCCAGTTTGACCTCGATTTAACTTTATAAATCTTACACTGACAAAATTTAAACAATTAAATTCAACTCTTATTGATTCTGAATCAATGAAATATACATATCAATCATGTCAGGCAGCATAACTGTAACACTTGATAGCAGCTTACATTACTATTTGCCTCTTTTTCCTTGGAAAGCTTGTGCTGCGACTATGTTTTAGGACCGCTCCAGGAAGTCGCGGGTTCGAACCATAGACGTATAAAATAGTACTAACAGCTGCCTCGCCTGGCGTTCAGCATTATGAGGTTAGTGTTAAGACTGGTCAGCCTGGTATCATAATAATGTGACTGGGTGGGTCATAATGTCTGCAGCATGATGCCCCAGTGCAAGACATCACTAGAAACTGCCACACTGCAGACATCGTAAAGATATGACTGAAATGTTTGTAACGCTTCGTTAAAAATTTAAATGACACACAGAGACAAACACACAATCTTTGACTATTAAAACTAAACCAATTAAAACCCAAAGGTAAAATAACACCATGCCATATGAACCTAATGGGATCCTAACGTAAGCCCACTTTCCGAACCTGTTATGCTATGTCATCGTATTATGTGATATCCAATAGCTGTGACCACTTTTTAACCGCTTGTCAATCTTTTGAAGTCTCACATTCATGCCATTGTCAGTTGGCATTATATGGTATGAAGGATGTGCCTTGGTGTTTATCGCTCATTTATGTACAGGACAAATACATATATTTAAAATATGAAATTTGAATAGTGTCTTGCAATGGATGGACGTTGTTTCGATGTTGCATTTTAAAATTTGTTATTTGACTTGATTTTCAAAGCAGCATTGTAGTAATGCAGAATATGTAAATTACTGCTCTGTGGTTCATCAGTATTCATGCATTATTGGATAATTTTCTAGTAAAAGACTGTGTGCTATTGGTCGATTATGAAATGGCCCAAAGAAATTACAATATTTAGTCTGATATATTCTTAAATGTTCATGCTTGGCGTTGCACCAACTGTAAACATAAATATGTTATTTGAAACAGATTTTAATGTATCATGGTAAATTGTGCTGATAATAGTTTCTTGTTTCAGCTGACATTGGTCTGCAAAAATATATGTTGTTGTTTATCCAAATGATTTAAATGCATGCAATTGTAGTAATTTTTTAAGGTTGCCGTACAGAGTATATACTCAAGTCTGGTAAAAGTCCATCTAATAGTCAATTATGAACTAAATTAGCTGTATTGTAAGACGAAATGCACAAGATAACTATAGCAGCTACATCGCCACCTAACAAATAATATAATATATGCTTTGCCTGATCTGCTTTCCCTGCAGAACGACATCACACAGTAGACAGCTACTCTCTTGTAATGACAGCTTTTGCCATGGTTCTGACTCATGGCACACATAACATCTAAATTAAAGCAACCATAAGCCTGTGTTATCAAGCAATTTCCGGTGATGTTCATTGCATAGCCTTCGACTTTGTCTATTTCCTAATTATATTTTATTTTATTTTCTAAGTTATTATGCCTGAATGTTATCCAACTAATGCCCGACGCAGACAGACCAATTTCGTATAAGACGTCTTCAATATCATATAATCATTTTTCTGTTCGGTTCGTAAACTATCTAAAGTATCGATTGTATGAAAGCTTTGAATCCATGATATCATAATACAACCTCGGACAATGATTTGCTAAATGTATAAGTTTGATCCCTGTGGAACATTTCGTATATTATGTTTTTATATTTACTCCAAACAATTGCCGAATGTTATAGCTCTCAGTGCTTTATTGTAAGAAGTGGTAAGGTCATTAAGAGACAATATTGCCAACAGTATATCATATATATATATATATATATATATATATATATATATATATATATATATATATATATATATATATATATATATATATATATATATATAAGATATATATATATATAAGATATATATATAAGATAGCAGGTGTTGTTAGCGAATGTATTAGTAGAACTGACACAATATTTAATCAGAATCTGGAAGATTCTCAACAGATGATATTATCATTCAGGAGCACACACTCCCAGCTACTCCGTTTCATGAAAAGGCCATTCTGGACTATATTAATATAATGATACAGTTATTGTATCAACACAATACAAGGAGTGCGTTATAAGATGGTTACACATATAATGTAGTAATTGTCCGAGAGCATTGTGTTCGATCTAGACTGACTTGTATAACCATTCATTGATAGATGTCAAGGCTGGTCAGAATAAGATGGATGGATAATGACAGTCATATAATCTTTACGAAATCTTCCGCTATTATCTGTGCGGATATATCAGAGCTCTTTAAACTGATTTAAACGCACGCTGTTTTGATACTGGCTTACTTCTCGTCTGTCTGAATATTTTGTTTAGCAGTTGCATAGGGATTTTCCTCGCTCAAGGAAATGCACTCATACACACTGACATGGAAATAAGACCTGCCCTAGCAATGTCAGGATTTACGATCTTGTGGTGATAAATGTCAATTAGTGTTTCGTCTTACATTTCGTAGTCGTCGTTGTTTAGTTCTTAATATATTTTACAAGTGGTCATATGTTTGTTTAATTGGATGACATCATTAGACAACATTCAATGTTTAGCAGTGCAAAAGAAGAAATGTATTTCTGGGTGAACTAAAATTCGATTGATTAAAGGTTATGCTTTTTAAAATTTAGCTGTTTAAAATATTTGTTTAAAACTATCTTATTGTACCTCAGGGAGACATATATATTGGCAAGTTAACTATTAAATCATCATGTTCTCTAAAATTGAATTCAAATTGCATGTGGAAAGGAAATTAGCCCTAAGAACAGAATGCTCCCACGAAAATGTCTGGTTGCGCTTAAAAATACCCAATAAAACAGTTTGATATATTTAGCTATTCAACAATCAGATATTTTGGTTATACAACAGTCAGATATATTTGTATAGACAAAATTCAAATTTATTTGGTTATACAAGCGTCATATGTATTCGGCTATTTAAGTTTCATTTAGCTATACTTAACACCTATTTTTAGCTATACAAGAGTCATATTTGTTTGGATGTACAACAGTCACATACATTTAGTAATACAACGATTAGATATATTTAGCTATACAACAGTCAATATATTTGGTAATACAACAGACAAATATATTTGGCTATACAACAATTCGATATATTTATCTTTACAACAATAAAATATATTTGGCAATACAACATACAAATACCTTGCTATATGTCACGAACACTGTTATTTAGCTATACGCGGGCCAGACATATTTAGCTATGCAACAGACATAAGCTTACCGATGTCCAATCGCACGAAAATTCGTTCTTACTTGAAATTGTACTAAAAGGAAAATAAAAAATATATATTCAATGATACTATAGCACACATCTTATTAAACACAGGAGGGACTTCCCTTAAAATAGTCTGAGAAGATCAGCGGGAAGATAACCCTCCAAAAAAAAGAAAATTCGTTCTTAGGATCAGAAGGTCTACAAATGTGATTCTATTTACTTACAGAAGATTGCCCCCGCCGAGTTACCCCAGCTACCATCCATGAAATAATGTTTGAACTGCTTTACTTCGAATGAACGCGACAAAGCATCACTATCAAACGGTAGTGACATGTACAGCTAAATGTACTAATTTTCAACAGAATGGAAAAATCTTTTTTAATATCCACAGGAAAAAGGTTTTCATGATTCAAACAGACAGGGTAACGTTTTTATTTCGAGATATACTCGAGTTTTATTTATAACTCAACCTTTATTTGCACTAGTCGATATTATTTTCGTTGGTATTAATCTTATCGTTGCATAAAAAATTGACTTCATTTATATTTGGCCATGTGTGTCATTTGCCGAATCAAATGTTTCCTGGGTATTTTTGTGTAAGTCAATATGGTTTATGTACTGACAAGGACCATGTCAATTTACGTTGAATTCCGACATTTAAAAATGTTATCATATCTTGCTTCCTTTTGCCATTAAATCTACTGGATCGGCATTGGAGAATCGGAACTGGCAATGACTGTAAACGTGAGTAATTAGGCAACTTGCTATTATTCAAACATGTCAACTCACGATGGCTGTAACCTTTCAGCTCGCGATAGCTGTAACCTCTCAACTCTCGCGATATGTGTAATTTAATATGTCTTCATATAAGGTCTTTCAAAGCAAGCAAAGAAAAAACAGGTAATATACAGTTCTATATCTCAGTTTCCAGAGTATTTGTAGACACACAATCTCCAAGAGAAAAACAGGTTGCGGAATCTTTAATGCATTATAGGCACCTGCAATTCTATACTTTTCATACATATACTCTATTCACTCATGGTACTAGAAGACCTTGTAAATATCACTCTGAGAAAAACATACACGAACAAATATATATATATATATATATATATATATATATATATATATATATATATATATATATATATATATATATATTACTGATAACGTCTCAGGTAAAATGCCACAATAGTAAAATAATATCTGAGAAATACATTGATCAATTTGTAATCATTACAAGAGCATTTATTATCGTTTGGCTCTCTAATATATAAGACAAAACGTACTCTTGTATATCATCATGTTTAGGGGGACATCGGGAAACCTATTTACATTACTTGTCTCATTCCAAAGCTGGTGTATATTAATTACCGCATTTAGTCTTTCTGTATTTAACGAAATCTTTGGCTCTTAGAGTTCGTTCAATCCATGCACTGAAATTATATGATAAGGTGATTTCTTTAGCTCGAGCAAAACTCAATCCGGGTATTCAACAATAACAAAACAAACAATGTAGCAGCTTTGAGTTCTGGCAAGACTGTTCCCGCTTCATATATCCTCATCTATTTCCACTGCTACTAATATTTATTTTCTTTTTTTATTTTATTTAATTTATTTTTTGTTTTGGTCTTGGTTTCGAGCAAAACAATGAAATAAAAATTGAAACAATTAGGGATAAATTACTTTGTGGTACATGCATATTCAGTCATATTCTTAAAAACTTGTGTTGCTTTATTAATAGGCGGTTTATTTGGCCCTTTTCTGCCAAACAGTTTTTGGTTTTATCCGTCAAACTGTTGCAAAAATCGCTTGGAAGTAATCGTAGTGATTAGTCTAAAATTGGATGCGTTTTTGTCATTTACCTACAGTGGAAAATACCACAGAAATGCGAAGCAACAAGACCGCTGAGCTTCTGTTCCAATTCTGCTTTTCCTCCGCCAGAGCATATTTACGAAAGTAGTTCTCAATGGAGTTGATATAATCCGAAGTTGCTATCCATCGAAAGGCAGTGGATATTCTTATTTCTACGAGTAATAAATGGCGTGGTGGAAAGATGTTCGTGAAACAAGAACCTGCAATCGTGAAATTCTCTAGCCATAAAAACAAACTCTGATAAAAAAAATATTTTACCAAAATAGCAATAAATTGTGTAAGAGTATATCGGCCTTGTTGACATTTCTATCTTTGCAGATGGACAAAAAATACATTTTGAAACTTTATTATTTTACTGAACTCTGATTCACTCACCCCTATCCACGTGGGCTCAAGATGCAGGCTCAGCCAACGTGGATATGCAAGAATGTTTGCCATTAGCTTTCAGTGGGTCTGGTTTGTTTAAGGGTTATTTCTGGGTTCTTCCTCCTTCAGATATACTGGCAACCATGGATGGACTGCAAAATAACTTCAAATCCATAACAGCCAAGCAACTAACTGTAGTCAACGTAAAACTAAAGAAGACCATGTTTTTTAAAAGCTATGGGCATACTTGTAAGTTTCCGCTGAGACACTAACAAGTGAGTTCCCATCAAACTTATTCATTATATATATATATATATATATATATATATATATATATATATATATATATATATATATATATATATATATATATATATATATATATATATATATATATCACTGTATGTTGTAAAGAAATATTTCTGAACTTTGCATGAAGCGCCACCAATGAGTCAAATCGACGTTTCAGCTGGATTTTCATTTAAAAAAAATTGAATGACAAGAGATTATATAACTGAAATATATTATACATAATATGCGAAGTTTGTATACATAACAGAATATTTACAAACGTTTGAAATAAATCTTAGATATAATATTAAGATCAGGAAACTACTTTTAGTCAGAAACTAAAACCATAAGCAGAGTGTTTCTATGACAACGATACATATTTTATGATAAATTGTCTTAGAGATTACACCGTTGCTAAATGTTATATAACTTACTTATTCTCTGATACACCGTTACTAATACAGTTAATATATCGTTATTTTAATGTCGTTTCATATTTTTTTTATTATAAAAATACCCCACAAACATTTGTTTTCCTTCAGAAATGATTTCGTTGTTTTGCATGAAAACAAGAACAAGAAACATTTACAGCCGGTGGGGCGCTGGGCTTTAGTTTAGGGGAGTGGGTGGGCATTTTATAGATCAATCAAAACCATGGAATAGGTCGGAACATAAATTGACCGTACGAACAAATTTTAATGTTTTAATTTGTTTGCAATATTTGTCACTGTAAATTAAAATGATTCCGATAGTTATAATGGATCACAGACATACTTACACAAAATAGTAAGAACTGAACACTAAATGTGTTTATAATACCATACGTGTGGATTACGTAACATGTCTGTTTTGTCTCACTGAAGATGTATTTGTTGCGAGCAAGCTTCTTATCAGATAAAAGCCGCGAATATAATTTACAGGAAATGGTTGATACAATTCCTAGTCATATTACTAAAAAAAGAATATAAAAAAACGGAAATTGGAGTTCTTGAGAAACACAAGTGCAGACACATCAGACAAATTTCTGACAGGAACATTTATTAGCAACTATCCCTTACAGAATATTCGAATGCAAACCTTTAGTACATACCGATTTTTATTTTCAATTTAATAAATTCGATTTCTCACAGTTTCTGTTTTTCTTCTTATTTTTTTCTTTGGAAAATCCTACAATAACAAGTTTGACTGATGGACCATTCTGATCCCAGAACAGTCCTTACCTGTGCAAGGGAACCGTTGGGTCTTATTGATAGCAACATTATTTTGCGTTTATAAGCTCGCCATGAAATTCGATGAGTTATCATATAGCAGTCCCATATCATTAACATTTACATGACGCCAAAGCCAACTTGAAAAGTTAGTTCTCTCCTTAAACTGAACGTTTGGCCCTGTATTAAGAGCTACACTACAGTCAATGTCCAGGTAGCATTTGTTTTATCTTAACCTGACGAACTGCAGAAGCACGGGAACACGTACTTTGGGCATTTGTACGCCTCAACGATCAATTTTGTTCGTTCGCTACGGATGCATGGATAGTGCGTTTTCAATTAAATTAAACTAATTCTATAATAATAATAATAATAATAATAATAATAATAATAATAATAATAATAATAATAATAATAGTACAATTACTACTACTAATCCTAATAATAGGTATAAAGTATAATCATAACAGTGATGTAAATATAGAATGTAACATTATTACGCATACAATTAGATACGACAAAATTGTTTGGTGATACGATGGTACGATACAAAATAAATGCGGTCAGAAATATCATATTCAGATTATTCAGATGAATAAAGAAGAACAAACAATAAATCCATTCCATTCTATAGCTTAAAAATTCCTCTTGTAATAACATAATCATGAAGCATAAAACTAAACAACACATGAAGAAGTCGACTTTGTTAATGTACATGTACTAAATTCACAATATATACTTGCTGTGACAAAGAAGAAAGTTTCATTTTGTTATTTTGTTTTTAAGTCCGGTTAAACTTGTTATTTTGTTTTGAAGTCCGGTTTAACTTGTTATTTTGTTCTGAAGTCCGGATAAACTTTTTATTTTGTTTTGAAGTCCGGTTAAACTTGTTATTCTGTTTTGAAGTCCGGTTAAACTTGTTATTTTGTTTTGATTGTGTTCCCTGCTGCACACAACACTGGAAATATCACCAGACGGATGGAAAGTAGGTCTCAGCATTTTTTTAAAAATGTTGCTATATACGTCTTCAAAAGAATTAAGCAAGTGGCATAACTTTGAATTCTTTATTGTACGAGAATATAGGTTTACGTGCAATGACATTGAAGTTACATCCAAAACAGCGTGAATTTAGGTCATTGTGACCATTTCTGCCAGCATGAAACAGTCCCTCTATCGGTAAATGTACCCATACTATTTCATGGTTCTAAATGACATAGTTCGCTTGAAAATAGACCTCAGTGCCAAAATATCTGACTGTGACGCAGTGAAACAATACATTTGTTTTAATATATTTTCACCTATGCTTTGCAGGAGAGATACAACTAAGCAATATATCATTAGATGTAACGAAAACACGGAAGGAGACCGATTTCATTCTGTCACAAAAACGCCAAATCGGGGGCGAATATCAAACAGTTTAGTGACCTATTCAATTTCGGAATGTTTTGGCTACAATCTTTAGCACATATTATTCAACAAATAGACGTATACTACTAAACAGGAAATTAAATATATGTGTGATTTATACTTGCATCTGCATGTTGTACACTTTATTTCGTTCCTCTTTTTATTGCTATACTTCGAAAAATTGTTTTACACCTTTTTAGCCAAGCTTGTACTTTTCCACTCAGGTGATCCTTTTGCATATTTCCATAGAATGTCATACTTTACATGCTTTTTCGAAAAAGGTCGGATTCTATTTAAAAGAACTTAATCAGACGTGTACGCATTGGTGGCCTTGTGGTTATAATGTCCGCCTCGGATGCGTGAGATCGTGGGTTCAATGCCCAAACGAGTCATGCCAGAAACGGACGAAAATGGTTCTAACAGCTGCCTCGCTTGGCGCTCTGCATTAGGAGATTAGTATTAGGACTGTTCGTGCTGGTGTCAGGATAATATGACTGAGTGGGACACCATCCTACATGTCTGTGGCATAATGCCCCAGTGCTAGACATCACTATAAACTGCCACACTGCAGACAACGTAGCGATATGACTGAAAAAGTGTTAAAGCTACGTTGAAAATTCAAGTAAAACACACACACACACACACACACACACACACACACACTAATCATGACTTTAGAAATAAATTAGACAAACATTGTTATGAAGATAATTGCAGTTTTGAGTTTAAAACCATAAATTCTACTCTTATCTTTGAAGTCTCCTGCATGGGAACATTTCAAATGACCATGTATATTACCCGAACACATCACTTCCAATGACCATTAGGGGTATATCTTTCAGACTAAACGTGATGTCATATATAAACTCTTGACTAATCTGTTCGAGACTGCTTGCTGCAATATCATTTTAATTTTAGGTTTTTGTTTGTGAGGTTGCTTTGTAGCAGAGTCGCAGAAGTCTTGAAATTATCGGTGTCAAATTATTGGTACAGCCATGTCAGGCAAGTTTAAACCACGCTCTCAAATGCATGCCAGATGAAAATTTTCGATGGAAAACAAATAATCTGCAAGACGAAAGGAATGACAACACACATATTGCGACATCGATGTTTGTTATATTTTATCTTATTTGTCAACTATTGTCTCTCTTTATTAATCTCTGCATTATTCCTACATTTGCGATACCCCCCGATTTAATTTTCCCTGATTGCTGATGACGCTCTGAGAAGAAAGAAAACTGGATATTGTATTTAGAATATAAATCAGTCTGACCATCGCGATTCTCCCAAACTTTGGGTATGTTCAGGAAAGTTTCTCAAAAATGTCTGATTTGTTTTCGGCACTATACGGCAATTAATAGGTGCAATTCTGTTTGATGGGCTAGACAATAATTTTATGGACTAAGTTATGATACCGATAATGGAATTCAATACTTATAATAATTAATCTGTATCTTTATTGTAGCTAAGCTTGATCACTTTTTATTAAATTATTGCGGGAGCACTCTGTTACTAATTTTGTCATTGCTTCGTTGTAACCGGAGATTATTCTGATAATTTAATTTAGATAATAATATTTTGATCCAAGAAACTGCTCAAATTTGATCATTCTCTGGGAGTGCTATTAGATTTTGTAAAACTATGCACTCGATATTTTGTAAGCAACGATCTACAAGGTGGTGTCAGGCAAACAAAAATAAATTTTGGAATAAATGTAGTTGGTAAAAAACAAATTATATGTAATCTTCTCCGCATTACGGTCAGATAGTTTAATTAAGACATTGAAATAAATAAAATCAATAAAATGCTTCGCAACACAAGTATGAAATATGTTGACATCGGGGTCTATCACTTGGTTAGAGATGATTACAAGCGAAAAATGATGGCCCTGGAAGAATTTCCAACAAAGCCCCATAAAAAAGTAGCTTATATTCAGTTCTTCCTGTCACATTACTCTTGCTCAAGCGAATGGAATATAATGTAGTGCGTACAGACAAGGCGATGGGTGCCGTAACCCGCAGACGCGCGTTCGAATCTCCGTAGAGTAAGAATTTAATATTATCTAACTATATTATAATATAGTGAATTCATAGTTAAAACTTGTGTTAATGTTTCTAGGATCCAGGAAAATCACTTGTTACACAATGAATATACTGTTATAAAGTTGTAAAGGAATACAATACATTTACTTTTCAATTTGTAAATACATAGATTAAATAATGGTATCCCGTCGTTAGCGTGCAGTGCAAAAGTGCGCCGAGAAATGCGCGCTGACAAAACCGTGCAGAGACAATTGCGCGCATGACAAAAGCGCGCAGTCAAAAGAGTGCAAGGCAAACATTATTTAAGGTCAATATGTCAAAAAAAAAAGAAATTCATATAATTAATTCATGTAATAGAAAATAATCGGGTATTTAAATAATTTGTACTATTATTAAAATGAGTTACAGTTCAAATTGCAACGTTATGTGCATAATCAATAGAAACAAACAAGGCAAAAAATGAAAAAATGAAAATGAATTTCAGTTTATTATATCTACCACTTTTCAAATTGCAATGTTATGTGCGACTCCGCGCAGATATTCGATCTATGGTACGTTGTCGTATGTTGGAACCAAAGCTAGCAGGGGTCGATTAAGTCTGACGTACATTGATTTCGATGCCTCAGGCTGTCTATATCCTTCTCGATTTCGTTCGATCATAATCTCAACATGATTTTGCTCCTTTCGAAAGTGGTCAACCAGCTTGTATACGAAGGATGATGACAGTCTACTGTCCGTCGAAATGACGCCATACCTCAACCAAATTATTAGTGCTTGGTAAACTGTTGTTAACACGGTCGCGCATGTTCCACAGATTAATAGGATTTCCTCGACGGTTTCTTCTTCGTCTTCCCACGTAGTTGTCTTTCCAGTATTCATTGATTGGCGTAAAATCCGCTAAATGACATTCTTGTACTTTGCGCCACAAACAATGTCCTAGAGGAAGAAGCATCCTACTAACCGTGCTCCTGGGAAGATGGTTGAACAAGAGATTAGAGAGGCTTTCTGGAAATCGGCCATAATGACATAAGGATTAAGACTAGGATGCAGTTCGAGATTTTCTGCATGACGCGTTCATAGCCATGTTCTGTTTTATTCGGCAGGAAAACTTAGGCTAAGGGATAACCCGAGTTGCTTGTGAAAGCTGAGTAAATAGTGTCGGCGTAACTTTCAAAGTACCATCGATAAACCAGTTATCATTTTGCTTAGGACGTATCAAATTTTCAGTCGTTCCGAACATCAGAATGCGAGCATCATCATCCGCACCCGAATCCCACAACAGAAAATTTAGTGTATCTTATAGATTTTTGCAGAGCTTATGGAATTGGCAATATCGTTTAACGAAGTCTGTCTTTCGATTGCTCTCTGTGAAGCCGTGTACGACGTCAAAATTCTCGCTGTCTGCAACGAAATTCCGAGAGAGCTTTGCTGACTTATTTGCCTAGGTCTCTCGACGGTGTTAATTGCTCTTCGACGGATCTCTGCTACGGTCTTCGCTTCCTTGCTCGCCGGATCTGGAGCATGGTTATGCTCAGAAAGCACAGTGCTTGTGTGCACTGCGATCACTTTAATTCGCCCTTTAGAATTACGTTTACAGCATCTCCACGATGCACTGCCGTCGGCATTTACTAGGTTCTTTCTTTATCGATATCCATCAGTTATTATATGCTCTTTCCACTTCTGTGACTCAGTCTTTTCTGTGATTTGATAAGATTTTCAAATTTGCACAAAATAAATTTGGTATTCATAGCTGTCTAGGCTTATGCTGCGTAAATGCGCATCTTGATGTCTGCTCACTGTAAACAGTTATACAAACTATTAATTTATTTTTACTCAAAATTAAAAGTGTATACTTTGGTGTCTGCTCAATGGAAACAGTGATTCAAACTATTAGTTTTTTATACTCAATATTAAGAGTGTACACACGTTTGATGTATGTTCAAACTGATTCAAACTTTTAGTTTATTTCTACTAAATATAAAGATTCTACACTCTTTGATGTGTACTCACTAGAAAATGGCAGATAGAGTTTATGCTGCGCGCTTTCGACACCGCGCATTTGACGGGCATATTTCGCTCAGCGTTTTTGTTGGCGCGCTTTTGACCTGCGCGCTAATGACGGGGTGCCTTAGATAATACATATACAGTTAAAAACAACCGTTTTTCCTTCGAAAAGAAATAGTTTTTGAATTGTGGGATGCTTTTATTATCACCTAGTAATATTATTGGATGAACACATCACGTATATGTCATTGTAATTACACCTATATTTATTTCCTCCATCTTTACAGATATAGAGTCCTTGATACAGCAACACTTTCGAAGACATTTTATTATCCTGGTTTATCGCGAACACGAACTTTTAAGACCTATCGAGTGGGTAAACAAGATTTTTTTAACATGTTTCACGGTGCTGCATCTAATCTTCCAAGTTGACCGAATTTCATGATTTTTCGGACAGGAAGGCAGATACAACAAAACTGGAACGCTAGCTAGAGATATATGGATGACCTTTTCAGGATGAATGTCACAAACATGTCAAAATTGCAAACACAAACACGTAAGCAAAATCTATATTTACAAACTGATGCAATACGAAAACCGAAATCAAAGAAATTGTTGACCTATATCTTAAAGATACGCAGCAAAATGTATACTTTAACCTTTTTCAATTTGGCATATCAATTATTTCAGTTTGGCATGAAATCTTCTTTGCGTTTACACTGACCAGAGTTTATTTATTTAACTTTTTGAAACAAAGGTAACGGAACATGACATGGCAATGATGCCGGTGAATGTTCCGAATAATATTTATTGTACAACTGTAATCCAGAAACTAACGATAATGTATGTATGTATGTATGTATGTATGTATGTATGTATGTATGTATGTATGTATGTATGTATGTATGTATGTATGTATGTATGTATGTATTTGTGTGTGTTCCTGTCTAATGGAACTCATCAAAATTATGTCTAAATGGTGACAATTACAAATTAAGGTCCAAACATGCAGAAACCCAAAGTCTCATGAATGTAAACCCTTAGAAACCAATGTAAACATACGGATGGAAATGCTACTAGAAACAAACTATCCGGTGTAAAGCAAACGTTTGAAAAAGTTAAAAACAAGATTTCAACAAAACCTCTAGGAAACTAAATCTTTTCTAACGAACGTAAACTCCATGATCTAACCTGCTCCAAAATTAATAATATGTTAGTTATACATGTATTGGAGTTTGACGGGACCTCAGAACAGCAACGATTATAATGGTGTCAATTAACAGGAAAAGTCCGAAAAGTTAAAATTTAAATATCTTGAAAGCTACAGAAGTATTTTGGATTATGCTTCTAGAGTGTTTCTAAATATGAAAAAAGATATTATTTATGTATATAATAGCTTTTGAGGGTAAATCAGAACAGCAGTGGTTATGTGGTGCCAACTAACATAAATGTATGTATGTATGTATGTATGTATGTATGTATGTATGTATGTATGTATGTATGTATGTATGTGTGTGTGTGTGTGTGTGTGTGTGTGTGTGTGTATGTGTGTGTGTGTATGTATGTATGTATTAGCAAGGTAATGATTATATACTGTTAATAAAAAGTAAAGCTCTAAACATGTAAACTCTACGAATAATAAAAATCCATACAAACAGTCGTAAATTTGAAAAGAAAATTTGTTGTCATATTCTTAAATCAAGTTGACGGGTCTAGCTCTGTAATAATAAATACAATATGTGCAGTTTACTCTTTTGGTTTCTAGGTTCCAGTTTTGAGTATGTGCTATTCCCACAATTATGAACCACTGAAATATTGCCAGAATATCCCATGACGCGGTTTAATTTAAATAGTTTAATTTTTCAGTCGGAGCTATGTAGATTCATCCTCCTGATTAATTTGTTTTAAAAATACTGAATTAATCACATTTTGAATCTCTTAAAAACTAATTTGTTTTTAAAAATAAGTATAAAAATCAAACATTGGAAAGTAATACACATAGTAAAAGGAGAAACCGCAGGTCAAAATAATCGATATTTTGCGCACAACAAGCCAAAATGTATGTTGTTAATCTTTCAAAAGTCTGGAAGCAGAAAGTGAACCTACTCTCTGTGAGGTCTCAGTTGCTTTCCTTTACCCACAATCTACGATAAGGGCTGAAAAAATGACCTAATGCCGAATGTTTGCTACAGAAACAAAAGCGGAATGAGTTGAAGCCCACAAAAGTGATCAGACCCAATAAAAGTGATCAGACCCACCAAAAGCTCCAATGATAGTCTGGAGGCTTTCCTTTTGTGATTAACCAGTTTGCCAAGTACCTATGTAAAAAAAAACAAAGTGCTTTAACCTTTAAAAGGACAAGAAAAAGATACCTACAACCATTACACAATGAACATACGTTGCCATTAAACCAGTGGACAAACGCTTTGCTGTCGTAGTAATGGACAGAGAGGACCATTTAATAATAATAATAATAATAATAATAATAATAATAATAATAATAATAATAATAGCGAGGACTTTGTATAGCGCCAAATCTTCAGAAGCTCTTATCACTTTACAACATCTATAATGATATGACTACACTACAGAAAAACAAATAGCAAAAACCACGAAATTGGAAAACATAAAAACATGCTGAAAACATAAGATACAAAACATTATTAGGTCACTAAGTTTGTTCCTGCAATCGAAAAAGGTGAGTTTTAAGAGCACTCTTATAAGGGACCACTGTATCTTTGGGTCTAATTTCAATGAGCAATTCGTTCCATATCGCCGGCCCTGGTATGCATAAGAACGTTGTCCAAATGACTTCGTTTTCATAGTGGGAACCATGAGTATACGATTGTCAGAAGAAGAGCGTAAGTATCTTGCTGGTCTATACGTATTGGTGAGGCTGGATAGGTATGTTGGATTGGAGTCGGTCAGTGAAACATAGCACAGATAACACATTTTTCTTTGATTCTGTATCGAATGGATAGCCAGTGTAGGGTACAGAACAATGTTGAGGTGTGCTCTGATCGAGGTACTTTAACAATGATCCGTGCAGCTGTGGTTCGAACGTATTGAAGGTTTTAGAGTAGATATTGTAACGAACCAGACAAAATTGAGTTACAATAGTCTAGTCTTGAAAGTACTAAATGAACACACAAGTGTTTTAGTGGCATGAACTGAAAGATATTTGAGAATGGAATTGATGCGTCTCAGTTCAAGATATGCAGCCTTGCATATGTTCATGACATGTTGGTGCAATGCAAGAGTACTGTCTAGAGTAACACCTAGGTTTTATACTGACTGTGAGAATTTAATGTTGGTGTTGCTGGTATTTAGTGTCTGAGGTAAAGGATGTGAATGAAAAAGTCTTTGTGTTGTGATCAGAATAGCCTCAGTTTTATCATCATTCGTCTGCAGCTTGTTACATGTCATCCATAATTTCACATCAGAAAGAAATGCACCTCTTTACTCCATGGATGGTAGCATCAGCTTCAGTTGGGTGGCTAGACTTGTATATTTGGGTGTCATCAGCGTACAATTGGCGGGACACTGGGTGATGATCTATGACACTTGAGAGCGGCTGAGTGTATCGAATGAAGAGAACAGGTCGAAGAACAGACCCCTGTGCAACACCACAACATAGATCAACTGGACTGGAATGTATTCCATTTGCATATACAATTTGTGTCCTGTTGACTAAGTAGGACTTGAACCTCTGTAAGCCTATATTTTAAATGCCAAATACATGCTGGAGACGGTGAAGTGATATATCATGGTCTATTGTGTCAAATGCTGCAAAGAAATCAAGGAGGGTGAAGACTAATCTTTCCACTATCCAAAGCAGAGAGAATGTCATTAAATACTTTCAGAAGAGTAGTTTCAGTACTGTGGCAAGGGCGATATGCAGACTGTACATTGCTAAAAAGACTGTTTGAATTCAAATAAGATATAAGTTGAGTTAGAACAACCTTTTCTAAGATTTTTGATATGAATGGGAGATTAGAAACTGGGCGGTAGTTCTTTAAATCGTAATGGTCAAGTGTTGCTTTCTTCAGCATAGGCTTTACGATGGAAGTTTTGAAAAATGATGGGAATTCCCCTGATGAGAGAGAGATATATTAATAACATCAGTTAGTGAAGGCAATATTGGGTCTAAGCACTCAAGTTGCAGTGATGTCGAAAGTGGATCAAGTTCACAAGACTTTGGTGCACTCTTCATCACTATTGTCCGTACTAAATCAACAGAGACTGGTTGAAATGCTCCTAATAGTTGTCGCTGAAATTCTGTATCATAACTGTATGGTTACGAGTCAGTTGAAATTCTGTTGTCAATCGAATCTCTAATGGTTTGTACTTTGTCACGGAATAAATTTGCAAATAGGTCCAGAAGTACTATTGAGAGAAGGTAGTTGGAAGTGGTGTACATTTGTTCCTTGACATTAGGTTGTTGGTTATCTCGAAGAGCTCTTTGAAGCTGGAATTCTCCGTGATCTTAGTACTGTAGTGGGATAATTTTCCTAAATGAACTATGTTTGTGACGTTCTTCTTTGCGGCTTCATAGATTTGTTTATGAATAGTCTGGTGGAAAGCCAAAGCCAAAGCCTCTTTGCTTTTCGGCGATGTCTTTTAGCAGTGCGAAGCTGGTCACTAACACTGCTATACCATGAAGAACACTCTTTTATTGATACTGTGCATTTGGTGGCTGGGGCATGTTTTCAAGCAATGAACGCAGGCAGTTATCGAGTTGTTCTGTAGGATGTAAGTAAGTTGTTAGGTTTTCTTGGATGTCATGCATGAATTTGGTTCTATTTATCATACGGAGGTTTCTCTTAGTAGCAAATAGAGGTGGAGGGTTAGGGACTGATACGTCGAGATGGCAAATAATGCAGATATGATCTGATGAATGTTCGTGGGATACAAGGGTGGATTGCAGAATATTATCATCAGGTCTATAAAGAAACCAGTCTACAATGTGACCAAGTTTATGGGTGGGTTGGTTAACTGATTGTTTAAGATTGAGAACATGAATGGAATCTATGAGTTTTGACGTGTATGGGTTTCCAGGACAGTCAAAGTGAAAGTTGAAATCTCCAAGAATAATTAGGCTGCCACCTATCGTAGCAAAGTGAACAGCCAAATAAATAGTAAAAATTAGATCATGACCAAGTTGCAGAACAGAAAAATTGTTTTCACGAATCTCAAAACAGAAACATTTTGAAGAGGAACTCCTTTGATGAGAAAAGAATTGTGTAATTTACATCCCAAAACTCCAGATCAGGTGGATTTGACCACGAGACGCAAACTACGGCATATGGGAAACCAATACTTTCTGGTAATGTTCACACTACAGAGAAAATTTCTGAGTACCCCGTTTTTCACATGAGATCCCATGGCTCAGCATTTTCGCTATATCTTAAAGACAACGCCGATTTCTTGGTCACAATGAATCTTTACTACAAAATACTCAATCTCTATTGATGTAACTTAATTTTGCCAAAACTCCACGTGATGAGACAATTGCAGTATGCGAGGAAATCTCCTTTTCTACCTTCTTTACTTTTTATTGTAATGTGCTTTAGTTCAGGTCATTTGTGGAAAAGAATATAAGTACGTCTTTGAAGTTAATTTAAGCTGACTCAGGTTCCTTATGCGAGTCATTCATGTTTCTTTTATTTTGCAGAATAGTGCACAGATTGATCTCCGTGATCAAGCGACATTGCTTGTAGAGAAAGAGAAATAATGTATCGAAAAGAAGCAGAAGGATCCCGTAATCAGGTAAACTGTCATTATGTCGGTCTGATAAAGTTGTATTGAAAGTATCCACTACATTTTCAAATCCTCATTGTACATATAAGAACTGTTCGCGTCTCATTATTTTATTCACGGCCCATGAAACAAACAAACCTACCTACCTACCTACCTACTTACCTACATACATACATACATACATACATACATACATACATACATACATACATACATACATACATACATACATACATACATACATACATACATACATACATACATACGTTTTAAATAACGATCAGGTTAAAATAGTTACAAGAATTTCCCCCTTCTCATTGTCAATTGTCACTGTCTACTTCTTTTGTCTAATTGGATATTAAGAACTGAAATATTAGACATTTGAAGGCTTGAAATTGATGAGGAACTTGATTGTTTTACAAACTTAAACCTTATATGGGTCTAATTTCCATTTGCTAAATGTAGAAATGTACAGATTACTTTAGTACGCACGTAAATCCTTTAGTAAACAGTAAACAACGTTTTTTTTTGCGTTTGCATTCCCCTTGCCATATTTAATTGAAATGATGATGGGTACATTCTTGAAATACAATTTATATTGATTGGGTCCCTCACCTAATTTGACTGCATCTCTCACTAATTTTATTAACAAAATCCTCTTCAGCTTGAAAACACTGATAATACTGATTGCATATTTGGCATACGTTAGTTAGAAAACTAATAGATATGATATAGTTTTGATATTATATTTCGCTGTGGACTATTATCGAGGCACGAATTATCCTAGTTCCTCTAGTTGATAAGCATTTGGAAAACATCAGAAAAAAATCTCTCTCAAAGATACCTATCTTAAATAAAATACACCCATAATCAAGGGCGTTTACAACTTCAAAGCTGTAGATTATTGTAAATTTAATTCGAGTTTGATAAATTTTATTGGTCGTTTACAACTGCACGTGCAAAGGTCAGGATATATTAGGAGATGTTTGTCTATTTTAAACGATAATTCGCCTTTACACCAATTAATTTTCCTGTATGTGAAGATTATTGTTGATACTTGAGAGAAAATAAACCTCGCCTCTGCAATTTGCATGATTCAAATAGAACATTCTTGTGGTATGCGTAACACATTTTTAATGCTTTTCTCTTGAAATTCCTTTTCGAAAGACGGATGCTATTATTGTTGGAATCTTGAAACTAGGTGGATTAAACGAAATTGTTTCCAACTCTCTTCAGTATCGGATGGCTGAATTGAATTATGTGTTAGTTCCTGTTTGATTTACCTCCCTATGTAATAAAAAAAAAACGTCTTAAAGTTCAGCGATGAAATACATTCCGGAGAATTTAGACTGAATTATTTCTTCAAAACATCCGAAATTATCTCGAAATTGTCCTCGACTCTCAAAGCATATAGCGAAAGATGTAATTTTACTTTTTCACCCAGGCTTATCCTCAGGCGATTCCCTTGCCTTGCCACAATATATCAAATCATGCTGTTTACATGTCAAGGACACTTGCCTGTTCATGGCTACTTAGCTTTCTAAGTTCGTAAACAAGAGTTACTTTTCCCTTTTTTGTTTGATACATTTTAAAACCAAATTATATTTAATATGCTGCTTTGTGTTAGGACTGGTCAGCCTGGTGTCATCATAATGTGAATGTGTAGGACATTATGCTACATGTCCGCGATACGATGCCCGAACGCTGGGCATCACTTTAAACTGTCTCGCCGCAGACAGCGTAGCGATATGACTGAATACATTGTTAATGCCATCCAATTCACACACACACACACACACACACACACACACACACACACACACACACTGTTTTGGCTGTCTGAGCATCGCTGCAACCAAAGGAAGGAAATATTTAATATGCTTCTTTGTGTTACGACTGGTCAGCCTGGTGTCAGCATAATGTGAATGTGTAGGACATTATGCTACATGTCCGCGCTGGGCATCACTTTAAACTGTCTCGCCGCAGACAGCGTAGCGATATGACTGAATACATTGTTAATGCCATCCAATTCACACACACACACACACACACACACACAGTTTTGGCTGTTTGAGCATCGCTGCAACCAAAAGAAGGAAATATTTATAATTGATGCAGATCGTAATTGATTTATGTCTTTGGTAATTGATTTTTGCCATTGACAATCATTGAGGGTGCATTTGTCGATAAAACAATACTTGTTATTAGTAATGAAAATAATTATATGATAATAATTGTATTACAATATGAAAAAATAATACAGCAACAATCTTCTTTTCAAGTGCGTACTAATCTCAACTTGTTTCAGATTTAATGGAGGCTCGATGGTCCTTCATACGTTGTTCTCGATGATAACTCGTATACTATCAACCTATCACACATTTACATGTGGGCACATTTTGAGGTTTTTGTTTCTCGAAGATTGTCATAAGCTCGTTTCTCCAATCATGTCAAATTTGAATTCTGGTCAACCTTAGTTTCTTCATTCTTTACTGCGAGACAGACTAACTCTGATTTTATCTATCTCCAGCACAAAAAAATGTGGACAATATGAAAATGATGTTTTCTTGTTTTCACCAAGCAGTGTTATAGCGTTTCATTCATTAAATTATCAAATATTATGTCTACGATAGTCTTGCTTTGGATTCCAACTGATATTAGAATAATCTAACAGGTTAGAGATTTTTAAGGGGTCCCTTGCAGTACTTGAATTCATTCCGCTAGTATGTCCATGCAGATAATTCGGAGGCCCTCTTACTTCACCGGTAATATCGTTTCAGAAAAGAAATAATATTGTTTACTTTGATATGCAATCTAGAATCACTATTTTCGTTTTCATAAATATGTGGATATTCTTACGGCAAACGATGGTTGTATTTCCATTTAACTATATATTTTGATTCTTATTGCGTATCACGGTAATGGTATTCTGGAAATGTTCCAAAGATTGATAACTGTCAACAGTTTACTTTATTTCACAATTATTTTTTTTAAATATCCAAATCTTTGATGATGGAGAGATCTGGTAAAGACGATCGTGCAGATATATCTGTTTACTATTTCCTTTCTGGAGCTGAGGTAGCTTATTGGCTAACATTCCATGCTCGCTACCAAAATGATGTATATTTAGATCATACCATTGTTTCGTATACAGTGGTGTGTCCATTGGAAAGACACTTTAATTCAATCGTATTGAAAATGAATAACCTACTTCGCAAAATTTAACCAATTTATCTATCTTCTGAGAACGTTTTCAGTTGATGTTATCAAGAGCCACGGTGCTTGTTTATGTTATAATATATGTTTACGGAAAAAGTAAAACAAAAACTTAATTCCATGCATTTTGTCCTAGTCTTAGTGTCTACTCGAGGTCAATAGTTGAAATTTGTTTCTCCTCTTTTCTGTTCTCCTCACCTTTACACGTTAATGTTTCTTTTGTTATCTTGATTAGTTTAGTAAACTGTATTTCATTTTTATACAGATAGGGAACAAACCTATCCATGAAGTTTCCAGTTTGCCCGTGACGATCTAAATTTTTGCAAAAAGAAAGGTACATGTGCCAGCCATTTTAAATGCCTGTAGACACAACAAACATTGCATACCTATCTTTACAGTATGTATGTATGTATGTATGTATGTATGTATGTATGTATGTATGTATGTATGTATGTATGTATGTATGTATCTATGTATGTATGTATGTATGTACGTACGTACGTACGTACGTACGTACGCACGCACGCACGCACGCACGTATATATATATATATATATATATATATATATATATATATATATATATATATATATATATATATATATATATATATATATATATATATATATATATATATGGATAGATAGATAACATAATTTAATAATAATACAAATAATAATAATATTATTAATAAAAATAACTATTAAACCTTTGTATATTATCAAGTAAGCTACGAGCCAAAATTCTTGCAAATGTTAAAGGGACATAAAAAATACGTCGGCTGTACGCATACACAAATACACATACATACAATAAGCAAACTAGGCAATATCATATGGTATATACATAATTATGCAGGAGAAAAATGACTTGATTGAAACTCGAACTAGTTTATCAAACCTAATCTTTTTTATATCAGGGGCTTTTGCTTTGCTTAAATAAATGGAAAATGATCTTAACTTCCATATTAATGTATATGATGCTTTTTGTATCCAATTAAAGCGATTTGTTTGATCTCTTTTTATATTTGACGCCAGCTACTGGGAAGTTTAAAATATCCCGTAACAAATTTTTAAGCAGGAAAAAAATAATCAAATACAGGAAAAGTTACAGCTTCAATGCAGGATATGGACCTTTTGAGTTAATTTTTTAATTTTAGACATTCCTTTCAGCAAAACATGAGAAAACATGCTTTCTTTGATTCTGCATTTTTAAAATTATCAGCACCTGTAGTTACGTAAAAGATATTAGGTAAAAGCGATAAAGTATACTTTAGTTTTTACTTCTTTAAACGCAACCATTTTTAAATGTATGCTTACTGATGGACCTAGTATTTCAGGCATACAGAAAGAGGATGTGCTGTCTGACCCCATGTCAAATCAAGCTGATGTCAGAATTGCTGAATAAAATTAGAAAGGCGCCTGTAGAAGCACAATATGCCCGTTTTCTCGCCTGCAGATAATGCCGATATTCGATACCGTATATACCATAATTGACCAGAGTTGCGAGGGTTTGTAGCGCAGGGAGTAATGCTCTTTAGTAAAACCCCGACTTTGCAACAGAGAATAGTTTTAATATCGGTCACCCCACACACACACGCTCGCGCGCGTGTACACACACACATCGTAAATACATGTCTTGTGAAGAAGTGCCTCCGTTACATCGAAGTAAAGGACAAAAACTATGAAAAGTTCTGCTGCTGCTAAAAGAATCTTTCCACTAGGCCACTATTCGCCTGGTGCTAAAGGGCAATAGCCCCTGCCCCACCTCACCACCCCACTTCACCCCAATCATAGCTGCAATGCCACTGATGGTGGAATATTGTTCCTGGTGTATTATAAAGAGCATTACTTTTGGAATATTCCAATATTTGTGGATATGAAATTTCTTGAATGTAGCCATATTAGAATCCAATTTAATCCTCTTTATTAGATTTGACATCCGGATAATTTGGCGTTGACTTTATTCCTTAGTGAGAATAATACTTATTTTGTTGGAATATATATATATATATATATATATATATATATATATATATATATATATATATATATATATATATATATATATATATATATATATATATATATATATATATATATATATATATACATATATATATATACATATATATATATATACATATATATATATATATATATATATATATATATATATATATATATATATATATATATATATATATGTGTGTGTGTGTGTGTGTGTGTGTGTGTGTGTGTGTGTGAAGTGCCAAATTTTCGGTCGATCTATTTATAAACCATTAGTTGTGGCCAGATAGCCATTAGTTAGATTTATGAGACACAATGTGCAAAGGAGAGGTATCGGTATAGTAGGATGTGGCCGTTGTACTAATTAGCCGTATTTGTTCAGATCCAGTACTGACCGACGGCGACCTTGTAAAGGTTCATTTTATCATGAAAATGTCAGAATTGAGAAAAAACAGATTATGTTACTTAAAACCATATTGACCATGACGTAAGCGACTTTTGGAGGGAAGCGGGAGGAAATACATTTGATTCTGATTGGTCGCTGTTAAATAAGGGTTGTGTTTTACACGAGAAATTTTTAGAACATACTATCGCACTAGCTAAATTAGAATTTAGTCTTAGCATTTCTCTGCAAGAGAGAAGGAGTGGCAGGATTATTTTGTAAAGGCTCCGAATGTTATTTGAGAGATATACATTCGTATGTTAAATAACCGAACAGGAGAAAAACCGCCAAAAACATCGGTTGAGTGACACACCAAAAACACAAGGTATTGTCTCAATTCCACGTTTAGTGTGATGCAATTAGTGTAATGTCTGCTTCGTTTACAGGTCTACATGATTTCGTTTGATACATTTGTATAATAATGTGTTTTGTATTATGAATCAGAAGTATTTACATGAATTCATTAGATCCATTTATTTAATAATGTGCTTTTCAATTATGAATTGGAATTCTTACCTTAATTCTTAGTTAATAATGACGTGTTGTTTATTTATGTCGTAAAAACACTATGTTGAGTTATGGATAGGAAATGTTACGTTAATTCTTGAACTTATCATCTTGCTTGAATAATGATTGTGTTCTAGGAATTTAATGTATTACATTAGTTAATGATTTACAATAATACATGTGAATTCACCGAATTTTGATGACATAGATAATTTAGCGACAGTGTATACGATTCAACGTCTCGCTTTGTAAGACGTTAATGTATTAGGCCAAGGCAAAACTAATTAACAATTGGTTTAACTACATTTATTTGAGGACATGTGTAGTTAATTACTAGCCGTAAAATTGTTATCACTGATAGAAATATCTGATTGTTCGAACCAGGAATAACGGACAGTCTCAACTATAACCATTGTAACGAGAGACTTATGATGTTTTAATTTTCTTTTTGGAAGGAAGGAAATAGCTTTTAGGGAAAGAAAGTGAAGTACAGAAATAAAGAATTGTGAAGGGGAAATCGCCGAGTATGCAAGATACAGTGGACAAGTCTGAATTCAAGCGGAACATCCACGAGGGCAGATTATATGGAGAGGAACGGACTTCTAGGAAAACATTGGATTGAACAGAGAAAGTGGTTCGAGGATAACAGGTTATGAAAATCGAACAATGCATTGAATTCGATTGTAGCACTCGATCCTATGATAATTTTTAACTATCAGTAATAGAACGGCTAATTTGTTTAATTTTATTTCAAATCTATTTGTAATTCGGTGAAAGGTTATTTCTAAACCGCGTGTATTCCTAATGAAAGGTAATTTCATGATTATGTATGTATTTGATTAAATTGTTTATTTATCTTTACGGGGGCTCGGGGTTGTTTTGCTGAATATACCCTCTCAGGTTACCATATACATTCTCTTACTCGAACCGGGCAATTATACCGAGGGCAGTCATCTTTTAGATAATGAGTATCAGAGGGGAGTGGGTTATAGTATTATTATTATATGTTGTGCAATACCCCTTGACAAAGTGGGACATACAATTTTGACAAGTGGGGCTTATACAATATTATACGGTTAACGCTCATAGCCCGCGAGAACCTGACAATATATATATATATATATATATATATATATATATATATATATATATATATATATATATATATATATATATATCTTGGTAGTCTCTCGAGTCGAGGAAGACAAGTTGTGCACTTTGAAGGTCTGCCCATTTGATGTTTGTCTTGATGTTGTCTTTGTACCTCTTGTGAGGGCGGCCTTGGTCTCGGTTCCCCAGGGTTAGCTCGCCATAGAACAACTGCTTTGGAATTCTGCTTTGATCCATGCGGATGACATGGCCAGTCCATCGAAGTTGGGCCTGGAATATTTTGGCTTCGATGCTTGTTGTGTTGGCTCTACCAAGGACTTGCAGGTTGGTGATTCGGTCCAGCCACTTGATCCGCATGATGGATCTCAGGGAGCGCTGGTGGAATTGTTCTAACTGACTGATGTGCCTTTTATAGTGTCCACGTTTCACAGCCATATAATAGAGACGTGAGGACAACTGCATTGTACACCTTCAGCTTTGTTGACAGGCGTATGTCCTTGTGTTGCAAGACCTTGGTTCGGTGTCGTCCTAGTGCTTGACTGTCTTTTTGGGTCCTCGCAGTGATCTTTTTGTCCAGAGAGCCATCACCAGATATTGTGCTGCCAGGGCATTTGGAACTGTCCACATTCTTCAGCTGCGTGTCGCCAATGGTGATACAGGGTTGCGAATGGACAGTGTTTGGGGCAGGCTGGAAGATGACTTCTGTCTTTCCTAGACTAATTGTGAGTCCAAATAGGTTGGAGGCTTCAGAGAAACTTTCCACGATTGGTTGTAGGTGAGTCTCTTCATGGGCCATGAGGGCGCAGTCATCTGCAAAGAGTGCATCAATGATGAGTCTTTCTAGTGTCTTGGTTTTTGCAGCTAGGCGATGGAGATCAAACACTGATCCATCCAGGCGATACCTAATGTAGATGGAAGTGTCAATGTCCCGGATGTCATGGAGCAGTACCTGTGTGAAGAAGAGGTTGAAGAGTACTGGAGCGAGTACACCACCCTGTTTGACACCATTAGATATGGGGAATTTCTCTGAGGTTCACCGTCTGAGAGTATCTCTCCATTCATGTCAATGTGGAGGAGCCGGATGAGGTTGGTAAACTTCTGAGGACAACCAAGTTTCTTGAGTACTACCCACAGTGCGTCTCTGTTGACTGGATCGAAAGCCTTTATCAGATCCACGAAGACAGCATATAGATTCATGTTCTGCTCAAGGCACTTCTCTTGGACTTGTCTCACTGCGAAGATCATGTCAACGGTGCTGCGGTCTGGGCGAAAACCACACTGAGACTCGGGGAGGTTATTTTCTGACACTGCTGCAATAAGCCTGTTGAGCAAGATGCGAGCAAGTATTTTGCCTGCAACGGAAAGCAGGGAGATGCCTCTGTAGTTACTGCAGTCCATACGTGTGCCTTTATTTTTATAGAGGGTCACAATTGATGCATCACGGAGGTCGTCTGGCATCCCTTCTTCCGTCCAGATGCTGATTAGCACGTCGTAGAATGCCTCCAGAGACTGCTTACTGAGAGTCTTGTACACCTCCGCTGGAATACCATCCTTTCCAGGTGCCTTGCCATAGTTTGTTTGTTTGATGGCCCTTCTCAATTCCTCCATCTTTGGTGGAATATCCAGTTGGTTGAGCGTTGTCTGTTGGTGTATTTGGTCAAGAACAGATTGGCTGACCGATGAGGGCAGGTTTAGGAGCTGATAAAAGTGCTCTTTCCATATTTCCTTAATGCCATTCTTGTCTTTTATTAATGTACTGTCATCTGCAGCAAGCAAGGACGTAGAGCTGGACTTTGTGTGGCTGAAGATCGACTTTATGGCGTTGTAGAACTCTTTGGAGTTGTTAGTGTCGGCATAGCTTTGCACTTCATCAGCTTTCTTTTCCCACCATTGTTGATGCATCTTGCGGATTTCTCTCTGAGCCTCAGCCTGATAGGATTTGAAGCGATCTTTTTTGGGGATGGAGTTTGTGTCATTCTGCCAGTCCATAAAAGCTTTATTTTTTCTGGCAAGCAGATCTTCAATGGCAGCGTTGTTCTCGTCGATCCAGTCTTGATGGATTCGCTTCTTTGAACCCATGGTTGCCATAGCTGTTTCTCTTATTATGTCCCTGAGCTTCTTCCATTTTTCAGAGGCGTTTCCACATAACGGTCAGTTTGTTGACAGCATGTCATCTAGTCTTTTCTGTAAATTGAGCTGGGTGGAAGGCTGCTGTAGTTTGACAACGTTGAGGGGTGTGCGCACAAGCTTAGGACGTCTTAGGTGGTGAGGGGCAATGTGCATTATAAAGGATAGTTCTGACAAGTCTGTGGTCTGTTCAGCATTCTGCTCCTCGCATGGCCTTGGTGATTTGGACATCCTTGGCATCACTCTGGCGTACTATAACATAGTGAATTAAGTGCCATTGGCGAGATCTGGGGTGCATCCAGGTGTTCTTGTGTTTGTCCGCCTTTCTGAACATTGAGTTTGTGATTAGGAGGTTAAATTCTGTGCATTTGCCGAGTAGGAGCAGGCCGTTGCTGTTCATTCTGCCGACACCGTGCTTGCCAAGCACACCTTTCCATCGAACATAATCGCAGCCAACACGGGCATTGAAGTCCCCCAGTAGTATGATCTTGTCGTCAGCTGGAATTGAGCTAAGTACAGAGCTGAGGTCCGTATAGAACTGCTCGATGGTTTCTGCTTGCCTCGATAGGGTAGGGGCGTATGCACTGATGATTGTTGCGTACCGTTTGTGGCTTATAGGTAGGTATTCTCAATTTCATTAGCCTCTCATTGATACAAACCGGCGTTTCCGGGAGCTGCTTCAGAAGACTTGATTTGATAGCCAGGCCGACTCCATGGATCCTGTCCTCATTTTGGGCTTTTCCTTTCCAGAAGAATGTGTAGCCGCTGGCTAGCTCAGTAAGAGAACCCCCTTCTGCGAAACTGGTTTCACTCAAGGCTGCAATGTCAATACTGTAGCGTGCTAGCTCCTTAGAAACTAGAGCTGTTCTCCTGTGGGGTCTTGCTACGTTTTCTTTGTCCATGAAAGTACGGATGTTCCATGCTCCAATAATAAGTTTTTTTCTTCGATTATTTCGACCGCAGATATGGATGATCTTGCCAGCCGCGGTATGCTGACCAGATTTTTACAAGGCAAGCTTTTTTTAGGCCACCTTTTCTAGGCCTCTCCCTATTCAGGGTGAGCAGCGCTGTCCTACAAAGGTCTGCTCAGTCACCCCTGGATGCTGCCGAACTGTTCTGCTGCCTTGGGTGCAGAGCCGAACGACCACTTGTCCAAGGGCCGCCTACGTGCAGGTCTCTGACTACAACTCCCAGTGGTCATCTCCACCTGTTGCGTCGCCAGTCGCCCATCGCCGTAGGACTTTGGTAGGTGTAGGTAAAGAACAATGAGTGTGATGATAAGGATGAATGATAGGTGCACAACACAACCTGTGCGTGAAGGAGATTAAATTGAAACAGCCTTTTCACAGAGACAGCCTCACTCTCTCGGCCTTGGTAGTTAGAACTCAGTGGTACGAAGATTCGTCACGGCTGGGGACTACTTCGGCTGCATTGGATGGCTATGACGTCTTCCGTGCCTTGTCATACCCTACGCTCTCCACAAAGCGTTCGCAGATTCGCCTTTGTGGCCGTTGGATCACTCAGTTGATCTCTTCCACCCATTCTGCCGAATCTGGCTTTACATGCAAGGATAGGCAAGCTCCTAAGTCACCGAGGGTTTGAGGCCCGTCGGCTACCCTCCACCTGGTTTAGCCGGCCAGTCGAAGCCGTTGCCCGTGGTGTGGCCGCTGTGCATGCTACAGCTGCTTGGAGCCACAGGTGAGGGCTGAGCGCCTGGTGAGGACCAAAGATGGGCAGGCTACTCCCGAAAGAGCACGACATGCCACCCACCAGAGGTTATATATATATATATATATATATATATATATATATATATATATATATATATATATATATATATATATATATATATAACCAAACGAACCTGTCTGTTGTTTGTATAGTGTGCATAGCAATAGCTGCCGCTGAAAATTGTATATAACCATATTTTTTAAGCATAATTCTTTTAAAAAGGAATTCATACCATGTCTGTTAAAACAGCTTTAGAGTTGCTTGTGTTTTCCAGAAACCATGCGATCCCTGGTTTTGCATGTAATCATACCTCGTGCCTATATAAACGTGGATTCAAATTGCATGTTTTATCATGCAGCGAAGACAATATATGAGCAATGCCTCTCAGATTATATCTGAACACAACTAAAAAAGTTTGAATATGGATTCCCACAGACTGATATGGAACAGGAATGAATCATGTATCCGATTTTAAACACAATTTTACATGACATATAGCTTAATAGAAGATTACCAACGAAAAATATAATCCAATTAGCAACAAGACTGACCTTGAAATCCATGCTCAAATTGCTGTCATATCCTTTCAGCATCGACCGTAGCTAGATTGGCGTCTCGATGTGAAGCGGACTGCTTGATGTGTGGTGTTGTCCATGTGCAGTGGAGGTTTCTCACTATCATTGACCTTTGCCAGGACTTATGATGTTGTTTCCTGGAGACGCATATATGTAGAAGGAATGTTGCTGAGTACCGGTAACCTTGGTAAAGGAGTAGCACGTAGTGATCCAGAGAGTATGCGCATTGTTGTGTTGAGCTGGACAATAATTAATTTAATGTGAGATGATGCAGCCCAGACAGGAGCTCAATACTAGGCTGTCGAATAACAAAGTACATAGCTTGTGTGTCTGTAAACTAGAGCCCCAAGTTGAGCCAGCCAATTTACGGAGTAGGGTTGTTTCGAGTGCAAATTGTGCTGCATTTTTCTTCAGGTGGTTGAATAATGTCAGAGATCTGTTTAGAGTCACCCCAAGTTATATTGGTGTCGGGTCGTGCTTTAATTGCCGTCCATTCAGAAGAATGCAAAGCTCGCGGTTCGCGTTTGCGATGTTAAGGTGGAAAACGTTGGGGACTGTCTTTGTTGCGCTTGGCTGTTGACGCCATTTATTGAACAAGTCCGTCATCTCTTCGAGGTCTATGTTCAATACTTTTTCAAGCTCAGTTAATGAGCGACTTTGGGTCCCGAAAGCAATGCCATCTGTTAAGCACACACTATAAATTAAATATACATTACAAATTCACAAGTGCGTTACTTATAGAATATGTATACACTCACAAGCCTACCTAAATGGAAGAATACTCGTCACACGATATTAAAGATTGGTTGATTTCAATAACTTTATTTGCTGTACAAAATGGAGATTAAACATAATAATAATCTGTCAACAACACTATTGATTAGAATTGATCATTATTACGTTTGGACGCACTAATAATTATATTGATTATATCAGTTATTTCAAATTTAACTGGTCAATTGGAAAAGTATTTTTAAAAACTTGATTAACCTGACAAGTGTAATACTCGTACAAATGTAAATTCAGAAAAAGAAAAAAATCACTCTTAACAAACAATGCTTAGAAAGGTATATACAACTTTATAGTAAAGAGTAGAACAAATGAACCTAATGGAAAACATTACAAATGTTCCAAACAATAATGGTCTCAAAAAATGATTAAATCTGGAGAAAATCTCTAATAGTATCAAAGATATTCACCAAAGATACAACGTCTGTCGCGTTCTTAAGCCGAAACATTGTATCTGCTTTGGATAGTGGAAAGATTACAGTCCTCACTCTCCTGGATTTGTCTGCAGCATTTGACACAATAGACCATGATATATTACTTCACCGTCTCCAGCATGTATTTGGCTTTCACAACATAACCTTACAGTGGTTCAAGTCCTACTTAGTAAACAGGACACAAATTATATCTGCAAATGGAATACATTCCAGTCCAGTTGACGTATGTTGTGTCCACAGGGTTCTGTTCTTGGATCTGTTGTCTTCATTCTATACATTCAGCCGCTCTCAAGTGTCATAGATCATCACCCAGTGTCCCACCAATTGTACGCTGATGACACCCATATATACAAGTGTAGCCACCCAACTGAAGTTGATGCTACCATCCATGGAGTAGAGAGGTACATTTCTGATAACAAATCATGGATGACATGTAACAAGCTGCACATGAATGATGATAAAACTGAGGCTATTCTGATCACAACGCAAAGACTTTTTCATTCACATCCTTTACCTCAAACAATAAATATCAGCAACATCAACATTAAATTCTCACAGTAAGTACGAAACCATGTGTTACCCTAGACAGTACTCTCACATTGCACCAACATGTCGTGAACATATGCAAGGCTGCATATCTTGAACTGAGACGCATCAGTTCCATTCGTAAATATCTTTCAGTTGATGCCACTAAAACACTTGTGTGTTCATTACTACTTTCAAGACTGGACTATTGTAACTCAATTCTGTCTGGTTCGTCACAATATTTACTCCAGAAACTTCAAAAAGTTCAAAACACAGCTGCACGTATCATCTTAAGAGTACCTCGATCAGAGCACACCTCAACACCGTTCTGTACCCTACACTGGCTATCAATTCGATACAGAATCAAACACAAAATTTGTTCTCTGTGCTATGTTTCACTGACAGACTCCAGTCCAACATACCTATTCGGCCTCACCCATGTGTATACACCAGCACGATACTTACGCTCTTCTTCTGACAACTGTATACTCATTGTTCCCACTGAAAACGAAGTCATATGGACAACGTTCTATTGCATACCAGGGCCGGCGTCTATTGCATACCAGGGTCGGCGATACGGAACGAATTGCCCATTGAAATTAGACACAAAGACATAGTGGTCCCTTTTATTAGTGCTCTTAAAACTCACCTTTCTCGACTGCAGGGACAAACTTAAAGAGCTAATAATGTTTTGTATCTTATATGTTTTCAGCATGTTTTTATGTTTCATTGTTTTGTCATTTGTTTTTCTGTAGTGTAGTCATATCATTATAGATGGTGTAAAGCGCTTAGAGCTTCTAAAGATTAGGCGCTATACAAAGTCCTCATTGTTATTATTATTATTATTATTATTATTATTATTATTATTATTATTATTATTATCTACTTTTGAGTTATGTATTTTTAAGTAAATGTTCAGCTTTGAATTAGACCGTGTATTAGTTCATGAGCGTTAGCACACTTTGTCTTTTTATCTGTGAATGCCAACGTTTGTTTTTATTTATAAACAGATAGAGAGAGATAGACAGAACGAGAATTAGTACTTGTAACGATCAATATGCACTGTGTAAGGCTTTTCGACGTTTATCAAAATTCAGTTTGTATTAAAAGGAATCTGCGAAATCTTGACATTTAAAATGTTAATAATATAACATATCTGAAATGAAGAAGAATAAAAAGCAATATAGACCGCAGTTACAGTTTTGTAAAATACCATTACTCTGTTGGCCTCTCTTTATAGTCAAAGTAAGGCCTCATTTTCAGAACGAGCAACAAAGTCTGTTAAAGTAAGGCCTCATTTTCAGAAGGAGTAACAAAGTATCTTAAGGTAAGGCCTCATTTTCAGAACGAGTAACAAAGTCTCTTAAAGTAAGGCCTCATTTTCAGAACGAGTAAAAAAGTCTCTTAAAGTAAGGCCTCATTTTCAGAACGAGTAACAAAGTTTCATAAAGTAAGGCCTCATTTTCAGAACGAGTAACAAAGTCTCTTAAAGTAAGACCTCATTTTCAGAACGAGTAACAAAGTCTCTTAAAGTAAGGCCTCATTTTCAGAACGAGTAACAAAGTTTCATAAAGTAAGGCCTCATTTTCAGAACGAGCAACAAAGTCTCTTAAAGTAAGGACTCATTTTCAGAACGAGTAACAAAGTTTCATAAAGTAAGGCCTCATTTTCAGAACGAGCAACAAAGTCTCTTAAAGTAAGGCCTCATTTTCAGAACGAGCAACAAAGTCTCTTAAAGTAAGGCATCATTTTCAGAACGAGCAACAAAGTCTCTTAAAGTAAGGCCTCATTTTCGGAACGAGCAACAAAGTCTCTTAAAGTAAGGCATCATTTTCAGAACGAGCAACAAAGTCTCTTAAAGTTAGGCATCATTTTCAGAAAGAGCAACAAAGTCTCATAAAGTAAGGCCTCATTTTCAGAACGAGCAACAAAGTCTCATAAAGTAAGGCCTCATTTTCAGAACGAGCAACAAAGTCTCTTAAAGTAAGGCCTCATTTTCAGAACGAGCAACAAAGACTCTTAAAGTAAGGCATCATTTTCAGATCGAGCAACAAAGACTTTCAAAGTAAGGTCTTCCATATGTGTCTAAAGTTTAAAGTTTAAAGTCTTGATTAGACACTCGGTTTACTAAGAAAAATAATTTAAGCTTTCTCGGTTAGAAATTGTTATCAGTAGCCTGAAATATACCATATTAAGAATTGTATCTCACGGGGAAGCAAATGAAATATCGACCTCACAGGACTTGACAAAATCTAGAAACAAGTAATTATCGAATTTCTTACAGACATATTAACTCCAACCAACGACGACCACGACTAGCACTAGAAACCAGAATATTTTAAGATATTACACAAAAGTAAATGACGATCTAAGTACTTCCCAAAATGCTTCGTCCTTAATTACTGAGCATTTTTATTAATGTCAAACGGCTTTTCGTCAATGAATGCAGTGTTTATCCGACTATAGCATCATATACCCAAGCCTTCCTACGCATTTTGCAACGAAATTCTGGGTCAGTCATGTTCGGTAGGTCTGATCAGTAGAACAAACAACACATACCTCGATCTGTCGGCGAATAATGCGACAGCCGATCAGGACATTTGTTGGTTTCAGTTGCATTTGACTTATTCGAGATATATTATTTTCTGAAGTTCATTTGTCACCAGAAAAGCTAAACAGCTTTTTTTTGAATTGATGAATGGGACTTATTCACACATGCATCCGTAACAATTACTGCAACGATCGTGATGCGTACTGCATGTTTTTCTTGAAAGAAAATTAAAAATATTTTGAAAAGCTATTTATGCTCGGAAACTGTGCGCCCGTAAAAGAATAATATCAGGAGACTGATAAATATTTCATGAACACATTTGACTGTACACGGAAATATGTCTAGAACAATTGGCACGCGAAAACCTTCGGTTTCATGGCATTCATAACTTTTGTTTGAAAGATATGGAAATTACTGCATCATAATGTTCTTTAAAATAAGTTTTGCTTTCATTTTCGTATACTGTAGCGTGTATGACAGTGCTGATCGATAAATTCTACAACTGTCGTAATTGTAAACGTTCAACGCAATCAAAGTAGCAAAACGATCGCCAATTTTTTTCATTTAGAATTATTGATTTGACTGTTCTGTAATGGTGCAACGTTTTTTTTTTTAAAAAAATATCCAACAATTTGCAATGATTTGTGTAATTTATGTATGTGTGTTAATTTATCTGTTTTGTAATAATGTGCGACTGAAACTTTAATTCTGTAGCTGCCTCTTAAGTTATAACGCAAATACAAGCACTCATTACTGTATCTCACTAGACAGAACCACCCGTCATACACACTGCTATGTTGTGATCTGTTTACAACCACATATAGCTGAAACTTCAAACATCTATCTCACAACTTAGGAACAATATACTGCTTGTATTGTGTAGATTCCAAGCATTTAAAATGTGATAGTTGATGAGTAGTGCCTTTTCCTTTCACTTCTTGATTAAATCAGCGTTTTTAAGTTCTGTTTTACTTAATTGTTGCTTGTCATCATCAACAATTCATGGCACGCGAAACCCCCATGTCCTCAATTTTAAATTCACCAATTTCTAATTATTAATTATTTTTTGAAAATTAAATGTATAATAACCTAAGTCTTGCACGATACGTGCACTTAATAACCACCAATATTCCTTAATTGGACATAACACTATTGTCTGTTTTAAAGTAATGTTGACTGTTTAAAAATTCATATTATCCGTGGCAGACTATACTGTGGAATATGTACATTGTACCATTCGTTCCTTCAATGTTCGTACCTTCAAACTTGACAAACAACCTAATTTCATTCCGTTTGCATACATGGTCCCCCATAACAATGAGAATGAGAACTGAGACGGGGCTAATACAACCATACCTGTGTGTATATTTCTTTAAAATAAATACAAATTATACAATTATACTCCATTGCAAGCCGATAAGAATATACGGTATATGTTCCCTTGTAAATACAGTTCAAATGGAAACTTCACTAATCCTTATCTGCCGCAGATTCGAGTGTATGCAGTTTGATTGGAGTGCTAAAAAGAACAAGCAGCATTGACCCTGATCAGTCGGTACATTATGCAACGGTAGGTCAGGGTTTACACTTGTAGATGAAAGCGACTTATAATGAGTATACACGCTAGGTCGACTAATATGAGCCTGCATTCGCTTTGGGCCGCTCTGGTGGCCTAGTGGTTAGAGCGTCCGCGGGAGGACGTGAGTTCAATCCCCGGCCGAGTCCTACCAACAACTTACAAAAATGGTACTAACAGCTGCCTTGCTTGGCACTCAGCATTAATGAGTTAGTGTTAGAACTGGTCGGCCTTGTGTCAGGATAATATGACTGGGTACTACATCATGCTACATGTCTGCGGCACGATACCCCAGTGCTAGACATTACTTTCAACTGCAAAAGTGTTAAAGCTACGTTAAAAATACAAATCACACAAACACATATACACAAACGCGCGCGCGCATCCGCTTTGTAAATATAATTCCAAAGCAAGATGGTACGATTATTACTCTAAAAGAAATAGCATCACGTAACGATAGGATTATCAGAATATATATATATAATATAATATAATATAATATAATATAATATAATATAATATAATATAATATAATATAATATAATATAATATAATATAATATAATATAATACAATACAATACAATACAATACAATACAATACAATACAATACAATACAATACAATACAATACAATACAATACAATACAATACAATATAATATAATATAATATAATATAATATAATATAATATAATATAATATATTAAGTTATTGAAAGTGATAATGAGTCAGAAATTATTGGCTATTCTAGAGGGATGACTAAAGACACCTTGTCCATCAGGTTTGATAACTAATGTAACGCGAGGACTAAGTTATCAGTAAAATTGTGATGTCCATTTTGCTGTCTTATGGATGATTATAAGCAAGCAATGTCTCTTTTTACACGTAAGATGATCTTTGACGAGTTTTATGTCGCATTTTTAGATCTCCAAAGCTATTGTAATAAGGCGTATAGCCTGATCTTAGCCAACCATATTCTTATAATTTGTAGAAAATACGACAAGAACTTGCCCGCTAAATGGAACGAGGTATGTCAATCCAATGTTCCCTAATACAACACAGGGATGGACATTTTACGGGCATTGTTTTAACAACGTTACTGACTTAAATCCGGGTTTTCAGGTAGGTACATTTAAATAAGTGTTATTTTGTCTGATCTGTTATGTAAATTATACTTCTTAGATATTTTTTAGGACTCACATATACCAGTGATATATGTCTGTATGATTCACATAATGACACCCGTGATATAGTGAAAACAACCATCATATGTCTGAATGAAAGAATTATAATAATTAGAGTCTATGTTACAGACTCTATATTTAGTTTCGTATCGCATCTTTATCCCATACTTTCCAGAAATCAGAACAAGTGTCAAGGTTGTTGGGAAGATAAATAAGTTGTAAATAATGCGTGCCATTAAGAGGGTTTCCACATTGTTTCTCTAATTTACAGAAGAATATTCCCAGGGCATTATCCTCTAAATTTGTGGGTCAAAAGTCCACATGCAACTATAGGCAGATATGCCCCGCCTGTTATATGCTTCTTTTCATATGCCATTAACCAATTTGAATGCTAATACGATTGTTTTAGAAAGATGTGTTTGTGTGCATCGCTTGTAAAGATTGTAAGAGCTCAAAAGATAAGACAAATTGTTTTCTGACAAGTTTTACTGATAAAATGACTGCATAAGATTTTCATTTGTTTCACATTCTTCTTTTCAACAATGGGAGTTAAGTGCGCGCAAATTCTTTATGGCAATTCAACCATCTGCTATGTTTCTCTTATTATGCGAAGGAATAAATAGAAATCAAACACTTATATTATAAAGTAACGCGGACCACAGCCAACATACGAATTAAATTCAAGCTATAACTTTAAGATTCGCTTGATAACATTATAAACCGAGCAATGGAAAAGATAAAGAAAAATGTACCTGATGAGAAAATAGTGTTTTACTTGCCTATTCATCTAATCATCTTTTATAATGTAAATCACACTTCTGAATATAGAAATCCCCTCTACCAAAGAGACAGAAGACACTTTCAAATGATTTGACAAATAATGGCTCGTGTTATTAGTCATGTATTTGACACATTCAATCGCTTTTGTCTGGTTTTTCAAGTCTGGAAAGTAGCCTGAAATCTTAAGCTTGCAATTGCAAAGGATATTAATCTACATACAGACATTGTTATCGCCTTCTTAAAATGTTGATACCTAATTGGCAGGAATAAATATGTGAACTAAAACATCACTTCTGATCTAAATAGATTCAGAAAAGAAATGTCTATCCAAGTGATAAAATCAATAATTCAGCCTATGGTTCGTTCTTTTCCTGAAGAGATTTGCGTTAATAAATAAAATGAAAGTGATAACATCAGGACATAAAATTATTTCACACACTGCATCTGCTTCCACAAGAGCGTATATGTTTTGCCCTTAGGTTTTAGACGTATGATACAAGAATTGTATTTACCGTTCTGGGCTCATTTATCGATGAGTCCCTACAAGAGGAATCAAGAATTATTAAACAAAACGTTTTATTTGGAATGTAATGAAAGTGTTTCCACACGGATAATTCTGCTGTAAAGGATGCACAAATGATATACAAAAAATGTAATATATAAATGAATAAATCTTTAAATGTCTGCATCAATCTCACTTAATAATAATAATAATAATAATAATAATAATAATAATAATAATAATAATAATAATAATGATAATAATAAGTACATAACTTTATATTTAAAAGCTCAAAAAGCTTTTCATTATTAACTAATGCAAAAGGACATATAAATAAACAAAATTAGAAAAGCTAAAACACCAAAAGCAACATCAAAACCAACGATCTTTTTGAATTACAAACAACATGATTATTATTCATAAATGAAAATAGAGGTATATAAAAAAGCCAAAACAGTATTTTGACAATTTTTATGTGCGCGATATTACCGGCTTTCCAGTTGAGCGTTGTATTTTTTCTTAGTGGTACATACTTATGTACCATTCACTTTTCTAGTCCTGCTGTAGCTTTCGTCATTAATGAATTACTGAAAATCCCGACAAGTCTTGTTAGGGAATAAAAGCATGTTTTCATTTAATTTTTTTTTTAAAAATCTTTTACAAAACATTTGTACTTATGACAAAACAAGTTTGAATATTGCAAATATATTAATATTTGTGACCCTTTAATGACATGTTGAACATGTGTCATGTAAGCAATCACGGGATATTCTGAAAGATATTCGGGGCACTGTAGTTACTTATTCGTGCATTGTGATGTGTTCCGACTCTAGGTCTTATAGGTTGTGACAGAAAAAAGTGAAGCCAACAGTTTACAATAAACAAGCAACTTATTTTACAACTAAACAAAGTAAAAAGTCCAATGACGCTTAAAATAATATGAACTAAATTCCAAATAATCTCTTAAATATCCTATCAAAAGTAAACATATAGTATATCCTAAATGAATCCCAAGTCTTGAATGGCCTGATATAATGAGGCAATCCACAATGTCTTTTAACGAAGCGCCTGAAAATCCAAAATAATGTAGTAATCCAAAAGGTCAATGTGCACTGTATTAATGTCAAAGAATATTTAAAATAAATAATTCCACTTGACATATATCTGATTTCAACAACACAATTATTATTTTGATCACAGATGGATTCCTACAGACTGATCTAAAACAAAAATGAGTTATTTGTTTATCAATACCTATATATATATATATATATATATATATATATATATATTTGTTTGACGTATATCATAACCTGCATGTGAAGCAATCCCACGAAAAGATAAGTCTACTTGTAAATAAGAATTGCCTTGCAACACTAAAATGTTGTGTAGACTTTCTGATTACAAGTGGCCATAACCTAAGTACAACCTATAATCATGGACACAAGTTATGCACACAACAGAGATTAAATATACATGACAAATTTATTAGGTACCCGTATTGCTTAGAAAGACCATCAATAGTCATAAGATTCAACTACATGTGAATTTACCGAATTTTGATTTCATAGATGATTTAGCGACAGTGTATTCAATCTATGTGCTGTGTAAATTAGGGTCCCGAATTCAAAGCCTCGATTTATAATTCGCAATGTGTAACTACATTCATTTGAGGATGTGTAGTTAATTACTAGCCGTAAAGTTGTTATCACTGACTTAGGATTGTTTTAATTTTCTTTTGAAAGGGAGACAATAGCTTTAATGGAAGATCTAGAAGTTACGTAAGTTACGACGTATACTTTGGGAAAGGAATTGGGAAACGGAAATTGCAGTGAACGCGTGATACAGTGGACAAGCCCGGAATCGAGCGACAACATCCACGGGTGCAAATTATCTAGAGAGAAAGGGTCTTCTAAAACCACATTGAACGGAACAGTGACGGGATCGAGGAATAGCAGGTTATGAAAATCGAATAAGGCATTGACTTCGATTGTACCACTCTATCCTATGATGATTTAAAACTACCAGTAATAGATCGGCTAATTTGTTTAAATCTATTTCAAATTTTATTGTAATTCGGTGAAAGTTGTATTTCTAAACAGCGTGTATTCCTAATGAAAGGAAGTTTCATAATTGTGTATGTAACTGATTAAATTGTTTGTTTTACTTTACGGGGGCTCGTAGTTGTTTGTTCAATATACCTGCTCAGTTTACTATATCTATTCTCATACTCGAACCAGGCAATTCTATCGAGGGCGGTCATCTCTTAGATAACAAGTACCAAAAAGGGAGTAGGTTATAGTTATTATATTTATATATTGTACAGTACCCCTTGACAAAGTGGGACTTAACACTTACCCTTCGACAAGTGGGGCTTATACAGTACTATATACGAATAACGCTCATAACCCGCGTAACCTGACATTTTTTATATCAGAGGTACAAATTGATTTTAATTTTATATTAATCAGAGCCAGTTACTTGTCCAGCTTTCTGTCAAGCAATCATTTAAAAACAAAACATGTCCTTGAGACAGAAATTTAAATTGTTGGTCCCTAATATAACAGCGGTATACAGTGGGATGTATCACGATATATTTAGTTTAAAATCGCGCGCGGTATGCAACTCCAACTAATTAAGTAACTAAAGAGTTTTTGTTTTACAGTTACAGGACAATATTAATGAATTGATACTACTGCCTTTCTCTGGTATCGCTTGTCATCGCCATGGGAATCTTGCTATAGTCAGCTTCGTACGTTTTGTGCGTAACATAGCTGCGTTAAAAATGAAATGAAATGAAATGGCTAAAAAGATGCATTTTGATATTTAATTAAAGCTGATTTGCCCGTTCAAATGTATTTTCCGGTCTAATTTGTGAAAATTCCATTACATAATTTAGTAGTTTTAGTAGAAAGTCATGCACTATCCATCATTTTAAACGTATAAAACGGTTTGTAGCTAACGGTTCATGGAAGCAATGCTATCAAACCATTCCGTCATCATACAAGATGTTAGATATTTTTAACTGAAATAGATATGACATAAAATAATATATAAACTAAGAGGTAATTAGATCAAATTAAATAAAGCAGAATCCTTTTGCAAAGTGTATTGTGTGAAGTATCACTTGCTACTAAATATATTTACAGACTTTACCAAGTTTAATACATTCACAGACACTAGAAATTTGTCCTTTTGAGGAGGCTACGATGTAACCGAAACATTCTTCACATACACCTGTTTATGTCTTTTATACTGCGTGCATTGATCATTCTCGTACGTGACAGTGATGGTGCAGGGTCTGGGCTTTCCTGGTGACATTGTCTTCGACGATAATGGAAAAAAAAATTTCTTGGAGGAAGGCACGGTAAGATATTTATGATAAGAGAAGAAGCATAAGTTCTTTTTAAATATGTGTAGGAAATGGATATGCATATTGTTCATAGGAACAATGCTTCATCATCATCATCGTCATCGTCATCATCATCATCATCATCATCATAATCATCATCGTCATTATCATCATCAGCAGCAGCAGCATCAGCTACAGCATCATCATCAGCAGCAGCAGCATCAATCCTTTAACCAAAAAATTTCGTTGGGGCACCAAAGGTGACTTTAAGGCCAGTTCTCTCCATCTTCATCTGTTATCTAATGTCTTTTGGAAATCTCCAAATCCCATGTTTGTCAACTCCTTAATGTTGTCTTCCCACCTCTTTTTCTGCACTCTCGCACTGTGCCTTGAAATATTGTTTTTGCCAGTCCAGATAATCGTGAAAAATGACTATACCACTTCGGTTTGAGCTTTCTACAGTGGTCGAGAAATCTTCATAGGGTCTGATAGCTCGATGGATGCTGTTGTGGACCTCTTTGTTGACATGGTCTATTTATGAGATGCCCAAGATGTTGCGGTAACATCTCATTTCGAAGGTTTAAATCATTCTTTGTAGATCTAATGTGTGCCTCCATGTTTTGCATGCATATAGAAAGATGGCTATGACAATCGCGCGCATCAGCCTTATTTTGGAACCAAGAACAATGTTGGTATCCTTTTATATTGGTCTCAGCCTTGTTATTGCTGATATTGTCTGAGCAATCTATCAACGTAGGTCTGGTTGGGAGCCGTCAACCTTGATAATTGATCCCAAGTATTTGACGCTTGTGACTCTTTCCAACTTCAGTGTACTGACCTTTATTCCTGCAATGATGACATTGGTGTCGTTTGTCATCAACTGTTTTAATGAATAATGTCAGAAAAGGAGATTGATATTGTTACACTAACATATATGATCATTTAATTAAAATAATTCTTTTATTACGAGTCAAAAGCATGAATTAAAAGTAAAAGAAAATATTCCTGTTATCTTATTTACCCCTATCTTTAACACACACACACACACACACACACACACACACACACACACACACACATACATACATACATACATACATACATACATACATACATACATACATACATACATACACATACATAGATTAAATTATTTTCATTTGTTCATGATATTTTTTATGCATTTGAAGTAGCAAATTACAATATGTGCCTTAGTTAATATAAAGGATCAAAATGAAAGCCTATGGCTCATATTATTCGTTTCTGACGATACAAAAGGGGTAAGTAAATGTGAATATCCAAATACATGTACATGGTTTAATGACAAAACAATTAAATTATATAATAGTCAAAGAGAGTCAACAGTAGCATATGGCCATGTCATCTGAAGAACGAAGCTGAACAATGAGAGAATAGATGTAACACAAAGATAAAGAAAAGAAAGAAGTTAAAAGGATACACTATCATTAAAGTTTTGTAGAACATTTTGTAATAGGTTGCAAAACTATGGATAAAGAAACAGAAATAATACAGAAGACGAAGAAAGCGAGACTAAAAGTAAACGGTACTTCCGTCAAGAACTAGTTCTTGCAGAAGTGAATATTTTGGAAGAAAATGAGAAACTATTGTTCATAAGTGTTCGTGGACGATATAAGTACACTCTTACCGGTAATAATGTGTGCACGTAAGTAAATATTTTATTCATTCTACCCCAAAAGCAGTGTGTGTTAACACGAACGTCGTGATTTTTAATGTGTTTGTGAAGTTGTTAATGGAACCAATTGCGTTTGTCTTAGAAGATTATGTATTCCATTTTCGAACAGCCGAAAGAACATAAAACGAGCTGTAATACAGATTTGTTTGATTGTACTGACTGGAAATCGCTTGTATTAAGTGGGGAGTAGGGAGAAGTGCGGAATCAAATATGTGAGATATGGAAGGCTTAAACCAGTTGTCATTTTATACCAAAATGTCTTTTTGTCGTCTGTTTTTGCTAGACTTTTTGCACACATTTATCGGTTTAGCTCAGCAAATAAACTATTTGCTCAACTATTCATAATTCTGCCTGCCTCATATTGTTCGAGTTCATTTTGTCGAGCAATGTGCAGGTGGCACGAACCATATATCGATATTTCAGAATCGGCCTTGTGCAAGACGTAAGTATATGGTTCTAAGACTTCGTGTAAACGTTGATAAAGAATTTTTGTTTGTGTCATAAGCAGTTGTTCGAGACAAATAGTCTCCATGATGTGGAGTCAGCTTCATTCATTCTTTGGTTGTAAGAACATAGTCATGTATGAAAGGGTTTATTACTGTTATTAGAAATGTCATGGATTGCGTTTAAAAATGGGTGAAAGATGCAAGCCAAGTATTGGCCTAAGGAGAAATAGTTTCAAGAGTTATTGTGTATGTCAACGTGCCATTAGACATTAGTACTTATAAGTCAGTGTAACCATTCATCGAGTTGTTGTGTCTGTCGATGTGCCGTTAGACATTAGTATTTATAAGTCAGTGTGACCATTCACCGAGTTATTGTGTATGTCAATGTGCCGTTAGACATTAGTACTTATAAGTCAGTGTGACCATTCACCGAGTTGTTGTGTATGTCGATGTGCCGTTAGACATTAGTACTTATAAGTCAGTGTGACCATTCACTTAGTTGTTGTGTATGTCGATGTGCCGTTAGACATTAGTACTTATAAGTCAGTGTGACCATTCACCGAGTTATTGTATATGTCAATGTGCCGTTAGACATTAGTACTTATAAGTCAGTGTGACCATTCACCGAGTTATTGTATATGTCAATGTGCCGTTTATGTCGATGTGCCGTTAGACACTAGTACTTACAAGTCACTGTCACCATTCACTGAGTTATTGTATATGTCGATGTGCCGTTAGACACTAGTACTTACAAGTCAGTGTGACCATTCACTGAGTTATATCGTATGTTGAGGTGCCGTTAAAAAACAAAAACCTTATTAATTAGTCACTTCATACATTGAGCTAGAAACGCTTACTAATCAAATGGCCAGTCCATACCCTGAGCTATAAATGCTTTCTATTCAACTTGTTAGTCAACACACCGAGTTATAAATGCATTCTAATCAACTTGCCAGTCCATACACTGAGCTATAAATGTATTATATCAACTTTTGAGTCCATACATCGAGTTATAAATCCTTTTTTATCAACTTTTCAGTCCATACACTCAGTTATAAATGCTTTCTATCAACTTGTCAGTCCATACATGGAATTATACATGCTTTCTATCAACTTGTCAGTCCATACATGGAATTATACATGCTTTCTATCAACTAGTCAGTCCATACATTGAGTTATATATGCTTTCTATCAACTAGTCAGTAATAAACAGGGCCGGCGCTTCCGCTAGGCAAACTAGGCAATCGCTTTCCAGAAAGGCCCGCCATGAAGGTAAGAAAGCAGATGTATTATATTTCCAAGACATGAATGCATATTATTTTCACCAAGGGAAGAAAGCGTGTGTTATTGTTCCAGTACAGGAAAGCGGGACATTAGTTAACGAGTTTTATAAATTTAATATTAAATCTTTACCCATTTGAGATTCTTTTTATCACAATTTTTATTTTAGTAGAAATTATTTAGATAGAAAGAAGAATGAAATATTCCTTCATTCTGACAGACGCTGTACCTTTCATTTGTTGTGCACAAAAATAGTCCGAAACAAAGTTGAAATAGTAAAGGTATATTATACATTTTTGCTTACTATAAATCAAATAATAAGCGTCCATCTAAATAATGAGAACATTATACAAAAGGCGAAACATTTCTCATCACATACTGTTCAATGCATATGATGTCAAATTTCTTGATACGATGTACATAACTGGTTAGAATCTGCTGACGTAAGACAATGCCAGTGTTTACGTTGAAATTCCACATCACAATGAAACATTGCATTGTTAAGATTTTTTTGTGAAAAGAACATTACTGAAAATCAAACACAAATATTTACTGTAATACATTTGGGACCAGATATTTGCATCATTTGATTTGGAACAGTAGCTTTTACAGAACACGTAAGCAAATCTCTTTTTGAGTCGGACTTACATCACATATTTACCGCGTAAAGATGCAGTGGTTGGATAAAGTTCCGTTAGTAGGGAAGACCGGTTTATGACTACATTCGTCGGTGAACAAAGGTGAGTTTATTTACTTCAGTAAGTTAACATTTAAACCACGCTTGTAAATAGGGTGTATTCCGTGTTAAAAATATACCGCACTGCCATCCCAAGATCACACTCGCTCTCATCTGAGCAATATCACATGTTTTACTTGTTATTGTTCTTGTCCAGTAGTTTTGGCCATTTTTCATGGTATGCTATGTTATGCTTGACATAACAAACCCCTATGGCGTTAAATTGGCAATATGAAAACAGACAAGACCTTTTCCCACAATTCCTTTTCTGGAATCGAATAAAAACATGCCGGCAAAAAATATTCAATGAAAACAAAACATTCCGAAGGGAGGGGATAACATTTTCCCCCCACGATTGCAGCCAATCAGTAAAGATATATTCTGCACAATAATTTCATGCATTTTTATTACCAGTCAGAATCACAAAACATTATATCTTCACATGATATAATAGCAAAAATTACGAAACTACTCTCAATATGCAAAGTGGACTGACTATGTGATAAATTAAATTACCTAATCAATAAAATAAAAATAACTATTATAAAGAATAAAATACAGCTTCTGGAATATTTCCCGTTTAAATAAGGATGCATAATCGGTCCTGATAAACTAATTCCACATTTCAAGTAAAAATGACTGAGGTCTTGGCTGAAAATAAAGTTGTTAAAAATCGTAGTTGTTCTCTAGTCACGGTCATTGACATATTGCAGAGATATTGTATTGTAATGAGCTGAGAATTTTCTGAATGAGTTGGCAACATAATGTTGGATATAATTAATTCCAAAATCTGGAATGAATTCTCAGTCTCAGTTTAATATGTGTTAGTATTCGCAATCTAGGTTTTAACATGTGTTATTATTCGGATTCTAGGTTTTAACATGTGTTATGAATTAAAATGTCCGAAACTGTGAAACACAAAATATCCGAAACCGTATTTTTTATGACATTTGTGCTTGTTCTCTATCATCGTCTACATTATTGTATTTCATCATGCATTGGCTGTTCCGTTCGTATGTGTTAATTCATCTCCTTGTTTTGGAAGCGAGAACAATTAGAATTTTTCTCAGCTGTTTTGTCCCAATGTTAAGACGTCATTTGTCTTTTAATAAACCGCCGTCACATGACCGCTTACAATACGACAGACCCTCATTAATTGGATTAAATGACCACAACTTGGTTCTAGATACTACATTGTGCTGAAGACTAAACGAACTGGGAATACGCTCATCATTTCTTAAATGTAAACGGAAGCGAAAAAAGAAACGTTCTTTCAAAGCTGGCCGGCGTAGCACAGGAAGACGAATTCCAGTTATCTCCATTTCGCCCGTAACGGATAAACAACTTAAAAATTCTGCCGTTAATTTTAATAACCTGGTTCAAATTCCTCTTAAATCGTCAACCGTTGTGTCAACTGTCCCAGGGATACCACTGCGGAGGTAGAATTGCTGTAATTACAAAGAATTCCATCATTAAATACCTTAAGTACAACACAACCTTCAGTTTCTACCACACATCGTTTGAACTAGTCAAAACAACGCTCACACCGGAACAAGGGTCAGTCCATTTTTTCTGTCTCTACCGTCCTCCTCCTAGTAGAAAAAACAAGCTGACTGAATCTCTCTTTTTGGAGCAGTTTCCAAATCTTCTAGAGTATGGAAATTCGATAGGTGGCAACCTAATTATTCTTAGAGATTTCAACTTTCACTTTGACTGTCCTGGTCAACCATACATGTCACAATTCATAGATTCCGTTCATTTTTCAATCTTAAACAGTCAGTTAACCCAGTGGTCCCCAACCCCCTGGCCGCGGACCGGTACCGGTCCGTGGATCAAATGGTACCGGGCCGCCCAAGGAACATTACATTATTTCCATTTTATTTACTGCGGTGTATTTCTCTCGGGTTTCCATGGACGAGAGGTTAACCGGGAGATGAGAGACGTCACCTAAAACCGCACCAATACCGCGCATGCGCAAAATATCGTGATATCGGGGAGGTTTTAGGTGACGTCTGGAGCTGAGCGGCTGCAAGCGGCAGTGGCGTTGTAGCTTTGGTGGAGAGAAGGTGTGTATCGCTCTTCTGTCTGTTCACCGGTACTTTCTCATGTTTAACAGTGCTCGGTGTACGTGTATATTGTGTTTGCTCAAATTTAACCCACAAATTAGCAAAAAATGAGTACAAAACAGACGTCGTTAGAAAGTTTCCTTGGGAAAAAGAAAAGGCCCAGTGAAGAGACAGAAGAAGAGCCTTCAACATCAAAGAAACATAAAACTTTTAACAGACAATACCATGAGTCCTACTTGAAATATGGATTTATCGGGACAGGTGATTCCCACACACCAACCCCGCTCTGCATAGTTTGCGGCGACCGAGCTTTCTAATGAGGCAATGAAACCTTCAAAACTGCTTCGCCACTTGAACGCTAAGCACCCTGGATTAAAAGAAAAGCCCTTGGAGTATTTTGAAAGAAACAACCGGGAACACGAAGGACAGAAGAAATTTATGAGGGCCACCACATCAATAAAGGAGAATGCACTGAGAGCATCATATTTGGTGGCTAACCGTATTGGTAAGGCTAAAAAGCCATTCACTATCGGTGAAGAATTGATCTTGCCCTCCTCTAAAGACATTTGCCGTGAACTTCTAGGAGGGGCTGCTGTGGAAAAGATAGCACATGTGCCTTTGTCGGCTAGCACTGTGACTAGGCGCATTGAGGAAATAGCCGAATACATTGAGACACAATTGTTGGAGAGGATTAATACATCACCGTGGTACGCACTCCAGGTTGACGAATCTACAGATATCGACAACAAGGCAATACTACTTGTTTATGTGCGATATCTATATCAGGAGAATGTGCATGAGGATTTGTTATGTGCACTGTCTTTGCCAACCAACACCACAGGAGCAGAACTGTTCAAGTCACTGGATGGTTATATATCAGGACAACTAAAATGGTCCTTTTGTGTCGGCATATGTACAGAAGGAGTTGCTGCCATGACCGGACGACTGTCTGGTTTAACTGCTCGGATTAAGCTGGTTGCACCTGAGAGTGAATCTACGCATTGTATCATTCACAGGGAAATGCTGGCAAGCCGAAAAATGTCACCGGAATTTAACAGCGTATTGATTGATGTCGTTAAAGTTATTAACCACATCAAAGTACACGCCCTTAACTCGCGAATGTTTGAGCAGCTTTGTGAGGAGATGGACGCAGAGCACAGATGCCTTCTTTTATACACAGAAATAAGATGGTTATCCAGAGTATTTGAATTACGAGAGCCATTGCAAAGATTTCTCTCAGAAAAGAAGTCACCGCTGGCAGCACATTTCAGTGACAAGGTATGGGTCGCAAAACTGGCTTACCTGTGTGACATATTCAGCCTGCTCAGTGAACTCAATCTGTCCCTTCAGGGGAAAATAACAACTGTTTTCAAGTTGGCAGACAAAGTAGCTGCATTTAAAGCCAAACTGGAGTTGAGGGGACGGCGCGTGAACAGAGGCATTTTGGACATGTTTCAGACATTAGCGGAGATTTTAGGCGAGACTGAGCCTGAGCATTCATTCTCCCAGTTGGTGCATGATCACCTGTCTTTGCTTTTAAAAGAGTTTGAGCGCTACTTCCCAACCACAAAAGAACCACGAACTGGTAAGGAATTGATCCGCGACCCATTTGTCAACAAACCAGGCGAATCTAGCATGTCTGTGCAAGAAGAAGATCAACTGCTGGAGAGTGCGAATGACGGCGGCCTTAAAACTACGTTCAAGACAACAACTCTGCCGGTGTTCTGGATTAAAATCATGGCGGAATACCCTGAGATTGCCACCACAGCACTTAAATACCTATTGCCATTTCCGACATCCTATCTGTGTGAAGCGGGGTTTTCTGCAGTGACAGCAACCAAAACAAAACAAACGAATAAACTGGACATAAGCAACACACTTCGGGTGTCATTGTCTCCTATTACCCCCAGATGGAACGGTCTCGTTGCAAAGAAACAAACTCAGGTTTCTCATTGATTTAGCGTTCCAGTGAGTTAAAATGTTAAATCACTTTATATTCATTTTTTGGTGTAACTGTATTTTATTTTGAAGGCATGTTTAAATACAATTAAATTAAAATTATTAAATCAAAACAATCTAAAATATAAACAATCAACGTCCCCCCCCCCCCCTCAGCGGGCCGCGGTAAAATTAACAAACGTTGACCGGTCCGCGGCGATAAAAAGGTTGGGGACCACTGAGTTAACCAACCTAACCATAAACTTGGTCACATTTTAAACTGGTTTCTTTATATACCTGATGGTAATATTCTGCAATCTACTCTTGTATCCCACGAACTTGCATCGGATCACCTCTGCATTGTATGCCATCTCGACGTATCAGTCCCTAACCCTCCACCTCTATATGCTACTAAGAGAAACCTCCGTATGATAAATAGAACCAAATTCATGCATGACATCCAAGAAAACCTAACAACTTTGTTACATCCAACAGTGGAACAACTAATAACTGCCTGCGTTCATTGCTTGAAAAACATGCCCCAGCCACCAAATGCGGAGTATCAATAAAAGAAAGTGTTCTCCATGGTATAGCAGTGTTAGGGACCAGCTTCGCACTACTAAAAGACATCGCCGAAAAGCAGAGAGGCTTTGGCTTTCCACCAGACTCACTGTTCATAAACAAATCTACGAAGCCGCTAACAAGAACGTCACAAACATAGTCCATTTAGCCAAATCATCCCACTACAGTACTAAGATCACGGAGAGCTCCAGCTGCAAAGAGCTCTTCGAGATAACTATAACACTAATGTCAAGGAACAAATGTACACCACTTCCAACAACCTTCTCTCCACTAGACCTACTAGACCAATTTGCAAATTTCTTCGATGACAATGTACAAACCATTAGAGATTCGCTTGACAGCACAATTTCAACTGATTCGTCACCATACAGTTATGATGCAGAATTTCAGCAACAACCGTTAGGAGCATTTGAACCTGTTTCTATTGATTTAGTACGGTCAATCGTGATGAAAAGTCTTGTGAACTTGATCCAATTCCGACATCACTGCTGCTTGAGTGCTTAGACCCAATATTGCCTTCACTAACTGATGTTATTAATATCTCTCTCTCTCATCAAGGGAATTCCCATCATTTTTCAAAACTGCCATCGTAAAGCCACTGCTGAAGAAACCAACACTGGACCATAACGATTTAAAGAACTACCACCCAGTTTCTAATCTCCCATTCATATAAAAAATCTAAGAAAAGGTTGCTCTAACTCAACTTGTATCTCATTTGAATTCAAACAGTCATTTTAGCAATGTACAGTCTGCATATCGCCCTTGCCACAGTATGGAAAATACTCTTCTGAAAGTATTTAGTGACATTCTCTCTGCTTTGGATAGTGAAAAGATTACAGTCCTCACTCTCCTGGATTTATCTGCAGCATTTAACACAACAGACATTGATATATTACTCCATCGTCTCCAGCATGTATTTGGCATTCAGAATATAGCCTTACAGTGGTTCAAGTCCTACTTAGTTAACAGGACAAAATTTATATTTGCAAATGGAATACACTACAGCCCAGTTGACGTATGTTGCGGTGTTCCAAAGGGATCTGTTCTTGGATCTGTTCTCTTCATTCTGTATACTCAGTCGCTCTCAAGTGTCATAGATCATCACCCAGTGTCGCACCAACTGTATGCTGATGACACCCAAATATACAAGTCTAGCCACCCAACTGAAGTTGATACTACCATCCATGGAGTAGAGAAGTGCATTTATGATGTGAAATCATTGATGACATGTAACAAGCTGCAGATGAATGATGATACAACTGAGGCTATTCTGATCCCAACACAAAGACTTTCTCATTCACATCCTTTACCTCAGACAATAAATAGCAGCAACAACAACATTAAATTCTCACAGTCAGTACGGAACCTAGGCGTTACTCTACACAGTACTCTCACATTGCACCAACATGTCATGAACATATGCAAAGGTGCATATATTGAATTGAGACGCATCAGTTCCATTCGCAAATATCTTTCAGTTGATGTCATTAAAACACTGGTGTGTTCATTAGTACTTTCAAGACTGGACTATTGTAACTCAATTCTGTCTGGTTCGTTACAATATTTACTCCAGAAACTTCAAAAAGTTCAAAACACAGCTGCACGGATCATCTTTAGAGTACCTCGATCAGAGCACACCTCACCACTGCTCTGTACCCTACATTGGCTATCAATTCTATACAGAATCAAACACAAAATTTGTTCTCTGTGCTATGTTTTAATGACAGACTCCAGTCCAACATGCCTATCCAGCCTCAACCATGTGTATACACCAGCTAGATCCTTACGCTCTTCTTCTGATAATCGTAAACTCATTGTTCCCAAGGTGAAAACAAAGTCATTTGGACAACGTTCGTTTGCATACCAGGGCCCGGCGGCGTGGAACGAATTGCCCATTGAAATTAGACACAAAGACACAGTGGTCCCTTTTAAGAGTGCTCTTAAGACTCACCTGTTTCGACTGCAGGGACAAACTTAGCGACCTAATTATGTTTTGTATCTTATATATTTTCAGCATGTTTTTATGTTTTCCAATTTCATTGTTTTTGTCATTTGTTGTTCTGTAGTGTAGTCATATCATTATTGATGGTGTAAAGCGCTTAGAGCTTCGTAAGATTAGGCACTATACAAAGTCCTTATTATTATTATTATTATTATTATTATTATTATTATTATTATCACCCTATATTCATTAGATCTTTAATCCCTTTGATGTCTTGGACAAGCTGTTAAAACCATACAAATATTATACTTGATAATATCATGATTTCATGTTTGTTCATTAAAACAATCCCAAATGTTGTTGTCTCGACTGGGAAGTTATTTTCCTGTAATTTTAGTAACCAAAATAGTTTTCTTTCAATTTTCCGTTTTTTTCAAGATTTATTATCTGACTTGTAAATAAGAGTATTGAATGACACTTTATTATTCATAAACACATCTATGCGACGCTGTAATCGGGATCCTACTGTTCTGATTCTGTTGAGATGATTCGGAAAAGTAAAATCAAGGAATTTGCATTATATTGTGTTTTCTACAACTTGTACATGCAGACAGGCTTTGTATTTAGAATACATTAAATTTAGAAGAGATATATTCTCATTCCCCCGCTTTGCCTCAATGATTAATATTCGACTTTTGCCATACTTAAATAGTCACATTGTACAAAAGGGGTAATAAAGCCTACGCATCGTATAATTGTAGAGTCCGCTAAGCAACAAAATTCTGCATATGAATGCACCAGTTTGACATTTTGATTGCACTGGGTACATGAATTCCTGCTGAATCCTTACAAATAAAGACTGTAACCGTGTCATAGAAAATAACGTAAGTCTGTCTTTGGAAGAATCACATAATGTATTTGAGATTTTGTTCGCAAATTATGCCATTCCTCCTTGCCAAATGTACTACAGGAAGAAATTCTTATTGATTTCATGTCAATCTTTTGTTATGATTTATTTCAGTGGCAGAACTAGTTTAACTATCGCAACACAAATCTTTGGTGAATTACAAATTGACATGAAAACACGAATCTTTCATTATACAACACAACAAATGCATCTGTTATCGATCAACGTATTTATTTCCAGTGTAGAGTGTTTTCCTTTACTTATTTGAAATGCAGGAATATTTCAAGAAAGTAAGCAAGTAAGTTTTACTTTACTGCTGACATCTCTTATTGATACAAGCTTTATGTTTTCATAAGTACTGTATTCGAGTCAGCACCATACACAATATTCCCGTCTAATTAGAACGTTTACAATTAATATTATTATGATTAATATTATTATTATTATTATTATTATACAAATTTATTTATTTACAATTATTAATTAGTATTATATAAATTTACTTTTTACAATTATTATTGTTATATTATTATTATTATTATTATTATTATTATTATTATTATATAAATTTGTTTATTTACAATTATTATTATTGTTATTGCTATTATTATTATTATTATTATTGTTATTGCTTTTATTATTATCATTATTATTAGTAGTAGTAATAGTAGTAGTAGTAGTAGTAGTAGTAGTAGTAGTAGTAGTAGATAAACAGCAGCAGTAACTGAGAAGATGAGGAAGCAGAAGTTCGGGATTTTTTCTGGAGATAATAAAATCTTGCGTTCATATTTAAGGCTGATATTTTGCTCGAAGTCAATCACAAATTGTTAATTAAAAGTAATATCTCCATCGAATGATTAATTCGATATCTTGAGCAAATCTCAGCAAAAGTATATATTGGAAACTTTAGATCTTCGGGCCTGATTTCTTCCTTGACATAACAGCCCTGTCGTATGTCAATGACGATTATTCTAGGTCGATGTTCTAAAGTTACGTTTACAAAAACAGTTATTAGTACTAACTTCTGTCTGCCCATATAGCTATATGTACTTGAATTTCATTGTATTTTCATCTTCTTCTTATGTATAAAAGTGAACTAAGTAATTGCAATATTTTCCACCAACAACATAAAAACTGGGGATGAAAAATGCATTCTCAGCCTTGAAAACATTATTTCAAAACGATCTCATAAAAACTATACAATGTTATAATTGCAAAACGTGTTGTAAGCGAATCAATTAAGTCCACTCGACATTAAACTTAGACTATTTAACACGTCCCAACGGTTAGTGCGTCTGTCTTCTTTCTAGGTCATACTTTTATTATAGGTTTTAAATTTGTTTCGCATATTAAGAACGGTTACGATGCCACCCCACCCCCCAATAATTTCCTACGTTTGTACTTTCAAAACTATTTTAGGTAAGAAATATAGTTCCTTTGGTACCAATGGGGAAAAAACGAGAGAGCTCTCACCGGACCATTCTTTTAACAAAACTAACGTGGCGAGACATATACGTACGTAAAAATATTTCAATGGACGGGATCTCTTCTGGAGCTCGAGTTTGAAATTGAGTTTTGACTATAATACATTCAGGTATGACGTTTCAATGCGTTCGGCTGACGCAATCATTCAAACTGAAACTAATATTTAAACTGTTTGTGTTCTTGCTTGGTTCTGACGATGATTTATGTGGTGGTTTGTTTGCTGAGCAACAGTGATTTTGGATGCCTTCGCAGCAAGTGCCAAACGTATGTGCATCGTGTACAATAAATCAATAATAGGACAGAGAGTTCTAAATATTTCAAAAGAAGCTATTGTAGTGTTTTTCTTAACAACAAGTGAATACCAAACATCTGGAAAGCGATTAACATATTTATTTGCTAAGCTGTGTCTGGAAATAAAAACGGGACGAGTTTTATTTAACTGTGTTAATAGCCATTCAAAATTCAAAATAATCTCTTTTGTAACTATCGGTATGATTTTCTCTATCATAACACTACCATATTTCATTTAATTAACATTACCATAGTATATGCACTGCGTAGACTGTGATGTTTGCATGCTATGTTTGAACGTTTTATAAACTTCTGATAGCATCTAGCATAAAGGTTTGCTCTTAAACTCGTAAGACCAACACTTTAACCAGCATTCTTAGCAACTATCTTTCTGGCCGACAACCAAACTATTTGTTAGAACCTCTCAATAAAAAAACAAAACCCATGTTTGCTGCGTCACCAAGGATCTGTCATAGGTAAATTATTAATCTTTGTACATCTAAAAGACATCTCTGATGACATGAAAAGTGGTAAAACTTTTTTCTGACGATGGTGTTACAAGCTTACTTCTCAACCAATACCTAATAATATTTTATATGTGTTTAACTCGGATCTTAAAACTTTAGATCAATGGTCATATAGTCAGAGGGCTGTGGGCGAAACTGAAGCCACACAAGGAGCTGTTTGTTAATCCTTTTAAAGTGTAACTATTGAGGTACCCGTTATTGATGAATGATCTGTGATATATCCAATTGTTGTTTCTAAGATGTATAACAAGGAAGTCCTAGTCTATCCAGTGACACGTCTTTGTCAATTGGTAGGGATTCTGTAAGGCTTATCATAAGATCTTGAATGAATTTATGGACCGAAACATAAAATCTTTGTTTCTAAATACTGCAGTTCTTGTCTCATTTGTCAAATGATAGAAAAACCCATCAGAAGATACCTAAGGCTCATCTCTAACCTATTACTACATTTGATGAAACATTTAGTATAAATGAAAGTAGAATGTATCGGTCCATTCATCATCAGTCTCTTGACCTAGTGTGGTCGTTGAGGCACTGTGCCGCTGAACATCTGACCAGTTCCCTCCACTTGTCTCAATCATATGCCAATGCCTGTGTCTCCGCAAAACTTTTCCTGGTCCATTCTGTCTACCTCTCCATCTGCCGTCCTGGACGCTGCCATGCGGTACTGTTATGGACAGAGGTGTTGGCACTAGTGATACGGTCATACCATTTCCATCTTTCTCTTTTTGACAGTGGTGAGGAAGTTCATCATAATGGCCTACGTTGTGCCTGATGGTGTTACGCACGTCTTCATCTGTGATGTAGTCCATGTAAGAGATGCCAAGGATGGTTCTTTAACATCTCATTTAAAGTGTCTGGATTCTTCGTTGGAATGGTTCCATGTCAGGATGAATACAAAATGATTGAGATGACTAGTGCTCTCAATAGTCTGATTTTAGTTTTCAGGTAGATATTCTTGTCTCTCCAGATGGGTCTTAGCTTTGACATAACTGCCATTGTTTGAGCTGCTCGTGACAAAATGTCTGCTTTTGATCTCTCTTCGGTGATTATGGAACCAATATTTTTTAACTGGTCCAATGTTTCCGGCTCCTGTCATCTGACTTTAATCTTGGTTGAGATTTCTTTGCCACTATTTGTCATCAGCTTTGTCGTTTCGACGCGTGGCTCTTTGCCAAATCTGGAAGATGTTTCATTCAGGTTCTTCATTAAGGTGGCAAGCTTGTCTTCACTGTCTGCCAGCCCATGAATGTCGTCTGCAAAGCGTAGGTTGGTGATGTTTCGCCCTCCAATGCTGACTGTCCCACAGTGGTTTTCTAGGGTTTCGCTCATGATGCGCTGTAAGTAGATGTTGAAAAGCGTTGGTGACAGGAAACACCCTTGACGTACTCTAATTGTTGTCTTGAACCAGTCCTCCACATAACCTTGAGCAATCACTGCACTGGTAACCTTAACGTACAGCTGCTTGATGGTATTGGTAAATTTTTGACTCGTGTTGTACTGCTTCATTGTGGCCCACAATATCTCAAGCCAGACTAGGTCAACACATTTTTGAAATATATGACAACATGCTATATATCATGTGGTCATAGTCGGTCATTTACATAAGATAAAGTCGGGCAAAATATGTGTTGACTATAATGAGTGCATCTACTAGATATTTTCGGAACATTTGCTCGTATATTTCCAATGATTATGGAGAACTTGATCATGACATTGAGTAAGAAAACAAAGTTGATTTGATCCGACCAAAATGTCAAGAGGTTAAAGGACATACTTAGGAGTGCAATAGTTCCGTCAACTTTAAATTTTAGTCAGTTTTTTTTAAATTAAAAATATATTTTTTTATTTGAATAAAATATAAAAAAAATATTATTGTATAAACCTTTATTCACCTGTATGATGTTATGAATATTTAATTTGTATTGGTTTTGTATTGTTTGTTTTCTTTTCTCCACGATTTTTATTTTGTATATATGTATTTTGCAATCGACCTAAGTGCAAAATTAAGTTAAGTGTCTACCTGACTAGCGACCTAATATACCAATTATTTACCTTGTTAGTAATGATGGCTAGATGCTTGCCACGAAATCTTTTTATCGTTTCTTCCTCATCCACCCTACTCCACTCTCCTCCCTTTCTTTAAACTAGCTGTTTGTTATACTTATTTTTGTATTAACTTTTTTATAATTGTGATTTTGTCTTTTAATTCCTGTTTCTGTTTTATAACATGGAAGGCCCCAGTGGGAGAAGGAGGCGGGGTCATGTGATTAGATGGTCGTCGTTTTAAATCAGTGAGCATCGAGCTCGGTCATTCTCGATATGTGAGAAAGCTAGAAAATAGATTCCAGTTGGTTGTTGGTTCCTCTGGTTGTTCTTCCAGATAAACTCCTCCACAAAATATATTGTTCGGGATGTATAGCATATTTTTCATGTGAAAACCAATCAACTTGCCAGTATGATGACTTTCGTATTATTAATTTGTATTAATTGACTGTTTTTGATCCACGCGGCGTACGTATCAACACGCACTATCAGTAAACCATGCCACCTTTTTATGTATCTATATAGTTTTGTATTTGGACCGCATGGATGTACTAACCAGAAAGAGCGTTTGCATACCAAAGACTTGATTGACGCTCGACATTAACAGGTTAGTGTAAGGACTGGTCGGCCTATCGTCAGAATAATGTGACTGGATGGGACATCATGCTACATGTCTGCGGCATGATGCCTCAGTGCTAAACATATGTCACGCTGGGCCGCTCCTGTGGCCTAGTAGTTAGAGCGTCCGTAGGCTAGACATCACTATAAACTCCCACACTGCAGTTATCGTAGCGGTATGACTGAAATATTGTTAAAGCTACGTTAAAAATCCAAATCACACACAGAGATCACACTGCAGACATCGTAGCGATATGACTACAGGGCATGAAGGTGGGCCACAGGGGCTGTATCCCCTGGGCCTGGGCCCATAAGGGGACCCAGGCCAAACAAATCTTTTAAATTTATAAAAGCAAAAAAGGTTAACCTGTAGAGACCCGGGTGTTTCTTACCGTAGGGCCTGTGATTGTTCTCTATAGCCCTGTATGCCTATAAATGTTAAAGCTACGTTTTAAAACACACACACACACACACACACACACACATGTGGCCAAGTGGTCTAAAGCGCTCTCCGTTACGGATAACTGCCATCTCACCTGTCTGCGTGGGTTCTAATCTCAGATTCAGGAAATGTGGGTATCTGAGAAAGCTTGCCAGTAGATTCTCGTGAGTCGGTGGTTCTTTCGGGAATTTTGTTGTTGTTCTTCCTCCACCATTAATAATGGCCGCCATGTATAGCCTATTGCGTGCTGAAATATGATTCTGAGTTACTTGATTTAAATTATTACAATCAAACCAATGAGCAGAGACTGTATATACTTACGTATAAGTAGCCTACTGTAAACTGTTTGCATTTGGGTTCAACTTATAAAGGAGTATAAATGCTACACAACAAGTGCAAATTCCCGTATGTCTTTAAAACAATTAACACCTGTCTGGTATTATTCTCTAAGAAACCTGTGTTCTTTGCCAAAACTAGTACATGCTCAATGTATTCTTCTTCATATATCACTCATTCTCCTCTTTTTTTTCCTCAGCTGGATATAAATGGTTTGGCTGCCAGGGATTACAACATGCCCGCATATATTCGCTTATACGCACATTTCATCTGCGAACTGCACAGACCCAGGTCTACGAACACGGTATGTCATAACAGAAACGATGCCGTTTAATCGAACCGATTCGAAACTCAGCATTTCCAGATTTGCCAAAGGCTAGTTTTATGTAAGCCATAGAAAATATGCATGCCACATCTCGTTCAGCTTCCAATTGTTTTGATGCTGTATATATTTTGTCTCGTTTTATGCAACGATTTGATTCTTAAAACGTGTCTTTGCGTTTTCCTGTTCAGCATTTGACTGGCTGTACACGGCGGACAGTATGCTTTGGTTGAGAAAGAAGCCGGGAAAAAAAACACCAACCAACGGGACGCTACTGGCAAGCTTTCCCACCCGCACACGCTGGCAGTGCGGCGATTCGAACCCATACTGACAGATGTGAGATTGTCAGACCACTTGGCCAGCAAAGACCCAGCGTATTTGTGTTTAATTTATCAGATTTCAAAACGTAATTATAATAGTCGTTCTATTGTTTCATTCCGCTACTCATATGTATACAATGCCAAAGTCAATAATGCTTTAGAAAATGTTCTTTCTCCCATTCAAGTACAGAAATGTTTGCATTAGATGGACATAAATCTTGCCCATAGCTTCACCATCTTGGGGGAGAAAACCTCATTTAAAAAAGACTACACATTTTCAGTAAATGATACATGGCATAATTATGTCTATATAGATACCGAGTATCAGCTATCATGTTTCTACAAGCTGCCACACAACGATCATGGTCGACGTTAGCTTAAAGGCTACCAATATATACATATTTCAAATCTTCTGTGTCAGTATGCTTTGGAGTTACGTAAACAACGCACTAATTTATATTTTTTTCAAGTTGTTGGTTTTACATTTTTAGAATAGGACGTGCTCCTTCTGTTCATCCTGGATTCCTGGTTGCTACTGGTAACGGGGACATGATGAACGTAAAACTCGACATTTGTACAATAAATACATTTTCGTCATCAGTATTTAGATGTTCATATTACCAAATCATTCCCAATATTAATTATAGTTAACACGAATTCAAGAATATTAATTTTAACCTACAACGCAAATCACACATTAAGTATAAAGATGTTTTAGTCGTGGTGAAGCCAGTGAATTATGTTAGGAAAAACCAATCAGTGAATTATATCGACCTTTATGCATCGATAGGTCCATTCACATTATGTTTTCAAGAATATCTCTCTCTCTCTCTCTCTCTCTCTCTCTCTCTCTCTCTCTCTGCATACAATTGGCTGTATTTAATCGTAAGAAATCGTTCCTTATTTCCATGTTTATTTGGTTGTGTGTATCTTTGAGTATTAGATAATGAAAAAGATGGTAATAAATTGATTGTTTGGTAGTTTAATTTATTGATTATATATATATATATATATATATATATATATATATATATGTATATATATATATATATATATATATATATATATGTATATATATATATATATATATATATATATATATATATATATATATATATATATATATATATATATATATATATATATATATATATATATATATATATATAGTTCATGTGAAACATCATTCGATGATAAAATTGATGATAAAATTGCCCAGAGTTTGCGAATATTTAAATTTTCGTTTATTTTCAGCACTGGGAATGGAGATTGTTCTTTACCATTTTCCATTACTCACTCTCACATTTAATTGAGGGACTCTACCTATGTATGTTAACAAATATTGAAGTTTTCACAAAGAAGCGCCGCGTGGCCTGGTATAGTGTAGCTGGCTGGGTTTAAGTTTTAAAGCTTCATCAAGCACGCTGTCAACTTTCTTTCGGCGATTCCACGACAGTTACTAACGCATGCCGCAGTCTAAACATATCTGTCATATTGGTTTATCGCCAGGTAATACTTAATATAAAGTTAACTTCGCCTATACATGTGCTTCTTCCAGTTGATGGTTAAACATTTTAAGTTAGTATCTGACCTTTGCCAAAAGTTATTATATCTGTGAGGTGCCATTTCACTATACTGAGAATACGCAGTCAACGCACGTTTGACTGGCACACTGTGGCCAATGACAATAAAAAAGGAATTTTAAACAAATGGAAGTGTCAGACTTTATCGCATTGGTCTGGAACTATTTCTTACATAGTTTATAACATCTAGCTAATCTAACGTCTTAGGAATTAGTTTGGGATGTTGTCAGTCCACTCTTCTCTCTGTCTACCTCTCCTTGTGTCATCCTGGACGCTGCCCTGCGGTACTGTTGTGGATAGACTGTTGGCTCTAGTGACTTGGCCGTACCATTTCAGCTTTCTCCTTTTGACAGTGGTTAGAAGGTCTTCATAATGGCCTACTTTGTGTCTGATGGTGTTATTAGGAATTAGTAGCGTGCCCTAAATCAATTTTTCCAATTTGAGCAGCATGGATACAAATCAATGAGATGTATCGGTTTGCCAAATGGTTGTTTGACGAAAGAAATTTGTTGTGATTAGAATAAGATTTTTTTTTTAAAAAATACTTTAAAATTGTTCAGAATCTAAACATTGATTCAAAAATCTGTTTTGATATGCACTGTGTAACTTCACGTCCGCACAATATTCAATCAAGTACAAAAAATATTGACAAAATCCGCTTTTGCTGTCTTATGTTCGTTTTCATTGTTTAAACGGTGCTATCACATCAGGAGCCCTGTCATGCGCACTCTATTGTGCTCATGCTTTGGAAAATCAAGTCAATACGAATAGCAAGTTTGATACATCAATATTTAATAACTGTGTTTAGCGAGAAACTATAGCAGGTAGAATAGTAAAATAAATACATTTTAAATGTATTTGTATTTAATTAATATCACGGTAAATAATGTAAAAAGCATGTCTACTTCCCTAATTTAGTAATCATGTTTTCTTTCTTGCTAGCAGAAGTTGACAGACGTGCCTATTAATTCTATAACCAAATTGTCACATTTGCACTAAAACAAAGTCATGTATTTTTTAGTTCATTATCAAATGAAACTTTGCGTGGTCAACCTATAAGATTTCAAAGAGGGACGAAAAGAAAATATATATCATATTCTGACATGACACGTATAGGGAGCACTGATTGTGTTGACTCCAATCTCCGACACAGAATATCCATTTGCCATTTACTGCAAATAATGATTAAAATAATTGCCTTTTAATATCAGTACGTTAATAAACTATGAGGTTGTAATTAACAGCCTCCACGGTGTTGCCTTACTATAGGCAGGACAACTGTTGCAAATGTCAAAGGTTAAGAAAAACTCAGGCCAATGGTATCAATAAGGATCATGAAAGGTCAATCGTTTTCTCACAGGACGGTTTTTCGATTTTCACCGAATACCTTCATTAAGCTAGGAAAAATTACAAGCATCATTTTTGTTCTTAAATTCATTATATCCAATTGAAAGTTGTAAGAGACATTTCTAAACTTTATTTAGTTTACATCGATTACACAATGTATACCATGAAATACTGAATAAAGCAAGCTCGACCTCATGGATGGTGGAGTGGTTCTCTCTGAATGTACGGGAAACTTGGGCATCAGGAAGAAATTGCCGACCTTGAATTGTGACCTTTACTGTTGTACGTGTCAGCTAAATTAATCAAACTTGAGATCGCAAAATTACACATCAGAGGTACTCAGGTTCCTCATAGAAGATGTTTAAATGTGTAAATTTGTCGCGTCTGATCGTGGAACCAATATCAGGCACCTTTATCACAGTCAGAATGGTAATGCTGTTTTGGAATGGCCTCGTATTTTAAGAATTACAAAGTTTGAAAATGTTAATGATGTCTTCTCCTGTTTAATAAAGATGGCGCTTCCTCAGAATGATAACAGTGGAAATTATTTTGTTTACGAAATTTGCACTGTCAGCTACAGACATGAAATATACTGTCTAAACCGATTTTATTCGAAGTTACTAGGTTTATGAGCAAATATTTTCGCCAAAAAATCCTTGCCTCCTTCATTTGAATTCAATGTACAGGATATGGAAGTCTTACTCACAAATTTGAGTGTCAGCATAATTTAAGAGATAATCTCATGTAAATAACATTTTTATATAGCATATGACATGTATGGTAGGCAGTAATGATCTAATCAGATATTTTATTCTTATGTGAGGAGACATTTGTGACGCAAACTATGTTTTCGTTTTTGTTTCTTTTCAGTCCAGGTCATAAATTTTCATTCTCTCGGATTCTTTGGAAATAACTTCAGCTTACCGTCTTCTTGATTGATAAATGTTCGCACCATGAATAAATTCCAAATTGGCAAAGTTTGAGAACGCAATTCATCGTATACGTTAGCAACTATATTTTAATGTGAGCGAATTCGACGTCGCGAAATATTCTTTGTCAATATAATTTACCTCTTTTATTTATCTCAGTTGAAAGTGCTAACCATATAAGATAAGACTGAAAAGTATTACTTAATTGGCGTTGTTGAAACTTTTGGCAAAAACACTATTTCTGTACAAATGAAGAGATCGATATCTTCTTTTGAGTGGAAAACCGAATATTGTGTGAATTGATTGATCACTTTTGAACCTGGAAGGAATGCAAAAGTTAATGAGTTCATGGTATGAAGATTAGTACATCCTATATCATATTTATGTTCGAATTGCATTCTTTAGATAAGTTTTTAACAGATGAAATGTGAAATAGTTAACGATTTTTTTTATGACATTTGTTTATGGTTGCCAGTCGGTGCAAAAATTTAGTTCAAATTTCATAAAATAATGAAAAACTGGTCTGTTGAGATCGCTTTCCCCAAACATAGATAACAACTATCATAAACTAATTATGAGTTATATTTAAGTGATATCCCATGGTGAACTTTGTTTAACATTTTTTTCGAGTGGGAGAGTAATGATGTATGTACTATGAAGTTCCATTGTTAATCAGATCGCTAGCTGTAGATTAAGCCATTCATGTTTTCCATCAAAAAATGAATTGTGATTATAGAAATTCGATTTCAATTTATTTTGTGTATTCTTTTTACAGTCATTAATAAGTGAATATATGTACTTGTACTTAATTTTCTTAAGCTTTATTCCTTCATCATTAAGATATATGATAGGTTACACAAACAAAGCGCCAGATGTGCGTGACCCAAGCTTGAGTTGACAGGTCAGAATCTTAAATCAGGATTTTCAATTATTTGATATTCAAACAATCATGGACATCATTAATATATTAAAAAAAGATACGATATTCAATTTTATTATCAGATACCACTAACATGTTGGCAATGATAACTCCTGCTATGGGTCAAAGAATGTCAGGTCATCCGATTAATTCATGTGATGGTTGCTGTTGTTGTTGTAGGGTTTAACGCCATTTTTCAGCACACGATAGGGTATACGTGGCGGCCAGTGTTATTGGTGGACGAAGAACCGGAAAAAAACCCGGAAAGAACCACCGACCCACGAGAAGCTACTGGCAAGCGTTCTCACATAATTACATTCATGTGATAGGAAAGAACATCTATAATTTAACGTCGAATAGCATTCCCTGATGGAAATTATTAAATTATAAAAACCTTGTATAGAATTATTTCAACATTTATACCAAGCTGGACATCTGTGCAATAATACAGGGTCAACAGTTTAATAATACTATGACAAAACAAACCTTGATTTTCATAACATATTGACAATGAAACTGGGATCTTAATAACAACATCACAAACATACCTGGATTTTCGTAACAACAATAGCGATCTCAAAAACAAGTCTGAACATTCATGTTGTCATATTGAGCAGTTAACATATATCGATTGGGGGTGGGGTGGGGGAGACAATAACAATTATATCATTCCAATACAACTCGAGTCTGTATGACCTATTCCGTTAATCTCTTGGAACGATATGAAACGGATTTCCTCTGGCCTATCAATCTAGAGATATTAGGCCAATACGTCGATGACAGCGAGTCTAGTCCTGACTAATTGTTGCAAGTGCCGATCAAGAGACTTTTGGTCTAATCTCTTTGCAAAATAACATTTCATTGGGGTAGAAATAAATCATATAGTGAAATAGATTACTCTTCATGACAAAAGCCGCATGGGGATGAATAACTTATACACCGATCAGGCTCAAATAGTGATTGATAATACTCCAGTAATACGACATGGAGATTTCCAATTCAATCGGTTCAATTGTTTTCTTGTTTTAATGATTTTACATATTTACGAAAAAAATTGTGTACATCTAATAAGATACGATAGGTTGTGGAAGATTGGTTGTTATATTCGTAATTGTATGTTTTGAAACATAGCTGAGCGAGTGGTCTGGCTGGACTTTTCGGGGTTGGGTTATTCGAGAACATTATGTCAGCTATTTCCGTCTTGGCCACCAGTCCGGCCCTGCTTGCCTTAGGCTGATTGATATCATTGGGCATCCAATTTTAGTTCACGATAATAGTTCATCGGACTATTATTAGATTGGTCAAACTAATAATCAAATGGAATGAAATGCCACAGGTCATCCTGCAACATATTTTTCACATTTGTAACTTGAATCTAGGCATATATTATTTTCCCAAATACTTACAAGAAGAGCATTGCCATTTTGAGAGACTATGTGCATTGCATATTTAATCTTAAGTTGGGCATGGTTTTGTAACTTGAATCAAAGGAGTTTGACAACCGTCCAAACGGATCCAACATAGATCTTGGTCTGACATTGCAAAATGCGCTGGCAGATCATGTTGCAGATTGGTTGTTTACTGATTAAACATGACAAATTGCATAAACCTAGATCTATAATCATCTAATGCGACGTACGAACTGTGTGTTTCCATTTAGCAATAGGATTTATCTTATACGCGAGTATATATGGTACAAATATTGTGTCATTGTTTGCGCATAATGTATCTTTTTGAAATAAATATTTTACCGGTATTCTTTATGTGGCTCACGTGAACAATTGCTGGTCGTTAACGCACAATATCATAAGCACCAAAGTGGTTATTTTGCTTGTGTGTGTGTGTGTGTGTGTGTGTGTGTTTGTGGTGTGCGTGCGTGTGTGTGTGTGATTTGTTTTTAACGTAGCTTTAACAATTTAGCAGTCACATCGCTACGATGTCTGTAGTGGGGAGTTTCATAGTGATGATGAGAACTGGGGGCATCATACCGCAGACATGTATCCCGATGCTCCAACCAGTCACACCCTAACACCAGTTTGATCAGTCCCGTATCTAACCTCTTAATGCTGAGCGCAAAGCGAGGCAGCTGTTAGTACAATTTGTGCAAGTCTTTGATGATATGACTCGGCCGGGGATCGATCCCACGACCTTCCGCATCCGTGGCAGACGCTCTAAGTACTAGGCCACCTGTCTGTCCGTTTGTTTTGGTTGGGTGCTTTATGACACAGCAACACAAGGAGGTTAGTGCAGAGGTGATATGTGAAATGTCCCTTGCCCAAAGACACACCACGGTAGCGAATCCAGAACGTTCATATGGTGTACATTCAACACGCACCATTTCAGTGGCGAGTCAGGGGCGAAATCCGTTGCACTACAACGACACTTGAGTGAATCACAGAATTAGAGTATATTTTATTTTTATACATTGATACCTGATACATTTTATCGGGTGCTATTACAGGACGAAATTTGTTCGGTATTAACGCAGGAAAAGAAAGTTTTATTTTTATTATATACCAAAATTGTACCAGAATCAAAGCTATCAAGAGTGAACTCGGTACAACCAACTCTCCCCTATGCCCCTTTCGTACATTCGGATTGGGTTGACCTAATGTCTTAGTAAATTACATTTTTGTTATTTAGTAAACTATTTGACCCAGTCTGAAAAACAATGCAAGACTGATCCAGCGAGTTGATCATTGTCAAGAATTCAGAGTAATAAATGAGAGACAAGAACGGCATCTGATTAGATTTCTTTATCAAAGATTAATGTCTATGTTTATAATGTAAGGCATTTTCTATTTATTTGTTCATGCTCGCAAAGTACTCATTTTCGTTGTTGCAGCTAACACTTTTGTATACACAATCTAAAGTGGCATTATATGATGGGAAATCATACGTTCACATGTGAAAATGTGGGCATGAAATTTGGTGTTATTATTATTATTATTATTATTATTATTATTATTATTATTAATATATATCAGAGAGAGAGAGAGAGAGAGAGAGAGAGAGAGAGAGAGAGAGAGAGAGAGAGAATACGGGTGGGTAATGAACACTACTTTTAGCAAAACATTTGCCTATACAATTAAGCTTTATTCTGTTATTTTTTTTATTGTTATTGTTTGTTCATTTACTTGTTTGTCTGATTGATAGTTTTTGTAATTTTCTGTTCGTTTTCATGAGTTATTCCGTCGATCCTTATTATAAACAAATGTGTCTTTATCATGGATAATATAAAAGTCAGTAGGTCACTTGAGATCAGACTTTTCTTAATTGTTGTATTTCTCGCATGGCAGAAATAAAGTATGAGAGAGAGAGAGAGAGAGAGAGAGAGAGAGAGAGAGAGAGAGAGAGAGAGAGATTTAACCTACGATCAACCTCTAGAGTCATGAAGCAAGCTAAATCAGCGTTATGTTGGTGCACGAAATGGACGGCACTAACCGGTTTAGTGTCAATGACAGGAAATATTACAGGATAAAATAATATCAGGTTGAACTGTTACCCGATCCCAAGTCCATATTTGCCAGAGTGACTAACGCGAAATATTTTCCGACAAGTTCACATGTCAAACGGTATTGGTAAATTCCAGAACGAAATGAAGACAAAGCAAGACTTGCCTTTGCAAACTCCAGATGGAACGTACTAATGAATATTCATGCCATTCGGGGTCAAGAATACGACAAGTCTAGGCCGTATAATGTGTCACTAATTCGAACTGTTAAGGGGTACAGAAGCTTTTGAATTTCATGGACGACTTGTTATTAGCGACAGCTACTTCGGACCATATCCTTTTGCTGAGAAATATTTTAGAGCGACTTAGGACTTACCGCACGACCAACGAAGTGCCATATAGTGTTTGGGAAACTAACCTACCTAAGCCATACCCTCAGCAACGACACGTCAATCCCAGATAGCTCTAAGGCTGGCCAACTTAGGGATGTGTACGATCGACAACTAAGACGGAAGTTCGATTTATTTTGGGACGGGCATGGCATTTATTTTGGGACGGGCATGGCATTACCTTCGGTGTTTGCTAATTGTAGTGCTATTGCTAGTCTATTGACAGACTTGACTAGGAAGCAGGCTTGGACGATAAGAATTTCGACAGATGCCTGTGAGCGTGCATTTCAGGCGATAAAGGACAGGCTGACATCAGGTGCTGCGACGAAATACCAGACATTTAAACATATTTTGTCTTACGTGCTGACGCTTCAGACAGAAGCTATGGGGCAGTGTTATTGCAAGAGTATGATGGAAAAATTTATATCCAGTTGCAGATGGTAAGTAATTGTCGACTGCAGAACGCACTTGTATGGACGAAAGAAAGTTTATTTTGGATACTGATTACCAACCGCTTGGCTATTTAGCCTAAATAAATTTACAAATCTACGGTTAATAAAATGGTCATTATATATTCAGCAGTACCTGGTCCAGGTTAGAGATATTAGGTGGTAGCGAGAATGTTGGGATGGATTGGTTAAATAGATTAAAGGAGTCTGAAGCGAAGGGTTCACACGATGACGTCCAGGTAGTAACTCAGATTACATCTTAAAATTCCCCGATGTTACTCTACACTTTTGGGGCCAATGCAATGGTACAAAATTCTGTAGATAATTTCCCAATACATTTTGTTGTAGTGAGCGTTACATAACCACTAAAATGACGTAGTGGATAAGTTTGCATGAACTTGACAGCTCGTGATGGTTAACCTCTAATGCTGTGAGGAGTTGGATGTTAGTAAATTTAATTAAATCTGTTCGATAACGGAGAGACCGATATGATAATGACAGGTCATGTAGCCGGAAATAACAAAGCTAAGACATACCAGACCCAACATCTGGACCGTTTGAATCAGGTGTTATAAAATGATATTTTCTAGTAAGGTTATTAATAAGAGCAGACTAGTTAACAGAGAAGCGCAGTCTTCAACCAAGACGGTTGATTACTAGAAGAGGCTAAATGAAGTGAGAGAGAAGGACAAAAAATACGGCAGCGCCGAAATATCATTAACAATGATTTGTAAAAGACCGGAAGAAGCCAGGAGTCTTAAATACAAACAGTCAATCGATTATATAATAAAATTTGTTTTATTGGTTTAATAGAAAGTCTAATTGAATTTCGCATACATTTAGTAACTCAGTTTCAGAGAGAAAGTGAAAATTGCAAATGCCATGTTCAATTTCATATTGTTTATGTAATTGATGAAATTGTTTTATTGTATACACGGGGCCTCCTGTTGTTCTATTATATACTTCTGCTCAGATGTTTGTTATTCCATCCATTAATTTCATATTTTATTTATACTTATATACAGCCAGAAATTTAACCGAAATTTACCCTGTTGACTTATCTAAGTTTAACGTTAAGCCTTTCCCTGCATCTAATATTTCACATATTGCTTGGGTGATATACGTTACATCAACACAATAAAGTTATTTAGTTCCGAAGCATTTGGCTTTAATTTCCTTGCGCAAGTAAACACCTATGTATTATTGAGCCACAGCAGCCACTTTGTAATCCGAACATAAACAAGGATTTGTTTTTATTTAATTTAACACATTTGGGTGAATTTGCATTGTTGGGATGCCCCATGGTTCAGAAGTACGGAGTTCATACAAAAGCTAACCCTGACCTATAATATCATAAAACCTGGTTATTATTTAATACATTGTAATATTTCTGGATTTGATTTGTCACTCAGGGAAGACTGTTTGCCTTAATTTAATGCCAAGTCACGAAAATATGCGTCAGTAATAGCAGTCTGTACGCGCCATGTTGTGAGTTGGTACATCATGGGCGTGTACGTAAGGGCGCCATTCACAAAATATTCTGTACACAAAAGATTAAAAATGGAAAGCAAGAATGTTCTCTTTTTAGATTCATATTATTCTTTCAGTCTCTGACAGATGTCGAGTGGCAGATATTTGATTCTTTAATGAAGAAGAGATTAATCATTTTCCATCTCTTTATTTTCAGGCATTCTCTGGCTTTTCATAATTCCTTGGGTTTTCGCCAGATATTTTCGAGACAACGGTCTGTAAGTTCCTATACCGTTTAGTGACTATATATGTGATAGTTGAATTAGAATTCAGGATACCAGACACAGTATTGATTCATAAATAATTTATTTATAAAAATATTTCATTTAAAGAATAGTACAAAAAGTGTAGTGCTATTCGGCTTTTTAGAGATATGACACGTTTGATAATGTAAAAGTTACTTACATTTTCAATATATATATATATATATATATATATATATATATATATATACATACATACATACATACATACATACATACATACATACATACATACATGATCACCCGCAGCGTAGGTCAAGGTTGTTACGTGCCCCCCGTGCAACTGGAAAATTGTACAGAAAATATGTCTTTATATATAAATTCGGACAGGTTTCATCATGCAAAGGAAGGTGAAAATTTGTCACAATATTCTGTTCAAAAGGCTTAGTAAATATTAGCTTTAAATATGCTTCAACTAGACTATTTATTTAAACGTGTTGTTGCTGCTGGAAAATATATTTGTTGAACTAGAAATTGATGAGCCATTACGACATCTGTTTTTTTTATGTCAATTTATGTAAACACAAATTATATTCCGGATATTACATTGTTGTAGTAGTAATTATCGGATATCAAGTAAATTTAGGGAAGTATTTCAAAAACAATGTGTTGGCTGCAAAAGATAATTTCATTTGTGCATGGCTGTCTTTTTCTAGTCTTCTTGGTTGAAAACGCTTGGTTTCAATGTCCTAAGGCAGTGTATCCAGTAATATTCCTTTTCGTTCCTGGTTTCGGAAATCCAGTTAGGGTTGTGAGCAATTGCAATAATATTTATATCACTGAAAGTGTGGCTATGGGAGGAGACGTGTTCTGCTACCGGGCTTCCTTGTAAACCGGTCTGATCTATAAAGGTTGATCCTTTTGTGTAGCGTTTTAGTTTCTCCGACTGAACGCTACATATCTTACATAGGATGAGACAAATTACATTCCCTGTCTTGCATAATACATTTAAAGATTTAATTCATGTAGAAACAGCCATGTAAAGTTTTGCAAACACATGGGCTTTTGTGTTTTATATGTTCATCTTGTCTATGTTTTGTATTTGCCTTTTTAAGAGTCGAAAGCGATTAAGGTATTTAGATACTAGTTTTGTACTGTTCGTTGTCGGTTTATTGCATTTATCTTCAACACTCCTTGACACGCGTGAGCTCTTGTTGATACACTGAATATGAAAGGACTGTTATTCGCCATGTGTATTATATAATTCTTTTATATTCGATATATAGTCTTTTAATACAATATATGCAAATAGCCTTCATACATTTAGAGAAAATGGACGTCTTTTTAAATAATATATAAGGAGAGAGATATTTAACGAGTGACACGAATACGTTGTATTATGATGCATGGATAAACCATGAAACACAACACAAAATGTTTCCTCCTCACGAATGAAATATTTCCTTCTATCTACTAAAAAGTGTAGATTTTTGTTGTATGGTATTTGCAAGGATTTGTTTCTCAGTTCTGGCGTTCTGTGCAAATGCGATTAACTGCTGCATTATTACATCGATAAGAAGAAGTTCCGAAATTTTACAAATGTAGATTGTATATCCAATGCTACAAATTGTTAATTTTGTCGAATTAATGAATGCTTTCATGCAGAAATGAAGCGATTTGTTTTCTTGCGCGGATTGACACATTCGACATTGTTGCGTAACAGACGTTCAAACCAACTTCAGAGTGTAGCATCATTAAAGAAAAGGTTGTAGTAATTGTGAGAGTTTACCTGTAAAGATAGATTTTGGCTGCTATTGTTAGTTTTGTGTGTTGGCAGGCAACGGAAGCTACACCCAAACTTAGTTCATTACTTAATTGCTGTGTTTGTCTGTGTATGTGTGTGTCTGTTTGGCATTTTGATTTTTTAACGCAGTTTTAACAATTTGTCAGTCATTTCGTTACGATGTCTGCAGTGTGGCAGTCTAAAGTAATGTCAAGCACCGGGGCATCATTTGGCAGACATTTAGTATCATGTCCCACGGGGTACATTATCCTGACACCAGATTGACCAGTCCTAACATTTACCTCTTAAAGCTGAGCGCCAAGTGAGGCAGCTGTTGATACCAATTTGGTGTGACTTGGCCAAGGTTCGAACCCGCATCCGAGTCGTACACTCTAACCACTTAGGCAACCAGAGCGTGAACTTGAGGTTTAAAATCTACTCCTATCAAAGCCTGGTCTATACGCCTACTAAAGAAATGACTAGGATTGTGATGACAGTTAAAATTGCTACTTAATTTTAATGTAATATGAATCAAAAACTTAACTTAATGCGTAACTTTTGTCGTTGGGTATAACATGTATACAATACTGTTTAGATCTTCTCGTGGATGAGATCTTCTCGTGTATACTGATCTATACAATAGGATTGTGATGACAGTTAAAATTGCTACTTAATTTTAATGTAATATGAATCGAAAACTTAACTTAATGCGTAACTTTTGTCGTTGGGTATAACATGTATACAATACTGTTTAGATCTTCTCGTGGATGAGATCTTCTCGTGTATACTGATCTATACAATAGGATTGTGATGACAGTTAAAATTGCTACTTAATTTTAATGTAATATGAATCGAAAACTTAACTTAATACGTATCTTTTGTCGTTGGGTATAACATGTATACAATACTGTTTAGATCTTCTCGTGGATGAGATCTTCTCGTGTATACTGATCTATACAATAGGATTGTGATGACAGTTAAAATTGCTACTTAATTTTAATGTAATATGAATCGAAAACTTAACTTAATACGTATCTTTTGTCGTTGGGTATAACATGTATACAATACTGTTTAGATCTTCTCGTGGATGAGATCTTCTCGTGTATACTGATCTATACAATAGGATTGTGATGACAGTTAAAATTGCTACTTAATTTTAATGTAATATGAATCGAAAACTTAATACGTATCTTTTGTCGTTGGGTATAACATGTATACAATACTGTTTAGATCTTCTCGTGGATGAGATCTTCTCGTGTATACTGATCTATACAATAGGATTGTGATGACAGTTAAAATTGCTACTTAATTTTAATGTAATATGAATCGAAAACTTAATACGTATCTTTTGTCGTTGGGTATAACATGTATACAATACTGTTTAGATCTTCTCGTGGATGAGATCTTCTCGTGTATACTGATCTATACAATAGGATTGTGATGACAGTTAAAATTGCTACTTAATTTTAATGTAATATGAATCGAAAACTTAATACGTATCTTTTGTCGTTGGGTATAACATGTATACAATACTGTTTAGATCTTCTCGTGGATGAGATCTTCTCGTGTATACTGATCTATACAATAGGATTGTGATGACAGTTAAAATTGCTACTTAATTTTAATGTAATATGAATCGAAAACTTAATACGTATCTTTTGTCGTTGGGTATAACATGTATACAATACTGTTTAGATCTTCTCGTGGATGAGATCTTCTCGTGTATACTGATCTATACAATAGGATTGTGATGACAGTTAAAATTGCTACTTAATTTTAATGTAATATGAATCGAAAACTTAACACGTATCTTTTGTCTATGGGTATAACATGTATACAATACTGTTTAGATCTTCTCGTGGATGAGATCTTCTCGTGTATACTGATCTATACAATAGGATTGTGCTGACAGTTAAAATTGCTACTTAATTTTAATGTAATATGAATCGAAAACTTAACTTAATACGTATCTTTTGTCGTTGGGTATAACATGTATACAATACTGTTTAGATCTTCTCGTGGATGAGATCTTCTCGTGTATACTGATCTATACAATAGGATTGTGATGACAGTTAAAATTGCTACTTAATTTTAATGTAATATGAATCGAAAACTTAATACGTATCTTTTGTCGTTGGGTATAACATGTATACAATACTGTTTAGATCTTCTCGTGGATGAGATCTTCTCGTGTATACTGATCTATACAATAGGATTGTGATGACAGTTAAAATTGCTACTTAATTTTAATGTAATATGAATCGAAAACTTAATACGTATCTTTTGTCGTTGGGTATAACATGTATACAATACTGTTTAGATCTTCTCGTGGATGAGATCTTCTCGTGTATACTGATCTATACAATAGGATTGTGATGACAGTTAAAATTGCTACTTAATTTTAATGTAATATGAATCGAAAACTTAATACGTATCTTTTGTCGTTGGGTATAACATGTATACAATACTGTTTAGATCTTCTCGTGGATGAGATCTTCTCGTGTATACTGATCTATACAATAGGATTGTGATGACAGTTAAAATTGCTACTTAATTTTAATGTAATATGAATCGAAAACTTAATACGTATCTTTTGTCGTTGGGTATAACATGTATACAATACTGTTTAGATCTTCTCGTGGATGAGATCTTCTCGTGTATACTGATCTATACAATAGGATTGTGATGACAGTTAAAATTGCTACTTAATTTTAATGTAATATGAATCGAAAACTTAACTTAATACGTATCTTTTGTCGTTGGGTATAACATGTATACAATACTGTTTAGATCTTCTCGTGGATGAGATCTTCTCGTGTATACTGATCTATACAATAGGATTGTGATGACAGTTAAAATTGCTACTTAATTTTAATGTAATATGAATCAAAAACTTAACTTAATGCGTAACTTTTGTCGTTGGGTATAACATGTATACAATACTGTTTAGATCTTCTCGTGGATGAGATCTTCTCGTGTATACTGATCTATACAATAGGATTGTGATGACAGTTAAAATTGCTACTTAATTTTAATGTAATATGAATCAAAAACTTAACTTAATGCGTAACTTTTGTCGTTGGGTATAACATGTATACAATACTGTTTAGATCTTCTCGTGGATGAGATCTTCTCGTGTATACTGATCTATACAATAGGATTGTGATGACAGTTAAAATTGCTACTTAATTTTAATGTAATATGAATCGAAAACTTAACTTAATGCGTAACTTTTGTCGTTGGGTATAACATGTATACAATACTGTTTAGATCTTCTCGTGGATGAGATCTTCTCGTGTATACTGATCTATACAATAGGATTGTGATGACAGTTAAAATTGCTACTTAATTTTAATGTAATATGAATCGAAAACTTAACTTAATGCGTAACTTTTGTCGTTGGGTATAACATGTATACAATACTGTTTAGATCTTCTCGTGGATGAGATCTTCTCGTGTATACTGATCTATACATTAGGATTGTGATGACAGTTAAAATTGCTATTTAATTTTAATGTAATATGAATAAAAAACTTAACTTAATGTGTATCTTTTGTCGTTGGGTATAACATGTATACAATACTGTATGGGTGACAGAAAATACAAAATAATAGCAGGCCATGTACGTTCAGTCACTAACAATTTGCATGATTCACGTGAAAAACTAATTATAACTCTTGTATCCTACTTTTGTATGGTGTTCAGTTATATGCATTACTGACGGTGCATTTTCATTGATTAGATAACTGTATAATACAGGGTAAACAATCTTAACACAATTGAGATCAATTCATCCTCACGGAGAGAGGGAGAAAGATCGGGAGAGAGGAAGAAAGGGGGGAGGGAGAAAAACTATTTTTAAATAGGAAAATACAAAGCTGAAGGGCATACATCGGGGTAGATATAGTTCTTAAATGGGATAAGAAAGTTGTTCCAAAAGTGATGTCACCTCTATGGCGATATAATTTGTCTCCTACTAAAAAAGGTTAATATTTCATTATGACATTTCTCTTAAATATGAAATATGAAAATTAATATAGATATCGAAAATATGCGTTACTTTTATGTGTCCACTGTTCTGCATTGAAACGCAAGCGCGTCGGAAGAATCATTTTATGATATGCATGTATTTGTATTTACTTTCTTTACTCTTTTTGGGGTTTTATAAACAGGTGCTGGAATATACATCCACGAGAAGATCTATACTGGATTTTACAAGGCCCAGTAACGACAACTGTTGTAGTGAGTGACCTTTTTGTTATCGATCAAACTCATTGGATGTGGTGCCGTCTTGAATGTTTTTGCCGATTGTTATCATTACATGTACGTTTTTAGTTAATTTCTTTTTGTTACCATTAAACCATGTTCAGATAATTTAATTCTCCATGCGTGATATATCTCTCTATAGTTAAATATACCGATGTGTTCATAAAATGACAGACACAGAGGTATGTCAGTAAAAGAAATTAAAACATTAGTTGCTAAATACATTGATACATAGACATACAGAATAACAGATATGTAGATGGAAAGTAGATCCATGGTATACTGAACCAACGGCTCGGCTGTTTTATATGCAAATGGGCAATAAAATGAAATACATGGTATGAATAATATTTCTAGGTTTCAAGCATTCTAGAAATACTACAATTTCAAGCAAAACCGGATCCATTACTAAATAAACTTCATTGACCACTTTTTCTCCTTCCACCCTTTTCATTGACTGGCTCGTTTTATGTGGATATAATTCCAGTGTAAATCAACTAGAAGGTGCTTTTTTTTCTTCTTCAGATAAATTTTCTTCTCTATATTAATATAATACGAGTATTGTTTACAAAATTGACTTCCACCACCTGTACAGAAGAAAGAAAATACAGGTATACTTTAATTACATTTATTCTGAAATATTTATACTTGTATATTTATATTTTAGTTTACTTAGATGTGGAGTGTGGTGGAAGTGTCTAACAATTCTGTTACCCAGTATTTATCATATCATGTCGCGCAAAATGAATCTAAGTAGCAGAACCAAAGACACACGAGGGTAGCCGAATTATGCTTACTGGCCTGAGAGGGTGCTACCCTAGGATCATGAATCAGGCATTTTACCAGCTTAGCTACCTAGGCTGAGAGAGAGAGAGAGAGAGAGAGAGAGAGAGAGAGAGAGAGAGAGAGAGAGAGAGAGAGAGAGAGAGAGAGAGAGAGAGAGAGACAGACAGAGACAGAGAGATTGAGATTTAAGCTACGATCAACCTCTAGAGTCATGAAGCAAGCTAAATCAGCGTTGTGTTGGTGCACGAAATGTTAGGCACTAACCGGTTTAGTGTCAATGACAGGAAATATTACAGGATAAAATAATATAATAAAGCTGTATTCTGTATGTTTTTTTAAAGAACAATTATTGTTCGTTCGTTTGTTTGTCTGATTGTTTCGATTGATTGTTTATGTAATTTTATGTTCGTTTTAATGAGTTATTCCGTAGATCTTTTTATAAACAAATGTGTGATTATCAAGGATAATATAAAAATCATTATGTCTCTTGAGATCAGACTTTTCTTAATTGTTGTATTTCTCGCATGGCACAAATGAAATATCGCTAATTTATTTATGTAGCGCAAATATGACCTTTAACAGCTGTATAACGTTTTCCCATACTTTTCAGACCGATAGCTAAGCCTGTTTTAATTCTTATTCTTCCTTTTGGGGCTTACTACATTCTATTTGTTTGCATCACGTTCCCAAAACCTCGCCTTACCGACACGGCAGAAATCGTCCTTCCTTAGGCTGAAATGTTTTACGGTTCCTTCAAGGTAAGTAGCCTTCAGTGTCATTACTTGAACAGGTCTCGAATATAAATACGGTATAACGTAGAACGTATTGCATTATGTTCTGAAATATAACTGTTTATCTAGATACAAACTTGTTCGTAGAACTAGCTCTAAACCAGAATATTCCTAGTATTTGGTTAAGAAGATTGGATTATACGGAGTATATGCTGAGAAGATCGGAGTAATCAATGGATAGTTGAGACGATTATAGTATTCAGAGAATTTGTAAGGAGAAGTGGGCCTTATTGCATTATTCAGAGTAAATTTTTAAAAGACGGGAGTGATCAGAGTATTTGCTGTGAAAACCGGAATATTCTGAGAATTTTTTAGGCCCGGAGTATTCAGCGTTTGTTTTTAGGAGACTTGAATATTCGAAGCATTTTCAAAAACTTCAGTTTTAGAGTATTTCCTAAAAGGGCTGGGGTATCCAGATTAATATTTTAGAAGAATGGAATATTCAGAGTAATATTTTAGAAGACTGGATTATTCAGAGTAATATTTTAGAAGACTGGAATATTCGGAGTAATATTTTAGAAGAATTGATTATTCAGAGTAATATTTTAGAATACTGGATTATTCAGATTAATATTTTAGAAGACTGGATTATTCAGAGTAATATTTTAGAAGACTGGATTATTCAGAGTAATATTTTAGAAGACTGGATTATTCAGAGTATTTGCTGAGAAAACAAGATTTCATCTCGTCTTTTAGTTTGATAATAAGTTACATGCCTTGAGTAGATCGATATAAAATACAATTTGGATACTAAATGGTTATACTCTTGTACATTTTCAATACATTTGTGCAGAAATCGCCATCTTTATAAAAAGATTTAACATAAGAAGAAAACCTGTCTATTGCAATGCCTTTAAATAGCAGATCTTTGATCATTATATCGATAAAATACCTTATCTTGTTGAAGAAAAGATTTTTTGAATTATTGATTATCAGATATATTCGTGTATGATTTAATATTAGCTTTTTTCGTGAATAATGAAGATTCAATAAGAAACCACTAAAACACAGTATTAGGCATTGGATGATAAGGCAAACAGATATTTCCAAACAAATTTATCTACACGATGACATCTATTTATTTCAGAACCACGATATTTATACCCCAGGGATATTTCAAATGAAGGATTTTGTACATCTAATCATGAGTCATATGATTAAATGCCTTCATTACAACTTGTAAGGATGCCAAGGCTTTCATGATACCTAAGATTATATAAGTATTTCGAGATAAGTAATCGTGTGAAAAACGAAAATCCTTGATTGGTGTAATTTCACCCAGTTCGTTCCCTATACACACTGATATCTGATTTCATTTAAGGAAAGGAGCCCTAAAACAAACTGTTCTATGAAAGTAAAACATAAGTAGCATAAATAGGCAATTTTTGATCACTTAGATTGTTTTATACTGTTTGAATCTCATTTGGGATACGAAGACATTAAGCATAAATAAATACTATAGTATCATCGTTAGAGTTGGGCATTTTATAGAAGAGACATTAAAGAGTATAGAAGGGAAAAACAAAAGCTTGACTTAGTGTTTCTTTTGAAATTCCTTAAAATTACAAGACCAATCGGTATATAAAGATAGTGAACATTAAATTAAAATTATTCATATCATAAAGAATGGCATTTTAATGGAATCAACAGTTTTCATGGAGGTGACAGAAATATCGATTTGTTAACAAGTTTAGCTCAGAAGGTTTTATCTAAGATTGTTGTGTTTCACATAAAAATATAAATGTACACAAACACTGGTTTGTTGATTTCAGTTATCAATAATGGTGTCTCACAATGGTTTAGTAGAGATCAATTTTGCAAATTAATATTAATATATGTACCATCAACCGTTTTGGTTGGACTTTTATGTTCTGCAAAATTGCTTTTGATTATCTTTTGGCGGAATAGATATATTAAACAAAATCATTAGCTTCTATGTGATTAGTACTATATGTGTACGAATGAAAATATGACATCTGTTATACTGTTTTGAAAATATATAACAATAAAATCATATTGAAACTAGCAAGGTTGTGACACTGATAAAACAACACATTGAATAATTCGCTAGTAATATTAGATTTTGCTGTAGGTGTGGGCATTATACGTCTATTCCTGAGTGATATTGTCATACAATGTGTAGAATCAGGACATTCCGTGACTTATTTCAACTGGAAGTAAACCTTACAGTTAATACTGACACGCAAAGAAACTATATTCATGTCTGGCGAACAATGATAGTTGAGATAGAGTTTGTGAAATTCAGACAAGAAAAAATAGTTTGTAAAACTTATGTAACTTTAAAAACTCTCCGTTTGTTTCTTCAAGAATGTTCTTAGTATTTTGATACTGCGAGAAAAGAAAATTCGCGAACTTTGTTTAGAAAAGTTATTCAACTCATCAATAGAAAATTGTAAGGTGACAGCAAAAGGTCTGGATATATGATCCAGAAAAAAGCAATAACAGCACTTATATATACGTAACGTAACCTCCATGTATCCACGATAACCATTGTATCTGACCTAATTTTAATACATACACACGCTAACGATTAAAAAGATATATACTGTGAAACTAACAGCAAAGAAAACATAGATGCCCACAGAACGTATATTCGTTACACTTTTATCAGCAAACGTCAGGATGTACGCCTCAACACTAGCTTAGATGTCTTATGATCACGTGCTAAAGAAAGCTTTTACCTACGAATATATATGTTTTGAAAAATAACAGCCCGGTAGATTGATGCTTTGTGGAGAAAATAAGACATTTCGTGAACTAAATCTGAGAGAGATTGAATGCAATAAATCTATCGATTTACTTTGTTATCATTTGTCCAATATTCGGTTATTTAAAGATAAGACTGCTATCCTGCTAAATTTTGTGATAAATTCGATAGGTAGTTACATAATATGACATACTCTTGATATGACATACTATTGATATGACATACTCTTTATGACATACTCTTTATGCATTTAAGAGTTTTAACTTTGGTTTGATGACACATTCATTTATTCCTTTATTAGTTTCTTTTCGTCACTCTCGGTCTTGAGTGCAAAACGATTTAGCCTTAACTCAGTTAACATTCTAATTAGAACAGTGTAAAACTCAGCTTTACAAATCACATAACTTTCTTATCAATTGGTGGTAAGCTAATTATGGAACCACTACATTACTGCTAGCATAATATATGTTATCTACTGCACTGTAACTAGTGTTGTATATGTTATCTACTGCATTGCTATTAGTTTCATATATGTTATCCAATTCACTGTAATTAGTGTCAAATATGTTATTCACATAATTGCTACTAGTGTCATATATCTTATTTTGCTGAATTGCTGTTTGTGTCCTATAAATTATCCACTGCATTGCTACCTTTGTCATATATGTTATCCACTGCATTGCTACCTTTGACATATATGTTATCCACTGCATTGCTACCTTTGACATATATGTTATCCACTGCATTGCTACCTTTGACATATATACTATCCACTGCATTGCTACCTTGACATATGTTATCCACTGCATTGCTACCTTTGACATATATGTTATCCACTGCTTGGCTACTAGTGTCATATATGTTATCCACTGCTTTGCTGCTAGTGTCAAATATGCTATCCACTGCATTGCTACAAATGACATATAAGATGTTCTCTGCATTACTAATAATGTTATTGCTGCTAGTGTCACATATGATATCGAATACATTTATTCAAGCGTCGTATATATTATCAGTTACTTTGCTACTAGTGTCATATATGTTCTCCACTGCATTGCTTATATACTCGTATATGATATCGTCTTTATTTCTAAATAATGTAATATATGTTACCAACTGCATTAATATCACTGCCGAATATGGTATCCACTGCATTGCTACAAATATCATATATGTTATCCATTGCATTGATACTAGTGTCATCACAACTATTGTCATGTGTGGTATCCACTGCATTCCTACTAATGTCATATATGATATCCACATTATTGCTAGATGAGTCACATATGCAATCTACAACATTGCTACTATTGTCGTATCTTGTATCCACTGCATTGAAATAATGTCATTTATGATATCCACAGCATTGCTACTAGTGTCATACAATTGACGGTTTCTATCACAATAAAAGTGTTTTATGTCACCATGAATGCATAAAAGTAACAGCCATACTCGGCTTCATTTCATCATTTTAACTTTGTCAAAGCAAACGCCCTTAATTGACCATTTAGACAATTCAAAGAATAAAAATCAAAACGTGTTTTGCTTTAGTTAATTTGGTTTTCTTGCTGATCTTCTTTCGTTCTTTCTTTCTTTCTTTCTTTCTTTCTTTCTTTCTTTCTTTCTTTCTTTCTTTCTTTCTTTCTTTCTTTCTTTCTTTCTTTCATCCTTTCCTTGAAGTTCAAACTGAAAAATACTAAGTCATGTTAATAATTATTCACGTTGCGAAACGTACGCAAATAAGTCTGGCATTTGACAGATTGGTGTTCATATTGTATATATTTTGTATTGTTGTTCATCTCCCGAGAGGTTCCATATGTTTACTAAACATAATGTCATTCATTATTTTAAAGGAAACATTTTTTTCTCAGATTTGCATTTAATTCATTTTGTGATTTGTTCATCTTTGATAATTCAAAACATTACAGTATATACAAAGCTTCCGAGTTCTTATATGATTGACATACTTCTTTTTATTTCAACGGTGGTATCTATTTTGGATAATTTAAAAGTTCAGATTACATTCATTACTGGCTTGTCATCTGTACATTCCGCTAGAGCGATATTGATTGCAAATTGTGCAAATAAAATTTATTACGTCGCACCGTGTCTGGGTGAGCTCTATCGTCGCAAACAATATCTTTATTTTTAGTTTCTCACATATATAACACACATTTGTTGAATCAAAATATTTTAATTTTCTTCAGTGAAGATCAGAGATTGTGTGCTTTTTGTTTTCTCCAACAGCATGTTTTCTAATAGGCCTACCACGCCATAAATACTTAAATACAATGAAAAACACATTTGGATTTACTAACACTATATACATTACTGTACAACTATTACACAAACATTTAATTATCATAATGATACGGCTCTTGTGTGTATTCTCTTAAATGAAATCCACATTTGTATCATTTATTTTAGGATATATTTTCAGTTGTTGCACGATTATTTTAATGAGAAGAAATTATAAGTATACTTATAAGGGAAATTATTAAACACATAGCATTATAATTGAGCTGCGAACACTTCGAAAAAATATAATGTTAATTCTCACAGCTATTTAGTAATATATATCTTACTGCAGACCAAAGTAAGTGATCTTTCATTTATAATGGCCGTGAATGCACTTCTCTAGCCAGGACTCATGATCAGTTATTCCGGCTATTATTTGAGCACCTTTGTAGACATCAATAAATTATATTTACTTCCGCTTAGCTTGTTTAGTACTTTTCGTATTTTCCAAGCACTACCCAATCGACATTACCGTGATGTCGTTTAGGGACACTTCTGTAATTTTGATTTGTCCGAAGTTCTTCTGTCTCTGTGATATATGTAAAACACAAAGCGTTGAAAGCCTATGAAAGCTCTTCCACGCTGTTCACATGTTTTAATTGTGTGATTTAACATCGATTATTTCAAGAGCGATAAACAGAATGCTAATTGTATTATGAGTTGAAAGGAGACAAACGCGTTGCCATACATAATTGTCTATCCATTGTTTTCTCACTTCTTTCATTAATATGCTGAAAACCTTAAAATGGTCAGTGTTCAATCAGTATAGGATACTTTTATACCAAACATTTCATTGTAATGTGTATATGCAACCTATATATCGCATGCTTTTATAACAAACATTTCACTGTAATGTCTATATGCAATCAATATAAAAACAGCGTTAAGTCATTTTTTTAAGGCTGCTTGTTTCACTTTTCGCGATAATCGTAAACGTTTACACTTTGAAGACGAATACTATTACGACTCAAAGCTTTGAAAGAGAGTTATTAAATATGATTTATCTTTTTGCAGGAGTTTGTTGTTGCTTGGATCTTTTGTTTCCTTAATTCAGAGGTAATTTATGTTAAATCATTCGTTCTCCCCAACAAATAAGGAAATAGTATACCTGAAAACTTTTAGAAAAGTAGAATAAAATTCTTAACCGCAACGAAATATGGTTTTACATCGCATTTTCAAGGTTGTAGGAACGTAACTGACAGGGGCGGTATGACCATTTCTGATTTATTAGTATATTATCAATATCCGGATCACTGACAATCCCATTCATTTTTAGAAAACATGTCATGACCCCAAATGCGTTTTACTCTCCGCCGATTCACGTAATTTGTAACGCCCTATATCAGGCATCTTGTTATTCATACGAAACTCACTTAGATCTATTGAATATGGCGTGACTCGGGCTAGACCCTCAAATACCGTTGGTAATGAGAGATCCTAAGAGTGTCTTCATTGAATAAAAAACAACAGAAAATAATTAATATTTGTGCCTTGGCAGGGGTGGGGGATAAATTAATTGCATACGAACATATGCTAAGAGGTTTTAATGGCATTATTTCTCATACTGCTTATTGCACTGTAAACAGCATTTATCTCAAAAAGAGGAACTCCATCAGTCCAGGATGTTCTTATTATTACTTATTATAATGTAGAAATTTAACATTATACATCTCATTGTCTTCTTATGGATTCAATATAAAATTAAGAAGGTTTGGTATCGTCAGTCTGTTCAAAGTAGCAGCAGCTCCAAATATTTCCGTTATATTTCAAAACACGAGAGGGGAGGTTACTCCATTCGATCCACTTCAAATGGGACCAGAGGAAGCGATCCCTACACGTAAAGTTAAGTTTTTAATGATGTTGGGGAAAACAATAAAGACTCACGTCTAGAAAACATACTTTTATTGAAGCAGAATTACGAATATGCCAACCATTGTGAATTATGCAAATGAACGCTTGAAACATAGATATGTGGATTACCTGTGGATTCGAGCGGTTACGAAAGAGAATGTGAGGACATTGATTGTAGAGTTAAAAAAGGGCTGATAATCTTAAATACAATGAATCTGTAGCAACGCAGTTGAACTGTCATATTTAGGGATACGTGCGTTTCGATTCTCGTAAAATTGTATCTCATTATATAATATTTGCTTATATTGCAATAATGTGGTCCCGTCTAAAAATAAAGTAATCATAATTAATATGATACATGTTATATGATACCTATTCAAACTGGTTTTTATAATGAGTGGTTTGGTAATTCCTTTCATAAAGTGTTGTTTAAAAATAAATTTCTTGTTATGTCGTTTACTTATTTAAAGTAGTATCTTGTGTTTTTCAGCAATAGGTGTGTACTAGATATTTGAATAATGAACGAGACCAGATTCACTCTCCAGTGGATGATCAAAAGATATTATCTCTTTGGGAGTTCTGAACCTCATAGGTGTATGTGCAACAAGCCCTTCAACTCTGCACATTTGATTTCCATCCAATAAAAAGATCGTATGCAATAACTGAGTCCGCTCCCGGTGTTTTTTCATATCCTGAGTACGCATATGTTAAGCCTTTGGTCTACAAGCACCTGTTTCACATCTTCTCCAGTATACTGTTACCCCCAAGAGCTTGGCTAAAACTAAATTATTTATGTAAATAAATACAGGCAAGATAGTTTTCAGCTTATAATGGTGTTTAATTGTTAAAATAGTTCCTCATGACCTACGCTTGGGACTAAAGATGTATGTGGGGAAAGTGCGTTCGTGTTCATTTTGGTATACAAATATCAGAGTTAATAAAAGAATGTAGAGCCTAACCATATTGGATGTGTGGTAAATGGACATGGAGCTATTTCTTGAATTTCTCAGGATAACCAGAATCACACTTTGGTATCACAGCGGCGTGGGTTGTTCTCCACTATGAATAGTCCATAACGTGAATTGCAGGGCGTATTTTGGAACGCTGGTTGGCACTTGTTTCGATTACAAAAGCGACTTTCGGCAGCCATAGCATTCTAGCGTGTCTGCCTGGAACTTACTGACTGTTGGTACAAACACACTATGGCCTGTTAGTCTGCAATAAGCTGGCCCCACTGCATCCATCAATCATTTTCCCACTTTATCACACTTTCGTTTCTGACAGACTACTATTGTATAGGTGACTTTATATATATATATATACACACACACACACACAGAGCCTTCGAAAACGTTGCATCATGGGAATTGTTGCGGGAAACATCGCCTCCATGTATGTATGTATGTATGTATGTATGTATGTATGTATGTATGCATATATATATATATATATATATATATATATATATATATATATATATATATATATATATATATATATATATATATATATATATATATATATATATATATATACTACGCGAAAATACCTTCGAGAAAAGCCAGGATCCGACATATCCAGAGACGATGTGATGTGCACCACTAAAGTAGGGTCTGTCTAACAGGTAGTTCCGATATACAAGGCATGTTACGACATTTCCTGGATAGAAAGTCTGACTTGAGTCTATGCGGCTCTATCCGTACAAGCATTGTGTACACAGTAAAAAGATAAAGTGACCGATTTGTGTACGTGACATTATACCTCAAAGAGAACTTTACGCTCTCCAAGGAATGATAGATCATGCAAAAACTATTTAATCCGACGACATTTAACAGTTTTTGTAGCTGATGTAGACTTTCCGAGATTCTGATGTAAAGCATACAGGCAACCATTCCTTTATTTGACGTTAGCTACTATAGTATGGATACGGAATTGAAACTGTCGACTACGCCCGTGATTTCCCTGGAATGCTGCACAGCACGGAATTGTGTTGCATCACTTTCGAAACTCAGGCAAGCGACACCAAGGCGATATCACCAACACGATGCTGCAGCGAACCGCTAACTATTTTGATAAACACAGACAGCGTTTCACCTATGTCCGCACCAACAGGCCAAAATGTGGTTGCAGCAAAAGGCAGTAGGCTACAGGCCGACAACATGCTAAAATGTGATGGTCGCCAATCATGGCTGCCAAAAGTAGCCGCTGTCCTGGGAAAATGTGCTATAGAAACCCGAAGAATGAAGCCCTACATCCCACACTGGCATATATTGGTTCCAAATATAACATAGCCTACGCAGCTATGATATGAAAAAGTGTAGCCATCAAAAGTCACCAGTGACCTGGTAAAACAAAATATGCTCTAGGACATTGCGGCATCAGGCCTTGACGTTGTGGAGCCAATTGGTCTCCTCAAATATATAAATATATACGTACAAATTATGCTAATACATTAGTGTTGATTCGCTTGAACGAGTATGTCTATATATGCATGCTCTAATATTGTTTTATTTACAAAAGCCAATAGTCTACAAGAACTCTGACATGCGATCTCTAAGCAGCATTTCATTTTCTATTATAAATTATTTCTCTTTTCTCGATTTCTTTTCCTTCATCATTGTGTCGCAAAATAATTGTCTAAAACTGCATTAAAATGAACATATTGTAGAATTTGTTTAAAAATATTGCCCATGTTTTATGGCAAATATTTATTTTATCGAATATATACGTCATACATATTTGAGGCAATAAAACCTTTAACAATACCTTATCTAATCGCTCCACACATGCACTATGTCAGTGTCGATTTCCTTCGTGACCTAGTAATATGAAATGACAGCAAAATGTCCTTTGTTAAGCCAGTTAGAAATGTCGCTACCCAGGGACATTAGTGTCATATATATTTATAACAATAATGTCACTATGCCTATTTCTTTCCTTTTTCATCTACGTTTTCCTCGTCGTACAATCGTAATAACTGATCAGTCATTAGAAAATATTGAATATCTTGCAAAATGGAATAACATGATAAATGACCGTTGCCATTTTGAAGATGGTTTAGTGTGCCCGCTTAATTGAACAGTTATTGCTGATTTGACCTAATCAGGTATGTTGACTGGTAGGTCTCGCCAGTATCCGACGTCATGACCACAATCGATAACCCTAGCAATGTGCAGTGACTACGCAATACGTGCTAATATTACGCGCAATAAACGGTCCGAACACGCCTCTTAATACTAGCCAACTGATATTTTGTCACCTTTTGGCTGCGCAGTTTCAAATACAGATTTATCTCACACACGACTACACTATTCCTAATCTCTGAATATTGACATTCTGACAATTATGTTGTTGAACAATTGCTATAAGATTTCTGTATAGGGTACTCCAGAATGTGACTTTACATTTTGTGTCGTTCTCAGTATTTGAACTGTCTTCGGAATAGTTTAATCCAGATTCTGTGATACTCGGGTATTTAGCCTTGTATTTTCATTGGTCCACATATAATCTTTGTGGACATGAATTGATTTTAGCATACGAAAGAATATGACAAACGTAATAAAATTTTCCGGACCAGTTACAACCATATTCCTACTGCTTTTAACGACACCGATAGGTACATACTTTCCATTAGAAAACCGCATGCAAATTTTATTTTTAACAACGAATCCGAAACTGTTTCCCCTAAAACAGGTTTAACGTCTTTTCAATTATGATATTCAAATTAAGATTAGATTTGTAATGATTTTTATTTCAACGGCAAAGTAAATGCTTGTCTGTAGAAAAACATAAATGTATTGAACTATTTCCATATATGTTATCTGGAATATATCGTGGGTATACTAAAAGAGTATTAATTTTCTGCCGAAGGATATAAAGCCCTTTCTTGAAATTCTGTTTGCTTACCTGTATTACATATTGGTAGTTGCTATTGCATTAGTTGTAAATGGAGCGAAGATTTCCATTGGTCTGAACGTAACCATGTGAACAGGCTGATGATGATATTTTCAGCAGATATTATCTATCTATCTATCTATCTATCTATCTATCTATCTATCTATCTATCTATCTATCTATCTATCTATCTATCTATCTATCTATCTATCTATCTATCTAGCTAGCTAGCTAGCTAGCTAGCTAGCCAGCTCCAGGTCTTCACGAGAGGCTTAACTAAGCCCGGCGAAACCTGTTAAATGAACTGGAGAAGGGACAACAGGCGAATTTCTGTCGCCTCAAAACCAGTCTCTCTGGGCAAATCGGGCTTGTTAACCTTGGGTTCACCCATATATGAGAAGGTAAACTCTGACTTCAAGCCTTCGCTGCCTTGCGACTGTAACCTCTCATAAAAGACTAAGGGAGTAAAATTTAACAGAAATTCCGGAGATGTAGTTGCTAAGGCGATATGGCATCGTTTTCAGTGTCATTTCATCAACTCATGTGACCCGACTGGTGCCACGACATATCGGCATGTCCATTCCTTTGGATCCATTAGCTGCGTGGAGAGAGAGAGAATCAGCTGCATGGGCAACAACTGATTCTCTATATCACCCTACCCAGACTTGCTCCCTGGAGAGGACACTCCAGCTTCGCTTTACAGCATCGACACAACATGGAAAGCTGCAGTTTACCGCTTATAAGTCATCGATTGATTGGCGTAGTCAGACGCCATGGGTTGCTCCCGACGGTGCGAGAGACCAACATCGAGATCACCGCACTACAAGAGACTCCTCTGTCAGATTCCAGGTCCCTCAGAGAATATAAGACGCAATATCCAGACAAGGCTTCGGGATTCACGTATGCCCTCTCCAAGACGGTTGATTCAGAACCCTGCAGCGGCAGTACCAAAGAGAGATGGGATCACATCAGAGAGACTATATACAGCTTAGCCACACGAACCTAGGGTACGAAACAGTCAAAGAACAACTACTGGTTTAAGGATAACACTGCCACAATCACGCCAACCCTGGAATACAAACGACCCCCCTGACAGAGGACTCTACAGGCATACAGGTCTACCAGAAACAAAGTGCAGAGGTTAGCACGGCAGTGCGGCAATGAATACTGGCTTCAGCTCTGTCAGACCATCCAGTCAGCAGCAGATATCGGAAACATCAGAGGCATGTACGATGGCATAAAGCAAGAAATGGGTCCCACAATGAAAGTGATAGCACCACTCAAGTCTGCCACAGGCGATTCCATCCACGACAAGGGCAAGCAGATGGAGCGTTTGGTGGAGTACTGCTCTGAACTGTACTTTAGAGAGAACCACTTGACCAACGATTCCCTTAACGCCATTGAAAACCTCATGGCCCAGCTAGACGGGAAACCTGCTTTTGCAGAATTAAGAAAGGCCTTAGAGAAATTGTCCTTAGGTAAAGCTGCTGGGAAAGATTGTCTCGCAGAAGAAGTCTTCCATAGCGGCTCCAGCGTCCTGCTCACAAACCTGCACCACCTCCTCTATCATTTTTGAGATGTGGGTGCTATGCCTCAGGACATGAGAGACGCCAACATTGTAACCCTGTACAAGAACAAAGGAGACAAATTCAACTGCAAGAACCACATGGGCACATCCCTTCTCAGCACTGTAGGTAAAGTCATCGCATGCGTAATCCTGAATAGACTGCAGACGACGCTTGCTAACTAGTGTATCCAGAGTCACATTGCGAGTTCCGCGCAGAGAGGTCCACAATCGATATGATATTTTCTTTCAGGCAACTGCAGGACAAATGCAAAAAACAACACAAAACCATCGTTCTGGTGTTTATAGACATCACCATGGCGTTCGATCTGGTCAGCAGAGACGGACTCTTCACCATCCTGGCGAAGATTGGGTGCCCTCCAAAGCTGCTAAGCATGATCCAGTCCTTCCACAATGACATCAAAGGCAAAGTGCAGTACGATTGCTCAATGCCCGACCCCTCCACCATCTGCAGCGAAGTGAAACAGGGTTGCGTCCCAGCCCCACGCTCTGAGGCATCTTCTTCTCTGTCCTGCTCAAGCATGCGTTTGGGACGCCGCGGAAGGGATGTACCTGGACATTCGATCAGACGCCAAACTGTTCAACCTGGCACGACTAAAGGCAAAGAGCAAAGTGCGTGAAGCAGCCATCAGGGATATGCACTTCGCAAACGATGAGGTCGTAGCCACTCACACAGAAGCCGAGTTACAGCGCCTGATGCACCGCTTTGCTACAGCGTGCGGTAGGTTTGGGCTGACCATCAGCCTAAAGGAAACAAACGTGTTGGCTCAGATCGCGAACACCCCACCCCCCAATAATTGTCATAATCAACAACTACAAACTTGAGGCAGTCAGTCAGTTCACGTACCTCGGCTCTACCATCACCAACAATTTTTTGTTCAATGCTGATCTCAACAAGCGGATTGTAAAAGGATTAACAACTTTCTCCAGGTTGTCGCAAAGAGTGTTGATCTACAGTATGCTGACACTGAACACTAAGATTTCCGTGTACCGTGCTTGCGTGCTAAGCACTCTCCTGTATGCCAGTAAAACCTGAATTCTGAACGCCTCACAAGAGAAAAGACTGAGCGCCTTTCACAAGCGATGTCTCAGACGTATACTCGGGATAACGTGGATTGATCGAGTAACAAACAAGAGAGTGCTTGAACGTGCCAAGATTCCCATCATGGTCACAGTCCTGATTGCCACTGTACATGAAATCTACGACATAAGGCAGTATTGGATGCCATGTCACATTCCAACTTTCGAACGTTTTCAGATCAACACGAAAATAATATCATGAAGGAATATTGGATGCCTTGTAACATTTCAGCATTGAAACAGCTGGAGATATAATTGACTCTTATGCTTGAAATAGTGTTGGATGCCATGCATCATTTCCATCTTCGAACTGCTACAGAACTACATGAGTATTATATCGTTAAGATTGTTCGATGCCACAAATTAATGTCAACCCTGAACCTAGTACAGATCTACGTGAATATATCGTTGAGAATGTTGGCTGTCACGTAACATTTCAAACTACAAACAATAGGAGATCTATATGGACGTTAAGCCATCAAAAACTGTTGGATGCTCTTTAAAATTTCTGAATAATTGAGAAACATTTGTATTTTGCATTACAAGCGACATTCTGCTCACTATTAATATGCAATGATATTACTACTACTACTACTACTACTACTACTACTACTACTACTACTACTAATAATAATAATAATAATAATAATAATAATAATAATAATAATAATAATAATAATAATCATTTTGCAAGTTTATATTATTAGGAATTGTAATATAACTGTTTACACGCTATGCGGGGTTCAGAATAAACCAACAAAAATCGCAGGTATGTTTAGCATCATTCACCAGAGATGCGCGACAGCTGCTAATGAATATTACTTGAAACAAGATGAAGAAAATATGGCAGTGCATATGACAGGTATAGGTCATGATGATGAGTACGAAAGGTATAGGACATGATGTTGAGTATGAAAGGTCTAGATCATGATGATGAGAATGAAAGGTCTAGGTCCTGATGATGAGTATGAAAGGTCTCGGGCATGATGATGAGTATGAAAGGTCTAAATCATGATTATGAGTACGAAAGATCTAGGTCATGATGATGAGTATGAAAGGTCTAGGTCCTAATGATGAATATGAAAGGTCTCGGTCATGATGATGAGTATGAAAGGTCTAGATATGGTGATAAGTATGAAAGGTCTAGGTCATGATGATGAGCATGAAAGGTCTAGGTCTTGATGATGAGTACGAAAGGTCTAGGTCATGGTGATAATTTTTGAAAGGTCTAGGTCATAATGATGAGTATGAAAGGTCTAGGTCATGGTAATAATTTTGAAAGCTCTAGGTCATGATGATGAGTATGAAAGGTCTAGGTCATGGTGATAATTTTGAAATGTCTAGTTCATGATGATGAAAATGAAAGGTCTATGTCATGGTGATAATTATGAAAGGTCTTGGTCATGATGATGAGAATGAAAGGTCTAGGTCCTGATGATGATTATGAAAGGTCTCGGGCATGATGATGACTATGAAAGGTCTAGGTCATTATGATGAAAATGAAAGGTCTAGGACATGATGAGTATGAAAGGTCTAGGTCATGACGATGAGTATGAAAAGTCTAGGTCATGGTGATAATTATGAAAGGTCTAGGTCATGATGATGAGAATGAAAGGTCTAGGTCATGACGATGAGTATGAAAAGTCTAAGTCATGGTGATAATTTTGAAAGGTCTAGGTCATGATGATGAGAATGAAAGGTCTAGGTCATGGTGATATTTATGAAAGGTCTAGGTCATGATGATGAGTATGAAAGGTCTAGGTCCTGATGATGAGTATGAAAGGTCTCGGGAATGATGATGAGTATGAAAGGTCTAGTTCATTATGATGAGTATGAAAGGTCTAGGACATGATGAGCATGAAAGGTCTAGGTCATGACGATGAGTATGAAAGGTCTAGGTCATGGTGATAATTATGAAAGGTCTAGGTCATGATGATGAGAATGAAAGGTCTCGGTCATGACGATGAGTGTGAAAGGTCTAGGTCATGGTGATAATTATGAAAGGTCAAGATCAAAAGAATGTATTTTGTACCTAAATGTCAACAATCTTTATAACTTGGCCAAGCGCTAATCCATGCTGATCAGGAAGAAAAGGACAGATGGGCAGCTGATGAACAAATTCGATTAGTAGAGGAAACTTTGCTTGAAATCCCAGACGACGGTTATACTGTTTTCAATTTATAGTGGTTTCGGAAATTATATTACATCTGCATGACATTTTCAAGCGCTCCTCATTAGCTACAGATAAATTAGTTCCAGACAACCATGTTTATAGGAATTGCTAAAAACGTTAATAAATTATTATATAGGTACAAAGTCAACAGTACTAAGATTATTCTTTATAGCTGAAAAAAGGCATATGCCAGTTGTTATAAAATATACGGGCTTTAAAGGATTTCAAACTTAGAGAGATAGAGAATTGCATGGTTTGATTAACAAGCATGGTGTTGCAATAAACTGAATACAGTCTTGACACAAATGTAACACTTTTCGCCGGTTTCATAGGCGGTCTAGAACACGAACTTAAAAGTCGAAAAATAAATTAGGCTGAAATGGGGCGTATTCGTTTCTATATATTTCGTGTTCATTGCAATACCAGACTAACACATAGTACTGAGAAGTATATATGGTGATCCAAGCGTAATAAATGTGATTGAGAACGAAATTTAATAGTTTACATAACGATTTGTCAGAATTCATGTTTTCATCAATAGGAGATGTACATGTGGACATACAAAATACTGTTACTTTCATTCACACACACACACACACACACACACACACACACACACACATATATATATATATATATATATATATATATATATCACGCACTTGACAGTATTCGTCGTAATCCTTGGGATAATAAAAATGGGCTTAAGTTTATATTTCCTAAAATAATAAAAATCATTTATAATTTATTTTACAACGACACATTTGTTCGCGGAATTAGAAACTGATGTGCGGCATTTTCCAATGAGTTGCGAGGAAGCACAGCAGCGCACCTTAGAGGAAACATTGGTCCATGCATGTGTGGTAGTAATGTCTGGGCCCAAAGAATGTCGCTAATTGCTGATAAATGAGATTCTAGAGTCTAGTCGTAATTTACTCAGGGAAACATTATACCAATTAAGGCTGTGTCCTTATCTCGTCTAAGCATTGTTCGCTCCGTTAGCATTAAGTTGCCAGTAAAATAGGCTGATATTCAAAATGGATGTCCATTATTCTAGAATTAGAATACAGCTAATATATTAACAGCTTGACAGTTTGAAGTGTTCAGGAAGATGATAAAAGGAGATGAATAATAGAGCGCGGGTAATACACAAAGATGCTCTCTCTCTCTCTCTCTCTCTCTCTCTCTCTCTCTCTCTCTCTCTCTCTCTCTCATACACACACATACACGGACGTATTTCCATTTTCAACACTCCTGTCCTCTCTCGAAAGATTATTTCATTCGAGCATTATTTCAAATCTGATATAATCATACTACATTTGGAGAAGTTGTTTAAAATGTTCTGTCTACATCCTTTATATTAATCAAATACGAGGCCGGAATGGCCGAGTGGTCTACCGTTACAGATTAATGGTCGAGTGGTCTACCGTTACAGATTACTGCCATCTCACTTCTGTGTGGGTTCCAGTCTCAGATTCGGTCAATATGAGTATTTTTGACGGCATGCCAGTAACTTCTCGTGGGTCGGTGGTTCTTCTGGGGTTTTCCCTGGTTCTTCGTCCACCATTGATACTGGCTGCCATGTATAGCCTATCTTGTTGTGAAAATGGCGTTAAACTCAACAACAACAACATTAATCAAATGACTATGAAGAATCAAAACAATCTCCTTCTTTATTATACTTTTATTTTTGCTTAAATTTAATTTTTTGTAGTTTGTTGACATTTAGAATTGATTTTTTGTTTGCTATGAAATTATTAGTCAAATTAAAGCGTGTGGATAAAGAACGGCTGGATCATTGCTGGATAAAGAGATTATTTTATCAACCAAAGACTAAGCGTCTATACATAAAAATGAGAAGGAACTCATTTGAATGGCAAATTAAAAGCCACAGTTTCGGTTGATTCATTTGTGCCTGTAAACGCGTCTTCATTCTCATGATATAGATACACAGATATACCTACCTACCTACCTACCTGCCTGCCTGCCCTCCCCCCATACATACATACATACATACATACATACATACATACATACATACATACATACATACATACATACATACATACATACATACATACATACATACATACATACAGCTGTCTTTACAAACATATCAGATAATGAGGGTCAATATGTAAAAATATATTGGATATTTTTTGTTATTGAGTTGTTATTGTTAATTGAAATAAAGTAATTATACATATAATGCAATTATCACATTGACAGGCTTTACGGTCAAAATGTGTCCACTCGTCTCATTAATTATTTCTAAACAAATCCAATCGTATTGAATATATCGGAGGAACTCTTTATCTGCGTCATTATATCGTTACATGATACTGCCTGTGGTTTGGGTACTTCCAAAACTGACTGGTGCTCTATTTATTATCTTTAACAGTCATACGTTATATAAAGAACTCTGCTCCTATTTATTATCTTTACTGTGACATAAAGCACGTTGCTGTATAATTTTAGAGTCATTTAGTAGGATATTTAGTACTTACACCTCTTTATTTACTTACGTAGTTATGTACATATTTGTGTACTTCATTTCAAACTGGGACTAAGATACACAGGGACAGTAAATTCAGTATCTACCCTACGATACATAATCCGCTATCTTTCGATATATAGATTAAGGGACTTACAGTTTTGGACATCCAAGAAAACCACAGGATTTACAGTGCATTCAAGGGACGAAAGAGCTTTATTCAGGTACATATTTTGCAAATCACACACCTTCGCAATTTAATCATTGACAGAGAAATTACAATCGCGATTTTATATGCAAAAGATACATTAATTAAAAAATGCAATCTACTTAAACCATTTGAATAATGTCTTTTTAAACTTTGATGCTAAAGTTCACATTTTGATATTTTACAAATTTGCTTTTGATAAATTCCTTATTTTGTTAAAGATAGTTTACTGTTTTTGTAAAGAGCAACAACAACAACAATGACAATAATAATAATAATAATAATAATAATAATAATAATAATAATAATAATTTTAATAATAATAATAATAATAATAATAATAATAATAATAATAATAATAATAATAATAATAATAAATGTCCTCAGAACAACTAAAACGTTTCCTAGAGTAAGTTTTCTTTTCAGCTTAGATGCTTTAAATTATGTTTCTGAAACGTTTAAAATGCAGAAGATCTGGGGACTACTCTATCTAGACCCCCACCGCGTGATTGGGAAACGTCAGAGGGGTCAAATATTTAAGGTTAAGGTGCATCTTTTCATTAAGAGAATTCACACTTGGTTCAATTGGGCAAGCTCTTAAGTTATTTTATTTAGACATCTCAAATGTACGAGTCTACTTTACTCAGTGAACTCATACCGTAATTTTTTAAAATTAGAAACCTAAACATTTGGAGTCCGCCTCAGTAAGTTGAAATCAGATATTATTTATTTCGATTTAGACAATTTTGTTTCAATTAATGCCTCGCGACTCCTGTCTGGTATGCATAACTTGTTAAAGCTTCTGAGATGTTCTATCATTATTCTAATACCAAATGCCTTTATATCTGTTATTCCCTGTCTCTATCATTTTAAAAAAATTGAGCATTTTCCATAAAAGTGCAAAAGATGTTTTGAAAGAATTAGGAATGAAGTCTGTATTTGTTTTAATTGTAATTACTTAATATGGTGGGTAGCTATTCCAAAAATGACAAATATGTGTTCCTAGGTTCGTACTACCCTGGGTCGGTGGTTCTTTCCGGCGTTTTCCCTGGTTCTTCATTCACCATTAATACTGCCCACCATGTATAGCCTATCTTGTGCTGAAAATGACGTTAAACACAACAACAACAACATTAATCAAATTACTATGAACGCTCCAAAAAATGCCCTTTTTTAATATAATTTCATATTTGCTTAAATGTATTTGTTTTTGTAATTTGTTCACATTTAGAATTGATTTGTTTGTTTGGTATGAAATTATTAGCCAAATTAAATCCTTTGGATGAAGAAAGGCTGGAGCATTTCTCGATAAGAGGTTATTTATCAAGCAATTTAAGCATCTATAAATAAAAATGACAAGGAACTCATTTGAATGGTAAATGAGACACTACAGTTTCGGTTGATTCATTTGTGCCTGTAAACGCGTCTTTTTAATTGAGTCTCATGATATAGGTACACAGATGTACCTACCTAACTACCTACATATCTACCTACCAACATACATTTATAGGTACAAAATACCTACCTACCTACCTACCTACATACCTACCTACCTACATACCTACATACATACATACATACAGCTGTCCCTACAAATATATCAGATAGTGAGCGTCAATATTTAGTATAAATATCATGCATTTATATTGTTATAGAATTGTTACTGTTAATTGCAATAAATTAATTAGACATATAAAGCAATTATCACACTGACAGGCTTAAAGGTCAAAACGTGTCCACTCGTCTCAGTAATTATTTTATTATTGACATGCTTATGGATTTGTTGTATTTCGTTCAGCCAGAACATGAAATTTCAAAATGACTGATACAATTCACCATTAATCGTTACCACTCGCTTTATCAGAGTTTAGTACATACCTAAGTGAAAGCCATTATTTTTAATATATGCCTTAAAACTAATCGAACCCATTAAAATCTTGGGTCTTTTCCTGCCTTGCAAACCCAACTACCCTATTAAACCATATGTCAGTCCTACCTTTGACATGATAATATATACCAGCCTTGTCAATACAAAAACTGAACTTTAAAATGTTCAAGAGGTTTTACTATAAATGATGACATCTGAGACAAGTCCTTCCAGTGTTCCCATCACGATTGTAAGGGACCGAACTCTCCAAAGTTATGATCTGCACAAGAATGTATCCTGATGGCTGAACAGTTGGTGGAAAGATTGCTGTAGTTTTCATTAAGAGAAATCAAATTTGAAACAAACCTCAATTACCAGATGGTACATCGATATTTACAGCAGAATTTAGGGCCAAAGACATTGTATTGAAATATAGCTCGAAACTAAACTGATTTTAATCTCTGTCATCTTACCCGATTTACTATCAGTACTTCAGTCACGTCATAACAGGAAGTCAGAAAACAAATCATTGATCAATATTCCTATTAAACATACCATGTTGTGTACCTGTCTCTATATATAATACGTTCTTGGTTACTTGGTCATTACCGCAATAAACGCAATGAAAGAAGAAGAGTCAACTCTGCTACAATAGTGAGATCCTTACCGCGATACACTGGTTTTAAACCTGGCATCAATCAAACGCCCTTATTTAAGTAAGTGGCAGGCATCTCTGAGTGGTGCTGTCACTGACAATGTTGTCAAACCAAACATATGAGATATCTCCATCCGACAGAACCATCCGTAAAGACGAAGTAATCATCGCAAAAATTAAAATTGGTGATACTTACATAACACACTATAACATATTAAAGAGTAAAGACCCTCTTGAATGCGTTTCATTGAACAACCTTTTACAGTGAAGCACTTTGTTTTAATCCCCATCATACACGCAATCATTACAATGGTTTGAATATGAAGGAGCTTTTTAATACAGTAAACGTGACTTGTACTTTAAATTTCTTGGATGAAGTTAATATTTATTCTAAAATATAGCTTATGTCTAACCTATTTCCTTTAAATAATTTAACCAACATGTGTACTGCAATCACCCAAAATTATCTGCATTGTCTATTTACCTTTCACGCACACCATGTACAGTCACCATTGATAGCCAACCTTCAAATAAAACCTTCACCATCTATTCATTTTGTTTTTTGTCCTCATGTGTGTCAGTATGTGTGTGTGTGTGTGAATTGGATTTTTAAAGTTACTGGCTTTAACAATTTGTCAGTTATACAGTTATATTGCTGTGATATCTGCAGTGTGACAGTTTATAGTGTGTCTAGCACTGGAGCATTATACTAGAAACATTTAGCATTGTGTCCAATCCAGTGACATTATCCTGACAGCAGGCCGACCAGTTTAAACATAAACCATCTTAATGCTGAGCGCCAAACCTTTGATATTACTCGACCGGGTTCGAATCCGGGACCTCCCGCATCCGAGGCGGATGCTACAACCATTTAGACTACCAGAACGGTTTTATTTATTCGTTAATAATGAATTACTTTTCATACGTAAATCATTTTACACACATTTTTGTGGCGCTAGTACGCCGTAAAGCAAAGACCCATCAATCAATCGAACTGTTTATACGACTATTAGGATTTTGTAAGGTTACTTCTTTTCACTTTTGAATGATTTCAAGTGTGAGTGAATTTAGTTTCTTTTTATTTGGATTACGTTTTGAAAGTCTTTTTCGGGCTCATAATGTATTCCAAATTTACAAAACAAAGTTCAGGATTGTTTTAAGTGGAATCAAGTTCTGTGCCATTTCATGAGCAATTAGTCTATTTAAAGGGAAGTGTACAGCAAAGAAAACGGAAGTAGCCTAAGTGAACAGGAACTATTATACAATTTTCAGCAGGACTAGTTATTCCCTTATAGTTACATACATCCGATTGTGACAATTATGTCACTGAAAAATTGCAATAAATGTGCTACTCCGTTCCTATCTTCGATTACTACAAAGCTATGCCTTTGTTTTATAATTACTGCCATTGACGTGTTTCGGCTATTTGTGACTGGAAAAATGAAACTATTTATTATTGCTATTACAGTATTACATATGTATGAATTAGTTATTACTGCTATCAAAATAGTACACACGCATGAATTAGTTATTATTGTTCATGAGTAATATACATGCATGAATTTTTTTTACTACTGAGTATTATACATGCATCAATTAGTTTTTACTACTGAGTATTGCATCAATTAGTTTTTACTACTGAGTATTGCATCAATTAGTTTTTACTACTGAGTATTGCATCAATTAGTTTTTACTACTGAGTATTGCATCAATTAGTTTTTACTACTGAGTATTGCATCAATTAGTTTTTACTACTGAGTATTGCATCAATTAGTTTTTACTACTGAGTATTGCATCAATTAGTTTTTACTACTGAGTATTGAATCAATTAGTTTTTACTACTGAGTATTGCATCAATTAGTTTTTACTACTGAGTATTGAATCAATTAGTTTTTACTACTGAGTATTGCATCAATTAGTTTTTACTACTGAGTATTGCATCAATTAGTTGTTGCTACTGAGTATTGCATCAATTAGTTTTTACTACTGAGTATTGCATCAATTAGTTTTTACTAATGAGTATTGCATCAATTAGTTGTTGCTACTGAGTATTGCATCAATTAGTTTTTACTACTGAGTATTGCATCAATTAGTTTTTACTAGTGAGTATTGCATCAATTAGTTTTTACTACTGAGTATTGCATCAATTAGTTTTTACTACTAAGTATTGCATCAATTAGTTTTTACTACTGAGTATTGCATCAATCAATTTTTACACTACTGAGTATTGCGTCAATTAGTTTTTACTACTGAGTATTGCATCAATTAGTTTTTACTACTGAGTACTGCATCAATTAGTTTTTACTACTGAGTATTGCATCAATTAGTTTTTACTACTGAGTATTATACACGCATCAATTAGTTTTTACTACTGAGTATTATACATTGATCAATTAGATTTTACTATTGAGCATTTCGCATGCATGGAATAGTTATTATTGATACTAAGTGCATGGATTAGTTGCAATAGCTTTTGAGTAATATACATGTATATTAGTTATTTTAGCTATTGAGCATTATACATGCATTTTAGTTACTTTAGCTATTGAGTATTATACATGCATAGAAGTTATTTTAGCTATTGAGCATTATACATGTATATTAGTTATTTTAGCTATTGTCTATCATACATGCATATTAGTTATTTTAGCTATTAAGTATTATACATGCATGAATTAGTTATTATATGTATTGAGTATTATACATGCATGAAATAGGTATTATGGATATAGACAGGATTACGCATTTATGACATTAGCTAGTGTTCTATGGAGAGTAGTGTGTATGCAAGATGTATGCAATAAATTAGTTTTTACTGGTATTGAGGGTATTACACATGGATGAAATTAATCATTAGTAGCATTGAGTATTACACATGAATGAAATTAATCATTAGTAGCATTGAGTATTACACATGAATGAAATTAATTATTGGTATTGAGTATTACACATGAATGAAATTAATTATTGGTATTTTTACACATGTATGAAATTAATTATTAGTGTTATCGCGTATTAATTAAAGAATGAAATTCGTTATATTTAAATTCAGAGTATGTTGAGCATTACAAATGCATGATATTATTTATGTTGAGCATTGTAAATGCATGATATTAGTTATGTTGAGAATATTATGTTGAGAATATTATATATGCATGGAAATAGATAATGCCGTTGATAGTGATACAATAGCATGAAGGTAGTTATTATTACTATTGAATAATATACATGCATGAAAATAGTTGTCGTTGCTATTAATTGCATTATATACGCATTTCATTAGCTAATATTGCTAATGAGTATTATACATGCATGAAATTAGTTGTTTTTTGCTTTTGAGCATTAGGCATGTATACTATTAGCTACCGTTGCTATTGAGTATTATACCTGGATGAAATTAGTTATGTTTGTTATTGAGCATTGGACATGCATACTATTAGCTACTGTTGCTATTGAGTGTGATACCTGCATGACATTAGTTATTTTTGCTATTAAGCATTAGACATGTATGCTTTTAGCTACTGTTGGTATTGAGTATTATACCTGCATGACATTAGTTATTGTTGCTATTGAGCATTGGACATGCATACTATTAGCTACTGTTGCTATTGAGTGTTATACCTGCATGACATTAGTTATTGTTGCTATTGAGCATTGGACATGTATACTATTAGCTACTGTTGCTATTGAGTATTATACATGCATGATATTAGTTACTATTTGTATTGATTGTGCATTAGACATGTATATCATTAGCTACTGTTGCTATTGAGTATTATATCTGCATGACATTAGTTATATTTGCTATTGAGCATTAGACATGGATACTATTAGCTAATGTTGCTATTGAGTGTTATACCTGCATGACATTAGTTATTTTTGCTATTGAGAATGAGACATGTATACTTTTAGCTACTGTTGCTATTGAATATTATACCTGCATGACATTAGTTACTATTTGTATTGAGACTAATATGAACGACTTTCATATGCTTTCATATTTCTAGTTTAAGTATGCCTAGGTCATCTGAGTATTAAATTAGTAATATTTACCAATGGGACGGTCACTTGTAATTCAAAGCGACTCATATCCGGAACACAGTCAGCAAGTTTAAACATATATCATACATATTCTTAAACAAATCATATAGTCCTTTTGATTAATACTAAGATTGCGTATGTTACTGTTTAAAAAAATGTAAAAATAGTCTTTTCTTTCCTCAGATGGATTCTGATCTTGAATCGTCTGCCATATTAGTTTATGTATTACTACTTCCATTTTTAACCTTCGTGTTTCAGTGTGTCACATAAAGACATTGAATTGTTTTTTGGAAACATAAAAATATGATAATAAATATGGCGAATGTCCAAATACTGAAAAGAAAGTTGTTTTGTTAGAAAACGAATTACCGCGTTTGTCCTGTCATTGCCATCATAGTGCGAATAGTATGCTTATACAAATACTATGCTACGTTATCGTATCTAATACCTATACTGATAACTCTTGTTGTGTGTGTGTGTATATGTGTGTGTGTGTGTGTGTGTGTGTGTGTGTGTGATTTTTAAAGTAGCCTTAACAATGCTTCAGTCATATCGCTACGATGTCTGTAGTGTGGCAGTTTATAGTGATATCTAGCACTGGGGCATCATGCCGCGTACATGTAGCATCATGTCCAACCCAGTCACATTATCCTTACCCCAGGCCGACCAGTCCTAACACTAACCTCTTAATGCTGAACGCCAAGCGAGGCAGATGTTAGTACTACTTTTTATGTCTTTGGTATGACTCGGCCTAGGCTCGAACCCACGACCACCCGCTTCCGAGGCGGACACTCTAACCACTAGGCCACCGGAGCAGTGTCCTGTTAAATATAAACTTTAGGAGAGAAGGAAAGCTCCAATGTTAATTACAAGGAACAGAAGTAATATTTTGTAAAATGCCTAAATAAAGACTATGATGACGCTAAAAAGAACAATGCAAATTTTGGTTCCAAATATACAAGTGAGATCTCAGGACCTGATATTTACTAAAACGATCTCATTTATTGTAGTTGGTCTGTGAAAAGGACCTCGAACTTAGGTTCATGTTTAAGGAATAAGACATTTGTAACTACTTGTATATTCAATGTTTGGCTATGTTAACGAGCACATGAATTTTCAGCGTATATTGCTATCTTCCATTCATCGCATACGTCCGGTTATCAGAGTATTGAATTAATCTGCAGATTATTTTGCAATTCAAGTCAAGATGCTCGCTGCATGTTTAAGGAATACATCCTTTTCATAAGTCTCTAACTTTTGTGGGTTGACCACGTGAATAGTTAGCATGTGACATGCTGGTGTATATTCGTGTTTATGGGCATATTGATGTTTTCAAAAGGAAAGGATGAAGGAACCACAATGATGCTATTATCCAAAGTATGGGTCTTGTCTCGAAACGTAATTTATTACTATCAGCCTTGTTACAAATTCACGATGTATTGGCAATTTAAAACGTTAGCTTGTCAACATTTCAGTTGTGATTTTCTACAAATACAGCGATGTATTTGGAGGCCTCGTACATTTCCGTCAAGGATGATAACGTATCAACAAATAAGCAGTCATAAGTAAAGAAATGAATGAAAACATTTGTTGCTTTTGCTGTGCCAATAATTGTCGATGCTTAATTGTATGATTAAAACTAAGAATATGCGCAACCGATGCAAGAAAATTGTATCACTTCCTTGGTGACGGTTTACAGCGTGAGTATGATAGAGTGTAACACTTCACCACTAAATTGTGGGAGTTGATGTCCTTTTCCGTTCTTCGCATATTGTACTCGAGCACGTAAATCTATGACATATGATGCATCTCAATTGAAGTTAGCGTATTTAATGTCATGGTACAGACCCTTAAAAGGCACTTACGTCAATAAACGCGTCAAACAGCCGGTTTAAAATTTTCGCATAAAAACTAATTGGTTTATAATATTACAGCGAGCATCGAGCGCTTTCGTGTCCATGTGCAGTAACAGGAACAGAAAACAAAAGCATGTATGCTCGTTAATTCTTGTACAAAATAAAGGATCATTACATGCAAGCTGATTCGACGACTGGTACGTTGGCTGCACTTAACTTTTTCTTCCTGGGGCAGCGCGGTACCGAGAATCATATGAGGGGATTATTTTCTCATGAAAGTACCAACGTCTAAGGTCTATTGAGAAAAAAAACCACTTCAGTGATTTAAAAAAAATAAAACTCTGTCGTTTCTGAGAATAGACCAAAGGTTTAGCAGGTAAATACGTAAAATAACACTGATTATGGTCAAGACTTTGATAAAGGTCGGTTTCTGTGGAGCAGACGAGTTGAAATTCCACTGTGTGCGTTGTTATTTCTTTCCTGGGAAAGAACACTATGCACTAGAACCAGTGTGTACATTTCATTTATCTGCACTAACCATGCATCTCATCCATGCAACTGGAAAAGATAAAAGGGTTGCATTGTTTCAGTCAATCCAAGCAACATGAAAATCATTTGTTTTAGGTATGGCCCGGAGACAGGAAATGTATAAAACTGCACCAGGACATCATGAAAATCCGATCTTGATACAGAGATAAGGTCTCACATTGCTGCTATTCTTGTGTATAAGAATATAAAAATATTCCATTGTAAATTTTGTTTTCGAATCTTTTGAGAGATACCAAAGTATCAAAGGATAATAAAAATATTTTTCAGTCTCATGCAATTCACAGATTGACAAATGCTTACATATACTGATGTTGCAGTCTGGTAGCTAAGTTAAGCGTAATTTTTGATGTACAGATCTGTTTATGTTTTGTCAGGAAAATGGGTTGTAATGAAGATAGTAAAACACATACTGTGCAACCAGAGCGTCCTCAAAATTGTTTGATATGTCGCAAAATATCTTTAGTTAACTTATCTTGTGAAGAACAAACATTTTGAATTACATTCATTAGACGAAACCTATCACGTTCCGGGACCACGTGACGAAAGACTATGTCACCGTGTTATCCAAAAGTTAAAAAATTCATTGATTTAAAAAAATATTAAAATCTTATTCTTAGTTGACAATAAACGATCTAGCATGAATATCTCCAAATAAAACGATAATTAGTTCATGTGAGTGACGGAAATATTTCAATTGCTGCGTATTACATGGTTGTGCAATAATTTCGTACCCTTTCGCTTTTTCAATTTTCCCCCCAAATTATGAAAATTTATTCGCTTTGTCCACCCAAGCATTTTTTTGTTGTTTAACTCTACTAGTCATAGAGAAGTAGAGATGATGACATGATCTCTCGTCCGTCATCTGTGTTTTAGCATCAGTTTGTTAGCTCTACTCCTCTTTGACTACTAAGAGAAAGACTTCAAACTTCACACACACATTCATCCTATCGTCTGGTTAGTCTGAAATGAAAACGGTCTTGTTAAAAAAATATCCAGTGTAGCCGCCACACATGGAACTTTGAAAATAGTGTTAACCCTTGACTGGATAGCGTATCAACAAGAGGTCTTATAATATTTAGTTGGCTTAAAAATTAAAAATTGTGCCGATCTGTTATCTAGCATGGCCGACACAGCAGCGATCTTTATAAATTGTTATCACTATTTCTCCTGAATGGATGGACATATCAACAAGGGTTTTGACTTGAAGATTTCATGTGATGTCTAGTTTGTTCCGAATAAACATCGCACCCATCTGATACTAAGTATGGGCCGTCACAGAAGCCACGTTGAAACTAAAATATCTCTATCGCTACTTTTCTTCCAGTGATGATCATATCAACGTGAGGCTTTCACAAATCTACTTTTTATAATGTTTAGTTGGTCTTACATGAAATTGGTGCCGATCTCATGCCCACTTAGGCCTCCATAGGAGCCATCTTTAACGCCTTGTAAAGCTACTTCACTCGAATGAGTGTCATATCGACAAGGGGTTTCACTAAAATACACTATGTACTGTCTAGTTATTTTAAATATAAATGGTGTCAATCTGGTATGTAATAAGGTCTCCGTTGGAAGACATTTTGAAAATCTGGTTATTGCTACGTCTTCTGAATGTATGGCTGCTGTTTAGTTGGTCCTTAACCAAAATCGTACCGATATGACGTCAAATACGGCCTCAACAGCAGCCATTATGAAACTCCTGTTATCACTACTCTTTCTTAATGATTGGTTTTATCAATGTGGTATTTTCAAAAAAATATTTATTTTAATGTCTTGCTGGGGCTGAACAATTTTGATGCCGATCGGACATCAGAATGCGGCCGTCATCATTCAAAACTGATCACATTTCTTAAACAGAAGTTCATATTGACATGGGGTTTTTACCTAAAACTTAAAATGGTGTCCTTTAACAGAAGTTCCTGTTGACATAGGGTTTTTACCTAAAACTTATAATGGTGTCCTTTAAGAGAAGTTCATACTGACATAGGGTTTTTACCTAAAACTTAAAATGGGGTCCTTTAACAGAAGTTCCTGTTGACATAGGGTTTTTACCTAAAACTTATAATGGTGTCCTGTTGATCTAAAATGAAAGTGGTGCCATTTCTGAAGTCCAATATGGCCTTAACGGCATCTATATAGAAAATCGTGAAATTGCTACGCCTGCAGTAGCTATACGTACAAATGCACCGCAACTGGCATATGTGGTTAAGGTACTTAGACATTACATAGAGAAGAAAGCGGCACATGTAGCATTTCCTGAAACTAGTTCCTGGCTACAGTGTTTGCTGCAAGTGATAATTCTGGCAAAGGCCGAATCACAGATGTACTTGCTCTGTCCTCCTGCGCAAAGGTCATGAGGCGGAACTCAATAAACGCTTTGAGTTATTTTGTTTAGGTTTTAATGGTGCTTTCTACTTAATGTAAATAATATTCTTAACTGGTGAGAAATCCCAAAGCAATATAAGAAACGTTTCTTCTAAGAATGTAGTAACAGTTAATTGCCTTGATTAGTGGTGAGAGTCCTAGAAAAAATGACACTATTTGCAACTGTCTAATAGCTTTCCTTCATCTTTATTATTAGTAACACTGGCATATAAATGAGGCTTTCTTGAATTGGCTGAAGTGTGGTTTTATGGGTTATATATGTCCTTCGTTTCATGCAGCTAAGAGGCGATGCTTAATGAACATTTTACTGCTGTTTAGAAATGTTGTTTCTTATGGTATGAAAAAGTCTCCTTCTCGTGTTAGCATTTTCCAGGAAAATCAGAGAATTGGTTTTATTAGAAACCACGAAATACGCGATAATAGCTAATTTGCTCAGATAGTGCAGAGATTACTTGATGTCTAATAAAACATGGTCAGTGTCCTTCTTGTATAATGTAATTTGGAATATATATATGTATATATATATATATATATATATATATATATATATATATATATATATATATATATGTATATATATATATATATATATATATATATATATATATATATATATATATATATGTGTGTGTGTGTGTATATATATGTATATATATATATGTGTGTGTATATATATATATATATATATATATATATATATATATATATATATATATATATATATATATATATATATATATATATATATATATATATATATACACACACACGTAACTTAGATTTATTACGATGTGATCATCAACACATCTCAATTTTTTTACACAGAAGTCATCGATAATTCTCATATATATCACAAAGTATTTAAGGTATACATCATTCTCAAGCCTGATTTACAAAATTTACAATATTTTCTTAATATTTTGTTTGTGGTAGGAATTTATTTGCCGCTGTTGTAGCTAACAGTCACTTCTTCATTTCAATTCTGTGGTGTTGTGATAAGAGCCCTATATCAAATCCTTGTGAAGTGTTTCTATACTATTTCAACTGTCTCGTCTTCTAGTTCATCTTGACATTTTCAAATTTTACTAAGCTTTTAGTAAGTTTCCATAAGGTAATTTTAGTCATTTTCTTGCAGGATTGTAATTTTTTGGGGTAAGTGTTCCTTATCTGACTAGTGTACATTCGTTTCTGTTTCTTCATGGAATTTCTCCACAAATATATGGATCGTTAGTGTTTATTAGTAAGTGTGACACTACTTACACTCTCGCGGAGGTAGCAATCTACCGTGTTTTTTTTTTCTTACTTTATATCTTGACATACATATACTTATTTTAATGGGAATTTCAGACTGGTTCACCTACCTGTTTTCGATGCGAATTTAACCAAGTAGAACAATTAACGGAAAACAGCTTTGGGAAATAAATTGCTCAATTCTGTTCAATTGAGCTTACTTTTTCGTCCCCGATTGCTTGTTGTTGTTTACAACGTAACTGGTAAATTCGAAATTGTAACGAAAATCAGTGAAATAAGTTGATGATATTTTACGCGATTTCTGTGCTTGCATTGTTATAGCTCATGATGGTTTGTCATCTCGAGGCGATTTCGTCTGCCCATGTTATAAACTAAATTTTGATAGCGTTTATTTGGATATGGGTGTATTACGATTCTTAAAAGCATTCTTTACCCGCGCTTTTATTACTACTATAAATCTCGTTATTTAAGTTTTACTAACACTTTAAGCGTCCTAATACAAAATGAATATAGCACAGAGAAGACCGTTTGATACTGATTCAATATTTAGTTCATTCTCTTAAATGCAAAAGGTATACATTTTTAAGATTAATTTAATTGTAGTACACCCATCAGCCTGAAATTTGCTAAACTCTAACATCATTGCAAAGTCACACACACACACACACATTTTGGAATTCCTTGTTTCTTGTATTTCTTCATGATTGCGAGACTAAAGATGTTTCCAGTCTTCAATGTTAATTACCTAAAAAAATATAAAGATTTCGTCCTAAGGATAAATTAGAAATATTATCATAGTAACATTATATTAGACAGTATTTCAAGAACTTTCAACAATAATACATCAGCAGGAACAAATACTTTAGAAATCAAACAGTTGGATATCTGTTTAAAATCTTGTCCTTAAAAAAATGCATAAACACGCACGGTCCTTATGACACGAAATAAATTGTAAATGATTTTGACGTGAAATTCTTTTTTTGTGGTATGAAATTATTGTTAAATTCCATGTCAGATTATTATCAGTTACGAAGATATTTGGTTAATTTCAAAAGGCTCGCATTTCCCTTTGCGGCAATTAAAAAAATTAGGAAATTAACGGAATCGACTATTTAAGACTGCACGGAGGAATTCCATTTACTATAATAGTGATACCCATGCCTGAAGGAAAGTCATATATCACAGTAGTAAGAAACAACGGCGACTGCTAAGAATAATCATTTAATACTATATTTGCATACTAGTAAGTTATTAATGTTGATGCTCTTCAAACAAAAATTCGCAATAAAACTGTACATTATATACTAACAGTTCCTACCTTCGACCTTTGACTTCTCTGTTCACCATGGACTGTCTCGGACGGGGATTGCGCTTTCTTCACTGTTGTTGATAAGTACATGCCTCTGCAATATGTCGACTTACAACATTATTCTGTACATCATGCCTACGTCTATCAGCTACGAGGACACGTATATGTTAAGCGTTAAAAAACAGTTTGCGCCCACTTGACTTCTTTACTGTGTTCCTTGTTGTTGTTGTAGAGTTTAACGCCATTTTTCAGCACACGATAGGCTATACACGGCGGCCAGTATTATTGGTGGAGGAAGACCCCGGGAAAATCCCCAGAAAGAACCACCAACCCACGAGAAACCTTGTTCCTTTTGATGATATGCTAAACTCAAGCTAACATATGTGTTGATTGATTTTAATATGAAATAAGTAAACTTATTCGTAAAAAATGAGTTATTAAGTGCAACATATAAAATTGCCACAAGTCAGTGGAGTATGTACGGTGTCGAATCTCCAATTTCGAAGGCGATAACGTTTTCAGAACCTTCAGTTTTCCCATAATGCATCAAATTGGAGATGGTCAGTACACAAATTAACAAAAAAGACTCACATTACCTTTTTGACGTTTGAGTAATGACGCTGATGCTGTCCACTTCTCATACTTTGCTGCCCACTATCTAGCATATGATCAAAGGTGGATAGACCGTGTAATATCATGTGCACACTATCTAGCACGTGATCAAAGGTGGATCGACCGTGTAATATCATGTGCACACTATCTAGCACGTGATCAAAGGTGGATCGACCGTGTAATATCATGTGCACACTATATAGCACGTGATCAAAGGTGGATCGACCGTGTAATATCATGTGCATTACTTGTGTTCTTTATGTGACTCAGTTTTTCAGATGTGTTCATCAGTAATAATTCAAATAAAAATACAATAAATTAAACGCCGAACCAAGCAAAAGAATGGAACCACACAAACAACTATGATAAATATAACATATAACTAAAAGTAGTAAATAAATGGGGATTCTGGTTGACCTAGCCCATTGCGTATTCTAGATGAGTGAGTATTCCATTCAAATATACTACCATGTTATGGGAGTTCTGGGTCACCTGGTTCTACGAGCTCTCATTGAACTCCTGTGTTATGTGGTTTAGGATTCAATGTTTTTGTTCTGGCTTACTATGCTTCTTAGAGAATTGGCTCACTGTGTTAGAGATGTGTTTAATATATAGCGAATATGATGTTTCCGATTTGCCGTTGAGTGTGGATCGACCTGAACTGAGCCATATGGGATCTAGTACTTGAAATAAGAGAAGACGAGTCTCATGGGTGACTAAAGCATGCGAAGTTGTTAGCGAGAAAGGAACTGTGTTATGTACCTGAGATGATTTATTGTGAAGAGTGAAGTGAAAGATGAGGACTGAGTGAAGTCATAGTCATACAGTGCAGCGATACAATCAGTAGTATTAAATCAAAAATAAGTTGAAGCGTTTTCAATTAGCAGATCCACAGCGAGAGGAGTTTTATTACTAATTGAATAACGTGACTCGTGTTCAGTAAGTAGGTGGTGTAAAATTTATCAAATTTCAGTGTTTGTTTAAGCTTATCTTTGAGAAGATGGGTCTACACGAGCATGCTGCGAAATGTATGACAGGATCTGGAAAGAGCTTGATCTAGGAATATAAGATTATTTCTGAGGCGAATTTAACAAGGAAGCTGTGGAAATCCATGTGTTGAACTTTTCAGGATAGCCAAACCACTTGAAGAATCATTGTTTCCCGTTAGTATACGATAACTTCTCAACTCGGCATATGTTTTGTTCGCTTTTTTTATAATTCCTGCTCGTGAAAAAGACCCTTGGATGGATTCTCCTGATAAATTTTTGAGTGTGTAGGTCATTGGAATGATTGTCTGAACGGTATCGACGATAAATACTTTTTCAGTCCATTGAGAAGTGTATCCTTTCTCATATGTAATTTTTTGTCTGCTGATTCTGTCGTGATCCCCTATTTTGAATTTGGATATAAACAGATAAGGCCTCGGCGACCTGTTGTTTTGGGTTTATGGAATAGGCTTCCTCTATCGTGATGCTTCGATGCCTGGTGTGATTGTACTAGTCGACAATGTATGGAATAAAATCTAAGTATCGGTTTGAAACCTCACTGATGAATCTCTTCCACATGTGATGTTTGAAAGTTCTGTTAAACCGCTCGACGACGGAGGTTTTGAGATGAATATATGTGCTGTACAAGGTGATGTTATTTTTATGAAACCAGTCCGAGACGGTTTTGTTACAAAATTTACTTCCGTAATCTGTCCAGAGATTATAACACCTTTGTATACCTTCAATTCTATTCAACGCTGGATTTTCCTTTCTTTGTGTTTTTGAGAAGATTATCATAAGCAAATTTGCTGAAGAACTTGAAACGATCGTTGTACGCGCTGTAACCTCTCACATCTGCTGACCATATATTATCTATGTCCACGGAGATGACTCTTCGTCGTGCAAACGCTTAGATGCGGGTTTATGCAGTACGTCTGCCAGTTCTGCTTATACTCATATTCCCAGCTTATATTTAGTGCCAATGATGCGACGCAGAAAAGATCGATCTACTCGTTCTCTGAAAGTTTTAGGCTTGAGTTCTTTTCAATTCCCTTAGCATGACTCGATCGCATCCTGATTTATCATCGGGATGATCTTGATAAGAATATCGTGGTGCATTGCCATGGCATCGACACCGTTGTATACGGTAGCTCCTGACCTAGCAGTGGTTGATCGTTTTCATCAAGTTGTTTCTCAGTGGTATTTCATGGCAATGTATATTTATGTCCTGGCAGCGTCCATCCACCACGAAACTTGGAAAGCTTTCCAATGAGGGCATGAACATACATAGATCCAAAAAAGAATTTGCCGATGTCCAAATCCTATACAGTCTACAACGCACGGATTTCTTTCCACGTGAAGGTCTATGCAGCTGGTATCGAGCTCGCAGTGTCTGCAGTGATGCATTTTGTACACAAAGTCATGACGCTGAGCTTTGCTAGTGACAGAGTGTTATTGTTTATTTTATAACTCACTGTACATCTCAAAATGTTCATGTGTCGATGATTTTTGATGATCAACTCCACAGGGCACTCCGTTTTGGATTTACGCTTACGACGCCACTAGTTCATGGTACTATATACATTATGTTAGATATATGACCGCCTTGGCGAGAGATTATCCCTCCTGTCTTTTTGGCTAATATCGTCGACGTTTTGAAGTTAAAACGTGTTGTATACAAGGAAAACGAATTGAAATACTCTACATCATCACAACGAGGATCACTAACAATGGCGATCCAGTGAGTGCCCTGTCCATTGTCATCATTTTGTAGGTTAATGATACAGCTCTCGTGGAAGGTGATATGTTCAGGAAGTTGGTCTTTAGAAAAGACGCACATGAAATGTGGAACGCTGAATCCTAAGACATTCTCCAGATCAAAGTTGCTTAACACCTTACTTTTTCATGCCCTAGCCTCGCGTGATTCATGGCAGTTAGAGTCCTTTTCTGAGCCAATTTAATCCTGGTAATAAGGATCCAACAATCCCTGCTAAGAGAGGTCCAAGAAATCCTATTTGTTTTTAAAGCTGAGACGCGGTTATGTTCAGAACGACGCTTTTCTTGGCAGCCTCATGTTTAACTACGGAAGTTGCTTGGAGATGTGTCAGCATGATTCTGTCGCGGCCCTTGAGTTCTGAGGCCTTCAGCCTCACGGAAATAGGTATTGTGTGTGTGTGGCTATGCTATGCTTTTTTCAGCTTTGGTGACAGCATGACTTCGACTGGAACGTACGACATGGTGTGGTTTTAAAAAAATGTTTAGTACAGTAGGATTCTTATCGAGCAGGGTTAAGTTGATTTATGAACATGTTTTGTAATTATTGTGCCGGTAATGTAATCTGTATAACTTACCGTGTATAACGTTATTACCTTTTTATGCCAGTGTCATTTATAATACACAGTACTGGATATGTTTCGTTGTGTAGAGCTTGTGTAGAGCTTGTCTAGAGCTGTGTAGAGCCGTTCATAGTGTCGGGGGTGTCTATGGTGTCTCGAGTGACCAGAGTGACCTTAGGGTTCAAAGTTATCGGAGAGATCGGGGTCGACGTGGTGCAAGCTGTAAAGCCAACCACGTGAATTAGCAATAGCAGCTGTAAGACTGAACTGTAGCAGCCGTGGAGCTGACATCAAAAGTGCTGATGACGGAGTGTATCTCCTTACATTTAATCTTTAGCCGTGGGCTAATTTGGGGGGTTTGTAAAACCCATTGTATCTTTCGGGACTGTAAAGTTATATATCTGTCCATTTGTGTTTAAATAACTTCACTGAGTGAATTCATTTTACTACATGATCTACCTTGTTTATTAGCTGAGTAAACTATATAACTCTTTTCATTGTGATATTGTGATATCACTATTATTCATTCACTCTTTGTCTTTGTATTTTTTAAACTAATTTATTTGTATATTTCATTATTACATCTGTGCGTTCTTTTGCTAATTAATCCAATATTTGCATTATACATACACGCACGTATTCATAAGTAAATACCCATTCAAGTCATTCATTACTAAACACTGTATTTATATCATCTTCAATATTGTTCTATTGTAAATCCGGAACTCCCACCCGATTATCTTGTTACATCGTGAAGGTATCATCGATGCTTTTTTTAATCTGCAAACATTTTGTATGTTTCTCTGCGACACACGTGCATATAATAGGCGATTCTTTCATTGTTATTACCGACGGCATTTCGAGACTGATCAGTGAGCCACATGGTGATTTCGGAGATTTCATACGTGTTCAGAATAGGATAGCAAATAAAAGGATTATGATGAGTTAGCATGAGTGTGACTGTAGGAACGTTAATCGACGAGGAATAAATCACATTGCATATGTTTCAATCAAAACAATGTGATCTCACCACCCTACTCATCAACAAAAAGGACTGTGTTCCTTCGACAATAAACGCTACTCAGACGATGGTATTCGCACATGGACATCATCGCATAAAATAGTCAGTGACCCAGAAACCCTATTACACAGTAGCAGGTGTTCCATGGGAGCTGACAGAGCCAAGCGAGCAATAACCTCTATAACACAGCGATAGATTTAAATACGATACTCAACTTGACCACGCAAGTGGACTAGTAGAGCCAGAACCCCCATCACAACTACTACTAGCAATAATAAATTGAAGCAAGAAAAGAAAATTGACTTTCGTACAAAAATATAACGCATATTTACAAATAGGAAGTAATGCACACTCATCTACACTCTTAGTTTGGAATTTATTTCAATACCGAAGGTGGGTAGCATATTGTTCTATAATTTTTTTTAATTTCGCCATCATTGAACGATTGTATACAATTATTATTTGTAAATATTTGTATTTAGTCTAAATTTTTGATCGACACGATTATATATATTTACCATTACCTTGCTTGATAATATATATTGAAATCGTATACTCGTTGTGTGTGGTGGATAGGGGTGAGGTTGTATTTTTAATGTAGCTTTAAAAACGTTTCAGCCATATCGCTAACGTACGCAGTGTTAGAGTTATAGTGATGTCTAGCATCACATCCCACCCACCCACATTATCTTGACTTATACTCGTTGTTGGGGTCTCGAGTGACTGAGTTGTTTAACGCGCTCTCAGTTCCGGATCACGGCCATCTCACCTGTCTGGGTGGGTTTGAGTCTTTGATCTTTCTGGGATTTTCATTGGTTCTTCCTCCGCTAGATATAATGGCCGCCATGTATAGCCTAGCTTATGTTGAAAATTGGCGTTAAACTCTACAACAACTAGAACAACAACAGCAATACTCCTTGTTATCTGGCAACGTTTACCGGAGTAAGAGTGAAGAGTTTGAGTACTAGAGAGTCTACCGGTTGTCACGAGTACACTAGCATACGATTGATACTTGTTACTGTATAATATATAAATATATAGAAATTATATAATACGTCTTCAGAGAGGAATGGGATTTTTGCCTCCTTTTTTCATCACAAAATAACAATATAATGAAGCAGCTTTTGAAATTACTGTTTCCAACTATGGTGGTTGACATTCAAAGCGAACGCCGAACCCTATGAAATCGCAGAGCTACGTAAAGCAAAAGACTAAGCAGCATTGTGATCGATTTCAGATCGAGATTACGCTTTGAATCACGTTGTACTATGAGGATAGGTTTCTCATCCACACACAAAAATACACAGCCAATTGTTTGCAAGAATTACATAGACATGATAAGGTTGGCAGGATGAGTGGCGATTGTTGTGACGAATTAATGTTACAGTGCACACCGTAAAAGAATCGACGATGCGTATCGATAGTTGACAGGAATTAGTGTTACGGTACACGCCGTAATAAGTGTGTGTGTGTGTGTGTGTGTGTGTGTGTGTGTGTGTGTGTGTGATTTGAATTTTTACAATACGATGTCTGCAGTGTGGCAATTTATAGTGATGTCTAGCACTGGGACATTATGCCGCAGACATGTAGCATGATGTCCCACCCCGTCACGTTATTCTGACACAAGGCCAAAGAGTCCTAACAGTAGCCTCCTAATGCTGAGCACCCAGCATGTCAGCTGTTTGTACCATTTTTGTAAGCCTTTGGTATGACTCGGCCAGGGATCAAACCCACAGACCTCTCGTATCTGAAGCGGACATTCTAACCAATAGGCCACCGGAGCGGTGTTATAATAAGGTCAGTAAGATGCGTGTCAATGGACGACAGGAATTAGTATTACCGTATACACGGTAATAAGGCGTGTGTGTGTGTGTGTGATTTCGATTTTAACGTACATTTAACAATGCTTGTTTCAGTCATATCGTTACGATATCTGCAGTGTGGCAGTTATAGTGATGTCTAGCACTGGGGAATCATGCCGCAGACATACAACATGATGTCCCACCCATTCACATTATCCTGACACCAGGCCGACCAGTCTTAACCAGCGACGCAGCGGTATCATTTTTTAAAGTCTTTTGCATGACTTGGCCGGGGCTCGAACCCACTGGAACGGTAAGAAATAATGTTAAAGTTAATATTTATACTTAGTAAAAGAATATATATATATATATATATATATATATATATATATATATATATATATATATATATATATATATATATTATAAGATGCATTATCAAATCCTAGATTAAAAGCGGAGTACACACTGAGACAAGTCGTGGTTTTTAACAGTGTATGGGGTGGATGAGCCTACTATCAACTCCTGAACTTAAAGAGTTAATATTTGTCAATGCATCTTTATCTATCCAATTGCAAAGTGTCAATATTTGTCAATCCAGTTTTATCTAGCCAATTGCAAAGTCATTTCGCCTTTATCTAGTCAATTGTAACATTTCTATTGGTTATTTGTCAATTCTAAAACCAATTCGCCTATCTTGCATGGACCTTTCTCAAAACAGAGTATAACAGTGTCAGCCACGTCACAGTAAGTATTTTTGTAACAATTTAATCACTTCATTCAGTGGACAGTCAGAATACTGTATCTCGAGCGACCGTCGTCTATTTTGTTTAGCTGCATTCTGTGCCAGAAACACGATACATAAAACATTCATTCTGCCATTAACGTCTACAGACACGGAACTCGCCTATTCCCTGATTGCTGGTCGTAAATCAGAGTCTCTTTTTCAAGTGCAAAACTTTGTCTTGGGGGAGATTCTTTGTACGCGCAAATCCGTCTGGAGATAAACAATGTATTCATTTACCCTTCCTGCATCGTAAATCAAGCAATCTATTCATTGTTTTAGCAAATCATGCAATTAACAACAAAAGGTATTCATAAACGTGTGCTTTGTTATTTCTCAACTGTGTATGGATGTGTCGTTTTTTCCCATATGTTTTCCAACATTCTTGATTTATTGTTATATTATTGATGTAATCAAGGATCTGAACATCATGCCTATAGTTAAATTTCAATCGTTAGGGTGAGTCAAGGACGAATTCTTCGTCTTTTGTTTTCTCTTGAATGTCAAACTGGTGGTGGATACGTGTTTAGATTCGAACATATATTAATTTGGATTTATTAGCAAATCCCAATTTCATCCTGAATGCAACAAAAGCATTCTAATTTTCTTTACGGGATATTACGTCGAATAAAATGTCATATTAACAGGTGTATCACTTAAAGTACATCAAGTACAGTTTGACGCTTTGACGCTTGTTTGACGCTTGTTTGACACAGTTTAACGCATTTTAACTTTGATCGGAATCAATTTTAGCAGTAGTCCAAAGTGCCTTTCGTTTGAAGAAAAATTGATAACAATGTGGATCACTTCTCTAGCATAAATTCATTGACACATAATTATTTACAGGTGGGGTGTGGGGTGATATTTGGCGTCTTTTAAAATGGGGAAAAACATATCAAGATCTACTTAACAGATTATGTATACTTGAAATATATATGTATATCTTTTAATATAATTATCCATGGAAAATTGATTTGAACCATCAATAAGCTGAAACTTCATCTAGTTTTCGTTTTCGTTTTAGTTCAGATTCAACATTTTCTGAAAGTTAACATACGACAAATACGCTTGTATTCAACGAAATTAAACTTTAACTGTAATGTTGCCTTTCCCCCATCATGAAAAATTAGCAACATATTTTCTTGAACTGCGTTGACGTGACGTAGAAATTTGCCAGTGAATTATAATTTTGTATGTTCGTTTTACTTATTATTACAAAAGAGGAGCAAAAATAATGATCAATAAATACACAAAACATCTTAGAATGGTGTAAAGGGCCCGCGACGTATTCATATGCTGTATCAAACGAGTTATTTCTTTAACTCGGAACACAATATGTGCTTTAGTATTGATCACATACCTTCTTATCTATCTATTCTCTGTCTAGATAGATAGATAGATAGATAGATAGATAGATAGATAGATAGATAGATAGATAGATAGATAGATAGATAGATAGATAGATAGATAGATAGATAGATAGATAGATAGATAGATAGATAGATAGATAGGATATATATATATATATATATATATATATATATATATATATATATATATATATATATATGTGTGTGTGTGTGTGTGTGTGTGTGCTTTAGTATTGATCACATACCTTCTTATCTATCTATTCTCTGTCTGTTTGTCTGTCTGTCTAGATAGATAGATATATATATATATATATATATATATATATATATATATATATATATATATATATATATATAGAGAGAGAGAGAGAGAGAGAGAGAGAGAGAGATACGATACGAGATAAACGGAATGAACATCCATATAGAACACCAAACATCCGTATGTAATACCGACTCAACCGTGTAAACTTTACTAGGTGTGCAATATTGATTGTACGATTATCGACACTGGAAGCAAGCTATATTTATTTAGATACGGTATCTTGTGACCAGTTATTTTCTTCAATTCTGCATATTTGATCCAGAATATATGGTTCTTGAATATTATATGATTCACGAACACGAAGCAGACATTAGCTGCTCCCCGAAAATAACTATTGGTTAATGGATTTCAATTTGTTTACGGCCCTCTTAGGAAAGAAAAGTTTGGTTTTAGAAAAATCTACCACAGAACAATACACATCTTGAATAAAATTGAATACACTTAAATAAATGTATTACTTTTTCAGTGTCTATTTGCGCCCATGAAGAGTCGTGATCGGTTACTAAATACATCACGCAACATTATAGGGGTGAAATGTGCCAACTCGAGGTTCTATTAAAGAGTGGAAAACATAAAAAGGGAGTCATTGCTAGAAATTACAGTAATTGATAGACACATATGAGAGAGAGAGAGAGAGAGAGAGAGAGAGAGAGAGAGAGAGAGAGACTAAAAAAATTAGATTTTACTTTATTCGGCCCTAAAATATCATTTTGTTCAAATTTTATATATAAAAACTTGTCAGTTATTATGTTTGTATGCATGTAGATAGGTCGGTCGAAAGGTATATGTGTATGCATGTAAGTAGGTAGCAACGCAAGTAGGTATATTTTGCACGTGTTATTTGTCTCTCACGCAACCACATTCTACCTATGTAAATATCATGTTTCTATATGCGACAATAATAATAATAATAATAATAATAATAATAATAATAATAATTGTAGTAATACTAATAATAATAATAATAATAATAATAATAATAATAATAATAATAATAATAATAAATCGTATCATTGTAACACCACTTCAAGAGATCGTTTTATAAGCCAGTGTGTTCACGGAAATATCTTCCAGCTTGTCCATTTGTAAAGACTTTTTGGCATATACGGTAAATACAATTAATGACAATGGCAAGTATCGTAGTCATTATAGACCCCACGTTTAGTATAGGCTACCGATAAATTTCATCAAGATCAATGCTTTTGTTAACGTTCATCATAATTACAAAGCCGTCTGGGTCCCAAAATAACACAGATAAGGGGTTTTCAATTAAGTACCTCATCTATCAAGTAGAACAGAGTCGTTGTTGGCAGTATTGTCAGTTCTTTTTCTTTTTCTCTTGCCATTTTGACAAAAATTCAAGTATTCAGACGATAGTATAGTCTAGTTATATCTTCACTGTTATGAGTATATCTTAAGTCATTGATCATGCATCTCTCTCTCTCTCTCTCTCTCTCTCTCTCTCTCTCTCTCTCTCTCTCTCTCTCTCTCTCTCATGAGACAATAATGAATGTATGTTGCATTAGCTTGAACGTGGATTACGCTAAAGGGTTAAAAATACATTTATTACAAAGAATGACATAAATTGCCAATATATTTCAACATGAAATAATGTAAGGCCTAAAATATGAAAATATATGGGCGTATAGTATTTATTAAATGAAATATACAGATTGACAGCCTGGTCTTGATCTAAGTAAACAGATTACACTATTAAGATTGTTGCTGATGGTGCTTGATAATAAATTTAATTGCGACAAAGATGTGTCGCGAAAAAACTGATGCTTCTCTTGACCGAGTAACTACTTTACTTGACATAATAATAATAATAATAATAATAATAATAATAATAATAATAATAATAATAATAATAATGATAAGTAGTAGTAGTAGTAGTAGTAGTAGTAGTAGTAGTAGTTCCTAATGTGCAGGAATTTTCGTTCACATATTATATCTACCGAATACGTGACATAGGTCAATAAGTAATGAATAACTTGATTTGTAATTCTGCTTAGTCCCTACACCATGTCAGCTTTATTATGAATGGTCTTCAGAAAGGATGGAAAAGGTATTGTTCCAAAGTTTACTATATTTGGTGATGTATATCCTCATTCATCTGTGGATGTCGTTGATACTGACATGAAGGTACAGAATACACTAGCAAATTAGGGTCTACCTAACAGGCGTGTACTGGAAAATATAATAAGAAAGAATATTATAAGAAAGAATAACGTAGACAATGATCTGCAAATCTAAGTATGTCCTTGTCCCAGCGGTGTATGCGCTACATAAATGGTATGTGTGGTTGGATTTCTCAGCTGACCTAAGAATCGAGTTACGTAACACGTACAATAACAAAAATGGTTCCGGAGCTAACCATAGACTGAGAGGTCTTCCAGTAACCAACATAGCACATCTTTCTGATGCTGGAATGGGGCCTCTTTTTGTGTGCATATTACACGTTTGTCTGTGCCCGCATTTTTTTAGTCTAGACGTGCCATTTGTTAGCCTAAGGAACGTATTCTGTACTCTATGCAGATTTACCTAGATTATCTGGGGAAAATGACAGCAATCTGTATCCGAATGAACCATTCTATCACGTAAATTTGCACTAGCTAATATTTCATTCAGCTGTTTTATTTCAGGCAGCCGCTGTAGCGCAGCTGGTAAATCTTAGAACTCCCATCCAAATATCGCGGGTTCGGTGCCCTGCTCAGGCCAACCGGAACTGAATCCCTTGGTGTATCCTTGGGTAAAGCACTTAGTTCCGGTTTCCTATAGATAACAGAGTAAAATGTGGTCCTAAAGCTAACCTATAATACAAAACCACACACTTTTTAATCTAATCATAACGCTAGTACTTTATATCGCTCCATATTTAATGTGTGAAATATCTTCTTTTTATCATTTGGATGAGAATGAATGTTTAACTCTATACATAAGTTTGCCTCGTATGTCAATTATGTATTCACCGGGAAAAGATAAAGCAAACTGAATTCTATTTTAGAAGCAGGATATTATCTTTAAAAGAAATAAACATTTATCAAATTGTAAGAATCTTAATTAAAATATTAACTAATTTGTCTTGTCTATTTAGAACTGTTGAAGTCACTGACATTACAAATATGCTACGCATCATAATCGATCCATCCTTCCTCAAGCGAATGTGCGGTCAATGCGATCTTTTGAGTTGGGAGGCTTTTCTAATACTTGTTGATTCGTGGTTGATTATTGATACCAAGTAGACTGAAACCAACTTGCTGACACCTAAGATATTGTAGTTTGGAAGTGTGTTAAACCCGTATTAAAAATTCTATTAAGGTATGTTTATTAATATAGAGTTGTAAATTTATTATTATTATTATTATTATTATTATTATTATTATTATTATTATTATTATTATTAATATTATTATTAAAATTATTATTACTATTATTATTAAATAATACTATTATTATTAGTATATTAATATTATTGTTGTTGTTGTTGTTATTATTATTATTATTATTATTATTATTATTATTATTATTATTATTATTATTATTATACTTTTTAAGCTTCATATTTTACTGTTACCAATGTCTTACCATTTTACTTTGAACTATTTGGTTTTCTATGTCGCTCGTCGATATAAAACCTTTTAGGATTTTAATCATGTACAAGTAGAACCAATTGTATGGCGCTAAATAGCCTAAGTGTGCTGGTGCGCCGTTAAAAAAATAATCAAACAATCAAACAAACATATCATACTTTTTACCTATATCGTATCTAAAAACTATTTCCTGATTTTCATCATATTCATTGATATTTGTTTTTACTTCTTTGCGTATACTGTCATCAAGGAAATTTTAGAATATGTACGTATGATAAAAGGGACTTGTTCATCTGTAGAATACGCAGTAAAGTTATGTTGTTATGTTGTTGTCACTGTTGCAGCAGCACTTGATTTATGACGATGTTATTTCAACAGCAATAACTAGCAGATAGGCAACATGAATTTTAACAGACATAAATAACATATTTAGCTATGATTATATGGATTTGTATATATGGGGTTTTTTCAGACATAAACGTGGACTGTGTTGAATATCTTTCTTTTCTTTTTCTTTTTTTAATATCAATTTTCCTCTATGTTTCTTCTTAATTTTGCAGGCCTGACACGATCATCTGGTCACAATTAATTTCTACAAATAGTACTTCAGTGGATAAAGCCGTGATTTGCTTGAAATCCAGTACAAATAGCAGGTCACAAATGTCATGTATAATGAACACCAATTTGAAAAACACAGAGAGTAATGTTTTCACCCGCTGCATGCCAGGTGTGTGTGTGTGTATTTTAGTTAAGTAACACACATAGCTACGTGACACATGCTAATTAATAAATTACCTTTTGCTTGGCAGTAAATCCGATAACACGATGTTTTCGATAAGAGGAAAAGCGCTTGGACGCAAGAGCTATACAATGTTACGAGGGTAATTTAGAAAGACTTGCTGCAGAAATCGCAAAACAAGGGCGAATATCTTCCTGTGTGTTCTTTGGTATGGGGCACACATCCTATACAGCCTTGCTCTTGCATATAGCGAAAGGACCCAAGTAATAACTTCCCACTTCAAAGATTTAATACTTTGCCGCAGTGCATTTTCCTGTTTCTGGCGTCCAGATCTTATTTTGTGCTCTGAAGTGTTGTGGAACTAATAGTGAATTTTGTATAACTAAGGAGACAAATCGACATTCATATAGTTATAAATACTTCATATACGGACGGAGTTCATATTCGGTAGTATTGATTGTAAATTCGTTAAAGGATCTAACCTCGTGAAGACATTTTTCGTTCTAATTTATTTTACAATGATACCTCCAAGCTGGTGTTTTCTTGTTTTTGATATCGAAGGAAAGAATATATAATTTCCTCCAGAGCAATGACTAATTTTACAATGACGTGCAATTTCATGCTTGAGTGGTACTAATTCGAACCTTACGTGAACATATTCTTTTGAGATACAGGCTACCTTAAATAACTTTGTTATTTTATGGATGAAGAGCAAGAAGAAAAAAGAAATATATTATGGTTTACAATGCTAGTTTGTTTGTATTGAACATCAAAGAGTGCGGATTTTAGTGCACATAATGTTCTTGCTTTAATGGAGTGACTCTGTATGCTGTATACATATATAAGACACAACGTTTAATGGAGTATGCTGTATACTTTAATGGAGTATGCTGTATACATATATAAGACACAACGTTTAATGGAGTATGCTGTATACTTTAATGGAGTATGCTGTATACATATATAAGACACAACGTTTAATGGAGTATGCTGTATACTTTAATGGATTATGCTGTATATATATATAAGACACAACGTTTCAAATTCAAAGCAAGACTTTGAAATACAAAATATTGCTTAATGAAATTTCGGGATATCGTTGGTTAGTTTTAAAAAATATTTTGCATACTCTAGAATCAATTAAAAACAAAATGGCATAATTAGGAATTCAGGTTGGATTAAAGTAATGAAGCAGCGTGTACTGTTGGTTGTCTCGAGTACCTTTCTGTGATGATATACAGTAGATGCCAAAAACAACAACAACAAAAATAGCACAAAAATGATATAAAATGAACAAAAATAATGAAATAAAACTAGCCACTCTAGATATCAGTTTCATTGATTGGTGTATTTTGTATCGGGAAACATCATCGTTGTATTTGGAGAGATTACACAATCAATATGTCACGATATCACGTGTTCGTTTCATAAACATCCAAGATACGACAAGAGAAAGTATTTAAGCCGCTATAAACTAGTGTATTGTTTTATCAGCGCTGCTAGTTCTATTAACTCGAGTATGTTCGTGGCCAATTTTAATCATCTCAAAGGGTAAAGTATACATCACACACCTGCGCATGGCATGTTCCAGGACCGAGCGCAGTGTAGCATATTTAGCCCTTCTACAGATAACGTGACTGAACAGATGTCGAGCGTGGTGATTCGGAAAGAAAAAAAAAACAGTGCAAGGAATCAGTCTTTTAATAACTACAAAGTTTATTTAAAAACACCGCACACCTTTCCGGAACGGATTTAAAATGAAAGACGGCATCGTAATCCAAGTTAATCTTTACTAATGAAGTGAATCAAAGTGCTTATTAAAATGTTGATTCAAGGACTGTGACACGAGACTAGTATGGGGGGAAAAGAATGATCAAGAGGTAACAGATATATTGGTGACATTCAAGAAGTTTTATCCCTTACTACAAATAAGACTGCAAGCAATGAATTATTTCGAATAATATTTTAATACAATTATTTTTTTCCACACACTGTTATAAGACATGTTTCAATGTCAGACAATACCGAGAAGACGGCAACTTTAACATTTGTGTTAATACAGTGAAGAAATCCATTGATACATATGTAGTGTGAAGACACCGTAGTGAAGATGTTCAATGCAGATATACCATAGCGAGAAATACACTTTTAAACATGTATATCATGAGTAAATACGGAAATATTTCAGATGGATAAGCTCAAGTAATATTGTGAAAAGAAACCGGTACCTGAAATGAACGATTCGAAATGTGATTTTTCTGACCAAAACAATTAAAAATGTGGAAGAGTAGCGGCTTAATACTCACGATGGCTTTATTCTGTCAAGTGAGAAACACCAGGACAGATGACGTAAGTATTTTTAAAGCATGTCCTTACATTCGTGCACAATTGTACTAGTCTTGTTTTAATAACCATATCTTGTATACGTAGTAAGCTTAAGTCAAGAATGATACAGCAACAACCTACATAGAGTATTGCATAAGGACACACAAGTGTACAAAGAATAATCAGTACATAATGTAACCTTTTACCTGCCCGTATGGACTACCTGCATGCGGTCGGGACAAGACGTGTAAAACAAGTGTAACAGATTTAATCAATTCATAAGTAAACCTACTTACCTGCACAAAAGGACCATCTGTATGCATTAAAATGACCACACGTATCTATACAATATAGGTCTAGTAAGTACACAGCTTGTCCTATTTACTGGTGCGTTAAGAATGCTAAGATCTGAATGTCGTTTAATTATTCTACTTGTTACACTCTTGAACAATAATTTAATTGCATATGATAGTCAAACCTCGCCATATTTCTTCTGTAGTGTCCGACAAGCACAACCTAGTTTTTAAATGACTGTTTCTTATCGGATTTTCTTTCGGGTGTAAATCGGAAACAATTTATTACTCTCTCCGACTGATTGCGAACTCAAAAGTACAACTGTTTCGTAAAAGCATTTTGGAGCTTACAACTAAACCAAATGAGTTAATGACTCGAAACTGCAACTGTTCCGTAAATGCATTTCAGAGCTTTCAACTAAACCAAACGTGGTAATGACTCGAAACTAAAACTGTTCCGTAAATGCATTTTGGAGCTTACATCTAAACCAAACGAGTTAATGACTCGAAACTATAACTGTTCCGTAAATGCATATCTGAGCTTACAACTAAATCAAACGACTCCAACGTCCCAAAGGGGCCCCGAGTGGCCGAGTGGTCTAAAGCGCTCTCCGTTACGGATCACTGCCATCTCACCTCTGTCTGCGTGGGTTCGAGTCTAAGATTCGGCTAATGTAGTTATGTGAGAAAGCTTGCCAGTAGCTTCTCGTGGGTCGGTGGTTCTTTCCGGGGGTTCTCCGGGTTCTTCCTCCACCATTAATACTGGCCGCCATGTATAGCCTATATTGTGCTTAAAAATGGCGTTAAACCATAAAAACAAATCAACGTTGTCCCAAATGTTCACCGTAGTTTACAGAAGACATGTAAGCAAATCATCGAGAAACTAGACTGTGACAACAACATTTAAAATATATCCTACTACACATCATTTATCATTCACAATACACATCATTCAGTTATACCATATATATATAATAACCACGCCAATTCTTCATGTTTCTAATACTTACAGCATATATTCTTTTGAGTAAGTAATTCAAGTTTTTATTCATATTTTTGATTAAGCATGATCGAAGGCACCATTGAACCATACCATTTGTTTTGCGAAATGTTGTAATACCACGAACACGGACGCTATAACCACTATAATACCGGAGCGGCCTTTTGAACCTGATGTGTCAGAAAGACAAATAACGTCGTGCATTAGCCTTCTGTCATTGTCAAAATCGTTGAAATCCCTAAAGAAACCCAACATTTCCATTTTCATGTTGATATACCTGATCGTCACAAATCTAACATCTTGTCCACAGTAGGAAAAACAACATTATTTTTTTCAAAGTCCGTGACGTAATTTATGCAAATATGGTTTCATTTGGAATATCTGCAAGTTTCAAAATAGCTTTTAAAATAGGGCTTTTGTGGTATGTTCATTTTCTTGAACCATGTCATGGTCCATGAGATATTATCTGTCAAGTTTATACGTTACGTACAAGGTGTTGTTCATTGAAGAAATATATACCAGTCTCGTAACAATATCAGAGATAGGAATGCTGAAGTTTGAACGTCAAAGGACATAGTGCTTCGTAAACGTTACCTCTGCATGTCAATATGTGTAATGCCAGCAAACTATCCAAAAATACGTTATTATTTGGAAAGAAGACAAACGACTACAAAATACCGAGCCTGTCCGATTTTTTTATTATTCAGCATCAGAAGTATGATCTATCTATCTATCTATCTATCTATCTATCTATCTATCTATCTATCTATCTATCTATCTATCTATCTATCTATCTATCTATCTACCTACCTATCTATCTATCTATCTATCTATCTATCTATCTCTCTCTCTCTCTCTCTCTCTCTCTCTCTCTCTCTCTCTCTCTCTCTCTCTATATATATATATATATATATATATATATATATATATATATATATATATATATATATATATATATATATATATACCCACACCAGCTCTTTCAGTGTTCCCATCTAGTACAATACTTCATAAGCATAGCTAAGTTTTCTACTTATTTTTTTGAAACATTAAGTAAATAAGCGTATCCCTCTCAAAATGTGTGTTTTTGTTTGTCTTATATATATATATATATATATATATATATATATATATATATATATATATATATATATATATATATATATATATATATTGTTTTTCGAATATTAAATGCTGCTAATTTGACATTATCATCACCAGCAGGAGCAGCATCGTCTTTTTCTTCTTAAACCGTTTTTTTGCAAACGAGTCATATTTCTCTGTATCGATAACATGATATATCTGACTGCAACGTTGTTGTCTGATACAAGGCGATCAAATACACGACCTAAACGTACGTTTTATGTAACTTGGGAATATTGGCTAGCCTTTAAAATTTAAATATGAAATGAAAGTGTCATGTTGCATGCAATGTGACATGTTTGGAAACAAAATGCATACACTACAAATTGCAAACACTGTAAAGATGTCGCCTATTTTACAATAGGTTGTGTTCAAAATAGGAACGCGTCTTGGCACAAAAGCAACGATTATAATTAAGGGTCGGGCGCGGTTCACCTCAAGGACTATTTGAAAGCCATAAAACTTAAAACTTAGTCATGGTTTTGTATCCGATGCCATACAATACACGAAAAGAGGATTAATACTTGATTTGCCTGTTTATCGTTAATGACGTTATAGATGAATCAGATTTAGCTTGTGTCAATGCAGGTTAATTTGTTTGGAATAAATTCTTGAGGACCGTTACCAAAACGTGTTTTGTGAAGTGATCGAATGCATTCCAATATTGATGATTAACATTTGATAAAAGAAATATGGCTTCTTTTTATTTGCAGTTTAAGAAAGAACATGAATGTACAGCAATGTAGTGGTATTGTAAAATACCGTAACAAGAAGAGGTTTGAAATATATGTATAATAAGTCGCATCAGAAAGAAGAAAAGCACATAATTAGATAGACTGTGTGAAAAATTATTATTGCTAACTTGCAGTAAATCAAAATATATTCAATTCTACGATGTTACTATGTTACTTTATTATCCTATCTAATTTGTAGTAATTTGTAGTTTATTGATAAACTTAAGAATAGATGCTCTCTCTCTCTCTCTCTCTCTCTCTCTCTCTCTCTCTCTCTCTCTCTCTCTCTCTCTCTCTCTGTGACGATATGTGTGTTGGTAGGCCAGGCAATGTATACATTTTTCACGACTAGTATACTAGTATTTTACATACCGCTAAAAGCTTATGCATATATTTAATTTATTGAAAACACAAATACAAATCCACAGCTGAGTCATAGCAAAGACTTACCAAAAATCGTAATAACAGCTGCTTTTTGGGGCGCTTAGCATTAAGAGGTTAGTGTTAGGACTGGTCGGCCTGATATTAGGATAATGTGAATGGTGGGACATCCTTCTACATGTCTGCGGCATGATGCCCCAGTACTAGACATCACTGTAAACTGTGACACTGCAGATATCGTAGCAATATGACTGAAAAATTGTAAAGATTCATTAAAAATCCAAATCACACCCACCTATCCACCCACACAATGGGGTCAACATTAACTTCAAGAAACTCAATTTTAACAGAAAGAGATAATTCTTCACAAAGTTTTCTAGCATATTAGCTAAAATTATGTATTTACGCAGTTATTACAAATCTTCTTTAGAACTATACTATTTTCTTTATGTGCATGAGTTTCTATTTTCATTCATGTAGATTGAATACGTAAATACACGTCGCTGAGTGTGAAACATTCAGGTTGAGTTCGTCGAAAAAGAACATCAAATATGACGTGGTCAGCGTTCCGAACAGTGACACCGTTACCATATCGAGTAGTCATTGCGTTTGTTAGTACTTGGCACAATATTGGCTATATGGTGAGACCTTAACGCAAAATCTTTAAAAAATGTGAAACTGCCGAATTGCAAAACATACCAAATGAAGATATGCCCTAAATAAAATGTATATAAAATGGTGTGTTAACACATGTACAGTCCTTAAATCATCTGGTCAAATTTGTGGTTTTATAAAGCAATAATTGTGGAAATAACATCACTGTTTAAAGTAAAGATAGGTTTTGCTGCGCGTTTTGCGGCTTTGTTCCACTTGGCTAACACAGTAGAAAACTCCATATAAAATGAACACACTGTATTATCACGACGTTTGTTCGTGTACTTTACTTGGTATAAATCAGCTTCCAGGTAATTAATCTCTATGTTTTGTTTGTTGTTGTTCTCTCTCCACAAATTTCCACAAATGCACCCAAACATCACTATACTACGGTATACTTATATCTTGGGATTGAATAATAAAGCAAAGCTGATATAGATCAGACTTTGTTTCGTATCTTTTGTTTTCTTAGAAAATGAGGTGCTAAAATGGTGAATATTGATACTCTCTCTCTCTCTCTCTCTCTCTCTCTCTCTCTCTCTCTCTCTCTCTCTCTCTCTGTGCATTTGTTAATGATAAGCAACTAGGGGATTATTTCTTTATTTAGAGAGTCAGCATATTACAAACTTATTTAACTCCAGCACTTGGAGAAAAAAAGAATCATCAGGCATATTGAAATTGACAAGGATGGCTAGAAGATCCGTGTGTACAATCATCATGTTAATGTCCATAAAGGTGAAGGAATACATGGTCCAAAATGTTTATTAACCATATAAACGTCAATTTAGGGTTGTAAGTGAGGGATACATGTTGGCTGGGTTATACCTTTCACGGAAATAACTGTGTTTCTTTCAAAGCCACAATTTGATCAAATGAACGGTGTCACCATAAAAAGTCCGCTATATGAGAATATTAAGATGCAGTTGTTGCTAGGAACGATTGGTTTTGGCTCTTTGGGTGTTTTTGCCGTTTTATCACAGCAGGATAGGCAATACATGACAGCCAGTATATTTAGTGTACGATCCTGGGTAGGGGCGGATTAAGGCTGCGGAGGAGAGGGTTTGAGGCACTTAAAATAGAGATATTTGTCTAAAATACACACACAAAGCTGTCGTTAAACTGTACTTTATATTGCGTATGATTCGTACAGTTTTCATTAGGCTAAGTATCAAACGGTTTAGACTTAAGGTAACTTAATTGGGAAATATCGTAACTCAGTTGATCTAGCATAGGACATGTAATCCAAGCGCCGCGGATTAAATATCAGTTTGGACCAATCCTCGTCGGTTCCCTCGGTGTGTTGTTCGGAACTACACATAACTCTCATTTCCTCCTCATGATATATTCAATACCGTGTTGACAATGCTGTTAAAATTAAGCCACCATACTGTTTTGTTTGTGGTTTGGTGGTTTGTGCTTTTATGAGGGTATCGTCCTTTTCTGCACATGATAGGCTATGAATGGTGACTAGTACTTTTAGTGAAGAAAGAACCCGTCAAGAGTCACGGAAAGCTAACGGTAAAATGTCTCCTACGCCCACGTTGCCTGAGCCGAGTATCGAGTCCATATGTCCATGCTTTGGAAAGGTGAGCGCCCGTAGAAAATTCGGCTACCCAGGGCCTCATTAATTGTTTTGAATTTATTTCATCCAAATTGTAAGTAATCCGGGGGGGAGGCGGTCTTCATTTTTTTCTTTTTTTTCTTTGTGTGTGTTATGGCTGTGTTCTTTCTTTTGCCGCTAACTTCATCTCATCAAAACTCGATTACGGTATGTAATCGTTTGGAGGTAGCCTGATTCCATTGAGTTTCAATTGCGAACACACATATTGCTAATAATGTCCAATCTAAGGCCAGGTGGTGCTAACCAGTTACTTCAAAAGATAACTGTCTCTGATACAAGTTTTAACAACCTCTCTGATGGCCTAGTGGTTAGAGCGTCCATTTCGGGTGCGGGAGGTTGTAGATTCGAATCCATTTCGAGTTATGTTAAAAACTTGTAAACGTGGTAATAACAGTTGCTTCATTTGGCGCTCGGTTATTAAGAGGTTAGTGTTAGGACTGGTCGGCCTGGTGTGAGGATAATGTGACTGGGTGAAACATGGTGCTGCATGTCTGCGGCATGATCCACCACCCCAGTACTAGACATCACCATAAACTGTACACTGCAGACATCGTAGCGGAATGACTGAAAAATTGTTAAACTTCAAATCCCCCCACCCCCACCCCCATCCCCCCACACGTTTTACATGTATGATTGAAATTTAGAGTAAAGTGTAACATCGTATATCCAACGCAAAAGGCATGTATTGAAAGTAAGTACTAATCGTTTTTGTTTTTCTTTTCATCGCTGATTCTCGTCTCACAAGGAAAGGAGTCGTAAGTTGTGCGGTATTTGGAACATTTCAACAACACGTAAGGGCCCCGAGTGGCCGAGTGGTCTAAAGCGCTCTCCGTTACGGATCACTGCCGTCTCATCTCTGTCTGCGTGGGTTCGAGTCTAAGATTCGGCTAATGTAGTTATGTGAGAAAGCTTGCCAGTAGCTTCTCGTGGGTCGGTGGTTCTTTCCGGGGGTTTTCCCGGGTTCTTCCTCCACCAATAATACTGGCCGCAATGTATAGCCTATCGTGTGCTGAAAAATGGCGTTAACCCTAAAACAACAACAAAACAAATTAACAACACGTTACAGCATACTCTGTCATGGTACCGTGGTGTAAGAAGACACTAGTTCTTAATATTTCCAGTGTGTGTAAAATCTTTGGGTGAAGTTTGATGCTAAAGTTCGAGTAGGTTATCTGTTTACTATCTCTCAGTTAAAATTACAACAGGCTTAGCACCGTAATGTTGAGAAACGATTGTCTCTTTTTTTGATATCGAGCATTTTGTGGGTGCCTCCCCATAGTAGTTCATTCATAAATCGAATATTCTGTTTGCATACCTGCAGTGGTTGATTCATATATCGGGCATTTTGGTTGCCTCCTCACAGTATATCGAGCTTTCTGTTTGCCTCCCAACATTACTTTATTCATATATCAGGCATTCTGGTTACCTCCCCATATTACTTGATTCATATATCGGTCATTCTGGTTGCCTCCTCATGGTAGTTGCTTCATATATCGGTCATTCTGGTTGCCTCTCCACATTACTTGATTCATATATCATGCATTCTGGTTGCCTACCTACATTACCCGATTCGTGTATCGGACAGTCTAGTTGCCTTCCAACATTAGTTAAATCAACGCCACCAGCAGAAAGTCTTATAATATAAATGGTAAAACAAAGTTGATGCAAAGGTCAGAACTGCACCTGCATATTGTATTAAGGTATATTATATGCCCTATTATAATGACTTTTTTTGTAATGGGTTTCTTCTGGAATGGTCGAGAGCAGTACTTCTACTCGTTTTTGGAGATCCACCGAATTTCTTGCCTAAGAAAAAGTGGAAACATAAATATATAATAAAGATTATAGTCTGCTTTCAGATCATTTCGTATGACCTGTCTCAAGCTAAATAAAGAGGGATGTATACAAAACTGTCAGGCTGTGATACTTTCTAGAAATTTGAGTACATTTTGTGTTAAATGGCTGTCTTTTATATCCATGTTCTGCCTGGTAAACGCAAAGTGTAATTCAATTTCGATTATTTTATTCAACCAATCTAGAACGATCGATGCTATTTCGGGTAAAACTTGTCTTAGTAATTGAATGACAAATTTTATGTCCATCTTGCTTTCCAGACAGTTTTTATATATCTGGTCGGTTCTATATCATTTTATTCTGTGCACCGAGGAGAATAGATTTATTCTTTGGTCCTTTTTGTCTTATTTTTCTGTGCGCTATCTGGGTAGATTACAAGTTCAATGCAGTTTTCTTTACTGGAACAGATTCCCTTTGGGGCCCATGGTTGCTCGGTATTTTAAGATGCTTGCCTTTACATATCACTGACAAATTACATCTGACCGTCAGTGCTCGAGTTTTGGCTTGACCAAGTATAAGTCGAATGAGTCACTTTGAAGTTTTTTGGTTGAATATTAGTAGCAGTTATATTAGTAGTAATATAGTTTTACGGCACATCAGCACAATAATGAATATATTGTGCCAATAAGTGTTAATTACTTTGCACAACAAGTTAGGAAGATAAACACTTCTATACAAATGTGAACACGAAGTACAACGGTATGATGTAAATAAAATAAAAGATAAAGTGACACTTACAAACTCCTTGTTATTTAAGATTAAGATATTATAGTAAATTTGTGGGTAAACAACGGTAAATGAAATAAATCATACACCATAATGAACAATGGTTTTAGACAACACTCGATAATCATCTAAAATTTACGGGTGGAAATTACGGACAACTGCCAAATGTAATGACAAAATTGAACATGAGACCTCGGAGTGCGCGTTAACTGTACTCTCCGTTCAAAAGAATGTGACTATCAATTTTTTAATTTATATTAAACAAAATCACTATTTTGAAGCGGAACAGACCGCCGTATGTAGTGTTGATACATAATATTAAACTATTAAAGTCAACGTTCGGAAAGGTGCAGCTCTCTGTTGGTGGTTATCTTGTGTCAATACAAAGAAAACAATTTTCGTCATTCATGAATAAAGTTATCTGAAATAAGGACCAAGTACATGCATGCTGTTGTCGTAGCCGGTTTAGAGATACGAGCGAAATCCGTGTTGTTTTGAATTGACTTTACTGATACAAAAAGATGGCACGTCAGCGTATAACCTGCATATACATGTAAGTACAAAACGAAAGAAGCCTTTGAAATTTATGTAAGATGCAGCTGAGGAGAAAAATTAAAACGAAAAGAATATTATATATATATATATATATATATATATATATATATATATATATATATATATATATATATATATATATATATATCTTTTGTCAGCTTCTGTTATCCAACGAAAAGAGAACTGATACTGATGAACATTGTAATGTAAACGTGAATCCGGTCTGATAAAGGCTTTTCTTAGGCATGACATTTGCACTGCATATGTATAGTGTGAGACGATAACACTCCTATTGATGATAAAAGTATTTACAGGTGTATTTATTAGCATGGAAATTAATAAAATTAAGCTTATTTTTATCAATGTCTGTTTTACGGAGCCTGTAGCTGCTAGGGCTCAGTAGTTAAGACGTTGGACTCTTGACCAGAAGGGATCGGATTTGATTCCTTCCATCGGATCATCTTGGATGAACTACCGTGCTGTGTCCATATGAAAGACACGTTTAGCTGCCGTGTGACGACACCACTTTCAAAAGTGTTGTTGTGACATACAATGCCCAAACCAAAACCAAACCCAAACCGAACAGGCATCAAAATAAACACAAGACTAGGCATTTAGGCTTATAAGCCAAATATGCGCCTTAGCTCAAACCAAACTCTTCTTTTAGATAACTTACTGGATGATCAGAAAGTACTGACGAATCAGATTTCAGAATTGTAAAGTTGAGCCTGCGAATAACTTCCTGGTTTCATCATTATCTAAATAAACCAAATTACAATTGGAAGGTTAGACAATGTCATCTTTTATTGTTTATTCCTCCAACCTGCTTGACAGTTTTTGTCCGAACTTGATTCTGGTTAAAAGTTTAAGTTTGAAAGTTTGAAATGATTTAACCTTGCATAGAAATGCATCTAAGTGAATCCTTAAATGAAATTAATGTATGACCATTAGAAAAAGGAAAATCAATACGAAACGAAATTTTTAAAAATCTTTTCTTTCCTGGAATATTACTGGATACGACAGCTTAGAACACTGAAACCAAGCTGTTTAAACCAATAAAATTAAAACAAAAACAGCCATGCACAAACAAAATATTTTTTGCAGCTGACACATTTCTTCTTAAATAAATATCTAAATTTGTTTAATATCGTATAATTACTACTATAGCAATGAAATATCCAGGATGTAGTTTGCGCTTCCTTAAATTTTCTTAAAACAACAGTTGCCGATATGGCTCATCAATTTCTAGGTCAATACAAATAATTTCCAGCATCCGCAACAAGTTGAAATAAACTAGTTGAAACGTATGACATTTAACGGTTTGATTCATGTAGAAACAGCCATGTACAGATTTGCAAACACAACGGTTTCTGTGTTTTATTTGTCTATGGTTTGGGTTTGGGTTTGAGAAAGACCAATTATGAGTCGTAAACGCTTAAGCTAATTAGATGCTAGATTTGTACTGTTCGTTGTCAGTTATTCGCCATATATTATTCTCAATGTATGTATATATATATATATATATATATATATATATATATATATATATATATATATATATATATATATATATATATATATATATATATATATATATATATATATATATATATCTGCCTTGTCTAATCCGGAAATTTGAAATTTTGAATCCCTTAGATATGACAGGTTATCAATTTGCAGTAGCTAAAATATTTTATTGTTGCCAACACTGCCAATTTAATCAATGCTTCATTATAGATTTTTGTTTATTTTTAAACTCATCTTTTCTTTTTAAAACTATGATAAAATTCTTGCACAATACACATGTTCTTTGTGCGCCACTAGAGCCATGCATGCCTTGTTCTCATCATTATCCAACAGACACCTAATCTTTAGAGTGTGTTGTTCGTTTCAACGGGTCCTGCACATAGCTGCAAAAAGGAAATAATTCTAATATAAATTAATGGAGCCAAGTGAATTGTCGACATGCGCATATTCGTGTATGTCAATAATATGTATAATGTTCTATGGCAATATGCAGCAAATATTGCATGACTAGTTCCGCTATCTAGAATATTTCATACCTTGCTGTAAAGCAACAATAGCAATACTTCAAGAGCAACTTATGGAACATAGTGAATGATTTATTTAAATGATTATATGGTGTCACTGCCATATTATTTACCAATTTCATGGTCAGCCAACACAAGTCGAGGAATTCGTTGCAATTAAACGACTTTTGTGCAGGACAACATCATGTAAACAACTGCAGAAGCAAAGTGATGTTTTGATATGCACATCTTAATGTAATGAATAACATATTTGCCAAGTTTTATCGCAAGTAAGCCACCAATCACAGCTGGACGAGTTGTGCTAACGGGTTTCTTACACTGCATTAAGCTACAAAACCAGAATTGCAGATCTCTAACGAAACTTGTGAGAACAAATTTATTTTTCGATTTATGTATCGGCAGTTGATGGCAGAAACATTTACCATGTTTCATGAAAATCAATCAACAACCGTGGGACTAGTTGCGATATCAAGATTGTGGCATAGAATGCTTCAAGATATAATGGGTATAAACTCTAAACGAAATTCCTGGAATAAAAGGTTGTCTATATACGTATCTCTGTAGTATTCACCAAGGTCATGGCAAACCATCTTACACTACTGAACCGTCTACACAATAGTTATCTTTGATTTCTCTATGTTTACTTCTCCGCAATATAGAATATGGGGGTGGCGGGGAGTTTAAAGAAAATAGGTCTTAATATCAGAAGCATACGTCATAGACAAATCTCATCTATTTAACACATATATTTTTTTTTTCTTAACGATCTGCATTGTCTAATCCGGAAATTTGAAATTTTGAATCCATTAGATATGACAGGTTGTCAATTTGCAGTAGCTAAAATATTTTATTGTTGCCAACACTGCCAATTTAATCAATGCTTCGTTATAGATTTTTGTTTATTTTTCAACTCATCTTTTCTTTTTAAAACTATGATACGATTATTGCACAATGCACATGTTATATGTGCGCCACTAGAGCCATGCTTTCTTTGTTCGCATCATTATCCAATATATACCTATATACTTTAGAGTGTGTTGTTTGTTTCATCGGGCCCTTTGACCTAACATTAGCGAAGATAGTTGCTTTTGTTATAAACTTTGTTCACAACAGTTGAACATTTTCATAATTAAAAAATATCATTAATTCGTTTGAAATTAAATAATAAAATCTAATGTTACCATCGGTTAATTTCGAGGCGATTTACATATAAATCCTTTAGTACTTTAATCTTTCTATAGCTTTGCTTTCACAAGCGAGAATGGCGGGTTATTGACTGGTAAACGTTGAAACATAAAAGCGCAAAACACTTCGATTTCATCTGTAATTCATAATATTTAGCCAAAATGATAACTTGTGCCATGGAGTCTCGCCTTTTTATTGGGATATTATTAGACATAATTATTCGGATCTCATATGCGTGGTCTTGTGTTCGATTCCTGTATATTTGGAAGACAAAATATCGCACCAGTTTAAAACATATCTAGTACCAGACCGCTTTTTTAGTACAGTGGGACCATTGCCTTGCGTAGCGTATGCTCGAATGTCCAAGCTCGTTCAAGCTGATTGATTGTGTTGATAGTTAGGCGTCGGCAGAATGTCAATAGTTACATAAAACTGTGCAGACATGAAATGGTTAACTGATCTCTCAAACTAATTAAATGTGATCATGTAGGTTCGATGTATCAATATTCTAATGTATTTATTGGTTTAGCAAGCAGGATACTTTTTCACCTTTGAAGAAGCCGTTTTTGTCTACTACCTCCACGCGTAATGTAAGATTTATCAGTATGCGTCTTTGATGAACGAACAGCTCCAGTGACGGAATAATGTCTTCTGATAAATCTTTCTATATATTTTATGCGTAAGAGAGAAATAAATATGACACCAATGAACGGGATCGACAACTCCACCGCACACATTTAACAGATCCAATTACCCAAAAAAAAAAGAACTTAATCGATGCAAAAGCGTTAATTATCATATTAATTAAACTGGTTAATCTTGATTATACTGGTTATTTGCCGTTGGTCTCAAACATTAAAGGACTGACGCATATTTCAATTAATATGCAAATGAGCATTAACCAGGGAGAAAACGTGTTGTATCTAGTCAGTATCGGACGAATTTACAAATCTAATTCTGGATCTCCGTTATCAAACATTCTTCATTAGGCATCTGTCTGACAAACTTCCACGTGGTTGAGAGTAAGGATGCAAAGGTCAGTCTTAGAGGATACAAAGTTCGGTCTTAGAAATGTATTAAGGCGAAGATGAACAGCGAAAAAATGTTTTATTTGAATAAACTTAATTTAAATATACATTGTTAGCGTGGGAGTTTGAAAAGCAAAGAAATTATTAGATATGTGATATAGTATTCCCAAGGGATGGGATGGGGGTGGGATCATGAGAAATAAAGTTCTTCCAGTCGGACAAAACATTTGCATGAACATGCTTAATTGAAATAATTAATTTTTAAATGTATCATTTCCATATAAGGTCATCTACTTTCATCGATCAGACTTGGTTTCGTCACTTTTTTATATGACCTTTACATGGTTGGCACCTGATCTGTGTGGTCAGTGGTTACCGTTGATGGCTCCAAAATGCACATTACTCTGTACAAACGTTTAAATTAAACGCACAACTTTGTGATACATTCATATTTCTTTTTGTCTTGAAGATTATGAGCTTTTTAATTGAAATAATAGTATAATAACAAACAAACGCTGCATACGTGTTTAGTTCCGAGTCGGATATTTGGTACTGATGCGTAGGGATACACCGGTGCCGTTAGTATCAGACTTGTTAATATTTCATATCGAACGTGTTCTTTTCCCTACTGCGTACATAGCATGAATACGGTAGCCACCCTGTACCCCGCATGCCTTTATGCATTTCCTAGCTACACTATCCTTTCCAAATATTATCATTTGGGTATGTAACAAATTAAACGATTTCCGATTAGTGAGACGTTTTATCTACTTACGTTTGTATGCAGAGGTATAGGTATAATCGTGGACAAATTCTCTGACTTTTCACAGAGGCTATAGAATACTACTACTACTACTACTACTACTACTACTACTACTACTACTACTACTACTACTACTACTACTATTAATGATGATAATACTAATAATTATAATTATAATAAAGAAAATAATAATAATAATAATGATAATAATAATAATGATAATAATAATGATAATAATAATGATAATAATAATAATGATACTAATAATAAGAAAAAAAATAATAATAGTGATAATTATAATAATAATAATAAAGTCTTTTTTATTAGGGTGACAGAATTAATACAAAAACTAATTTCTTTTGTGGTCTTTAATTATCTACTAATGTATAGGCAAATATGTAAAATACAGTTGGGAAAAAAGCATCGTACAGAGAAGCATAATGGATTGGTACGCAAGAGGCATGAAAGCGCTGTGTACACCAAAATGCACAATTGAAAACTTTTAACGCACACACACGCGCGCGCGTGAACAACCATCGGCATTTTATATAAATATATACATATACCATACAGTTGGCCATATCCGGTTATAAACATTATCGGAATTGCATCCATTTCAAACATGATATTGGTAAGGCACTAATGATGCTTGTTGAACATTTTTAGGTAGACATCTCCAAATACTAGGACGCGAGAAAGACAAACCATTTGTTTTATAAAATTCAGTTTTGGGTTCAGGAATTAAAAAGTTATTAGAAGACAGAGCATAGCATCAATATACTAGAAACTTTATCGATATTATCTGTCTTTCAACTGAACATATCATTGGTATAGTTGGTCATCGGAAACGTTATTCATAATTTTAGCCATTCTTAAACATATTCTTTCACAGATAGTCATGATCTCCAAAAACTATGCAATCATGGACATTATCAACTCTTTTGTCATGGTTAATTATGTTGCCTCGTGTTTAAAATTCTTCCATTATTAACAGATTTGTTTAAGAAAGATTGCCCCATGTGATGTTGCAGTAGTCCAGATTTGACGTTATTTGACGTTATTTGACGTTAGTTGACGTTATAGTGTCTTAATTCACATTTCTGTGCAGTGATTACAAATCAAACATTCTGTCTCTAGAACAAGGCGTGTCTTGGTTGCTACGGTACGTGTTGTCACGATTGGTTGATTACAGTACATGTCTTAGTCAATAACAGTCATTTAGATTATTATCAATGTAAAGTAATGATTGCATTGCATTTCATTGATTGGTTACAATGTTTTATAAAAGGATTTGTAAAGTGGATTTAAGTTTTATGACCTAAGAGCCACACGTTCATGTTAGAGCTTCGTCTGTAAACTTTTGTATTGTACGATGACCTATTCAAAATCAAAGGGCCATAAGATAGAGGTGCGTCGATGTTTACTTTGTTGGGAGAGGTATTTTGGAAGTAATAACATAACAGGACTTTATTAACAAATCATATCTAACAATAATGATTAATGAAAGCGAGAAACGAAAGGACAGTATGGCGACCTAATTCACAATTGTACACATGATGTATTTAAGATATATAAATAAAAATCACGACAGCCATCATTTTAGATCGGGATCGAAATTATTTGAATTACTTTACATTAAAAGGTATTAAATCTAATCATTATTTTAGTAATAATTATAACTAACATCTCAAATACATGCCATGGAAGTACTAATTCAACCCAAATGATAACATATTATGGAATATCTCAAGACGCATACGATGCCATTATATATATATATATATATATATATATATATATATATATATATATATATATATATATATATATATATATATATATATATATATATATATATATATAAAGGAAAATATCCTTCATTTGATATATAATATAGAAGCAGGGAGTACATATTACGTGTACTAGCTGTAACAAATTTAAGGCTATACCACTTGTACTACATTCAAGGTGGGTGGTGGTGGGATGGTACAGGGAGTGAATAGAGTTTAAAAATGTAATTATTCAGTGTTATTCTAATTCCAGGCCGACTAGTCTTAACCTGTTCATGCTGAACACCAAGCAAAACAGCTGCTTGTACCATTTTGATACATTTTATTATGAATCAGTCAGGGCTCGAATCCGCGACTTCTCGAATCCGAGACAGGCTCTATAACCACTTATGCCAACGGGGCGGTGTAATGTTTCAGTGATATTGGCTGTATTTATTTATATTAGCGCTTGGGTAACTGTGATGAGTTATCAAACTTAATCTAAAACACTGAGATGATTTCAAATTTGGTTAAGACATTGACTTCTTAAGATATCCATTTGGTTTCAACAACAAAAATGGTTTCTACCTGAAATTCAATATTGCAGCCGCAACAGCCATCATGAACATCTTGCTATTTCTACTTCTGAATGGAACGTCATATCTTGAAATATTTGTTTTCTCTACTCCTCTCCAAAACGGAATGTAAATTCACGTGAGGTTTCATCATTAGACTTTTTATGATACGCAGTTGGACCTAAATAAATTGGTGTTTTTTTGACAAGTTTTTGTCTGACAATGACCTATAGTAGAAAAATGATAATAATATTACATTAAAGACACACAAAAAATTAAATAATGATTTTTGTTGAAATGATGCCTGTAAAATTCTGACTGAGGTATTAAAGTTTATTCATTATTCAACTAGTGGCTTTTATACTGAATCAACACTGCCCCCAAACCCTCTTTTTTACATTCATTTTTTGCAGGAAAGAGCTAATTTGAATATTTTCCTGTGACAAGACAGCTGAAAGAATCAATATGTGTCTTATACATGAATAAAGTTCACTAGTACTGTAACAAATTAGCATACTTTTCATCACCACTCAACCATCTAGATTTCTTTTGATATTTACCTCTGTAGCACACGCATTTGATCTCCAATGCTAGTCTGTGACAGGCAGTCACCAACATGTCAAGCAGTTTCCAAGCCTAACTCAAAGTAAATATAAACCACATTTCAGATTTAGCTTATGTGTGAACTTAAAAATGCTAGGGATATTAATAATTACGCTCATGCCTTCTACCTTAAATATTGGAGAGGTGTCAAAATGCGAAACTATCCAGTGAGACCGTGTCAAAATGCGAAACTATCCAGTGAGACCGTGTCAAAATACGAAACTATCCAGTGAGACCGTGTCAAAATGCGAAACTATCCAGTGAGACCGTGTCAAAATGCGAAACTATCCAGTGAGACCGTGTCAAAATACGAAACTATCCAGTGAGACCTTACAATAAATATGGCTGCCATGATGGCTGTCTTTAAAATCTTATTGTCACTACTTCCCTGCATACAAAATCATTATGACCTAGGATTTTCACCAACAGACTTTTGATGTCCACTTTGTTCTAAATGAAAATGTTTTGATGCTGACATGTTATATGTGTAACACAATAACTAACATAAAATTTTGTTGGTGAAGAATGCTGGAGATTGTTTGAACACTCGATAATTTAAAGGGACACACGTATCTTTAAATCTTGTAAATTCTTTTCGTTCAGTAAATAATCAGTTCATTCAATGGACTCTTTGGTTTTGCAGGCTTTATTTGTTTTTTTAAATAATATAACTTATTTACGATGATTACAGACATCATATCCATCGACTCAACTTGAGATTTGTGTGAAATAGCACTTTTATCGATTAGCCGTACGTATCGCTTCAAAGCATAAAGAAAAATATAAACTAGTTCGTTAGAAGAAATCATTTATCTTGCAATTATTATGTCAATGTCGTAAATCTAAAATTTGATACGTGATAGGTATATTTGTGATCATTTAGGAAACAACTATAACACTAGGTTATAAATCATCAGGAGAGTAACCCACCACCACCACCACCACCCACCCCCACCCCCCCAAAAAAAAGCGGTTTAATGTTTACTAAAGTTCTTGCTTGCTATATGGTAATCATGTTTAATGTATTTTACACTATTCAAAATATTCAATCAGACCTAAATCTCCTCCACAGTGGTATTATTGGACATGGATATTAATGATCACGTTTACAAACAGAAAAACGTCCAGTTGAATTTCCAGTAGAAAAGAACGTATTATTATTGAATATGGAATATTATACCAAGCAGATGCTTAAAATGAGATATGGAAGGTTATATCAAGGGGATGCTTAAATTTGAATATGAAAGGTTAAATGAGGGAGATGGTTAAATTGGAATATGAAAGGTTAAATGAGGGAGATGGTTAAATTGGAATATGAAAGGTTAAATGAGGGAGATGGTTAAATTGGAATATGGAAGATTATTTGAGGGAGATGCTTACATTGGAATATCGAGTATTATATCAGAACGATGCTTAATTTGGAATATGGAGGGTTATATCAGGGAGATGCGTAAATTGGAATATGAACGGTTATATCAACGAGATGCTTAAATTGGAATATGGAGGGTTATATCAGGGAGATGCTTAAATTGGAATACGGAGGGTTATATCAGGGAGATGCTTAAATTGGAATACGGAGGGTTATATCAGGGAGATGCTTTTATTGGAATTTAAAAGGCTATATCAGGGAGACGCTCAAATAGGAATATAGAAGGTTATATCAACGAGATGAATAATTTGTAATGCGGAAGGTTATATTAGAGAGATGTCTAAATTGAAATATGGAAGGTTTTATAAGTGAGATGCCTAATTTGGAATTCGGAAGGTTATATCAGATAGACGCCTAAATTGGAATATGGTAGGTTATATCAGGGAGATGCTTAAATTGGAATATGAAAGGTTATATCAGGGAGATGCCTAAATTGGAATATGAAAGGTTATATCAGGGAGATGCCTAAATTGGAATATGAAAGGTTATATCAGGGAGATGCCTAAATTGGAATATGGAAGGTTATGTCAGGGAGATGCTTAAATTGGAATATTTATGTTGGCAAATCTTTCTGGTGTTTGAGACATATGTCTTCATTTTATTGCAGAACTTTGCCCGGTTTGGTCATGGTGATCAAGCGAAATTGCTAACAGAGAAACTAGAAGAATGCATGGTGAATATGGCAAATGATCCTCAAACAATTACAGGTAAAACTGTCATTGATATACAATATATTAAATTATTAAATGTAATTCCAAACGCCCGTTGTTAAATGTCATTAGTATGTTGTTATCAAATAATAACGAATCATTAAATAATTATCTGTAATTTTAACTCCGGACAGAAACACGTTTAACATAAGTATACTTCAACTTGTAAGATATAAATTATGTAAAACAATACATTTCACGCTGCTGATATTTAATTGCCTAGTGCAAGGCAGTATTTTATGATTTAATAATGGGACTTATGAAACAATAACTTTTTAACCTTTATCCTACTCAAGATATTAAATCATGAATGTGTTTAATCTACAAAGAAACAAAATGAAGGCAAATACATTTTCCTAAGAGAACGCTTAATTAAGAGAACGCTTAATTAAGAGAACGCTCAATTAAGAGAACGCTTAATTAAGAGAACGCTCAATTAAGAGAACGCTTAATTAAGAGAACGCTCAATTAAGAGAACGCTCAGTTAAGAGAACGCTCAATTAAGAGAACGCTTAATTAAGAGAACGCTCAATTAAGAGAACGCTCAATTAAGAGAACGCTTAATTAAGAGAACGCTTAATTAAGAGAACGCTTAATTAAGAGAACGCTTAATTAAGAGAACGCTCAATTAAGAGAACGCTTAATTAAGAGAACGCTCAATTAAGAGAACGCTCAATTAAGAGAACGCTTAATTAAGAGAACGCTTAATTAAGAGAACGCTTAATTAAGAGAACGCTTAATTAAGAGAACGCTCAATTAAGAGAACGCTCAATTAAGAGAACGCTCAATGAAGGTTAAACAATAAAATCTGTTGAATCTGCACAACGAAACATAGGTTTGGATGGGTAAATGGAATTATATATCGCAGGGTTGATAGTACATGGAAGTTAATGACATCAAATGATATTTTATTGTTCGGATTTAGCTAGAATTGGAGTATTTAATAAACTATAGGACCTCCTTAATTACATTTTCTTGTAGTTTTTCCTATGCATTTTATGCGAAGAACAATCAATTTTCAAATGTAGCTGAAATAAATAAATCCAAAGGAAATCCCAATAATATGTACATGTAATAATAGTTACTTTCTAACGTTTAGTTGCAAACTTTACAAAAGGGAGACAGTCACAAGGGCGCGATCGTATCCGAGAAAAAGAATCATGTGAATCAAACATTACGTTGTTACCACTGAATATGATACACACATGGTCATATATATATATATATATATATATATATATATATATATATATATATATATATATATATATATATATATATATATATATATATATATATTACATATGGTCCTTAGAAAAATATATACATATATTCCATTAAGACGGATTATATTGGGATGTAAAACTGTTTATTTATCAATGTTTTGTGTAAGCAAAAGAAATTGGCAATATGGGAAGTTGTTGTAGGTTTAAACGCCAATTATCAGTACAAGATAGGCTATATTTGGCGGGCAGTATTAATAGTGGATGAAGAACCCGAGAAAACCCCAGAAAGCACCACCGACCCACAAGAAGCTACTGGCAAGCTTTCTCACATATCCACATTTGCTGAACGCGCGACTCGAACACACGCATATAGAAGTGTGATGGCAGTGATCCATAACGATGAGCGTTTTAGACCACTCGGCCACTCTGGGCCCCCAATATGGCCAGTTTCTGCTTACGCAACACACAATCTTACGGAGAACACTAACTGCAAACTAAGAAAACATCTGCCAAGAGATGTGTGTGTGTGTGTGTGTGTGTATGTGTGTGTGTGTGTGTGTGTGTGTGTGTGTGAAGTATCTGCCAAGAGATGTGTGTGTGTGTGTGTGTGTGTGTGTGTGTGTGAAGTAGATTAATTGGTTCAGTGATAGGCGTGATATGTTTATGATAAAATGTTTAACGTAAACTGTTCTAGCGATATTATCTCTCATTTTTTTCCCCTTTTTGATACTGATTGAAATATTGAAGGCAACTGTTACTCTTGGAGATACCCATCGTTTTTGAAAAATGTGTAAAGAGGGCGTTGTCATTCTCAAAATTGCAGTTTGGTCAAACGTCGAAAACTACTTTGAGTTTGATAAATGAAAGTCTAAATTTCAGCAGCACGCGCTGACATAAATCGATATCAAGAAACTCACTTCCTTACAAACGATACCTCAACCTTGAACCGATTAGTTATACGGAGGTCAAGATATTCGTTGATAACTTTATATCGAAATTCTACTTTTAGAGTTTACAACTATCTGTAACATGTGTGAGGGAATCAAATGGTACTGCGTGTTTCCTTTCCACAGAGAGTAAAAAATAGAATCAAATGATAATGTGTAATACAAACACCGGATTAAACTTACAGAAGCTATTTAATGTAGATATTCAAACACAACTTTCAATAATCAGAGAAATGCAAAAAATATTGAAGGAAATTAATGCCTGTGATACAAACTGGCATTTGTTGTACTTCATTTTGACTATTGAAGCATTTTTGGATGATCGACAAAGATAACATAATGTTTACACATATTACTATCAATCTGCCTTCTTTCCTGCCTATATATATATATATATATATATATATATATATATATATATATATATATATATATATATATATATATATATATATATATATATATGTGTGTGTGTGTGTGTGTGTGTGTGTGTGTGTGTTTCAAACTCGCGAGTGATCGTCAAAACCACGTGTAAAACAAATCCATAAAGTTTACATACACAGTGTTTCCTTTTATCATTAATGTGTATAATGGTTTCATGCAAAAACGGATACTGTCTACGTAGGTTCGGCAAATGTGGGTACGTGAGAAAGCTTGCAATTAGCTTCTCGTGAGTCGGTGGTTCTTTCCGGCTTCTTCCTTCACCATTTACACTGGCCATATATCGATTGCTTCTTCCTTCTGGCCATATATCGATTGCTTCTTCCTTCTGGCCATATATCGATTGCTTTATAAACTTAAAGTATATAAACGGTATATATTGTTAAGTATATATATTACTTACATTGTGAAAATTGTCTCGTGAAGTAATACATGTATTTAAAGTTATGCGTGTTTACCAGGGAATAGCGACTGTTTCAAATGCTGGATCACAGTGTTCTCTAAAATCACTTGAAGCTAGTGCTTTACCGGAAATAGACCGGGATGATTTTATATAGAGCAATTGACAGTGAGTCTCGCCTCTTTTAAGAATCTGTGAGTAGCCTGACAGACGTTTTACTCCTATAGCAGTTGTTTCCTATACAGCTCTGCAAGGAAGTACTTACTATTCGTGTGCTGCGGAGAAAGCTTAAATGGTATGGTCATGTCACTAGAGTCAACAGTCTATCCACACCAACCTTGCAGGGCAGCATCCAGGGTGTCAGAAGGAGAGGTAGACAAAGAAAAAGTAGATTGACAACACCACAGAATGGACCAGGCAAAGTTTTGCGGAGACACAGGCATTGGCACATGATCGAGACAAGTGGAGGGAACTGGTCAGATGTTCAGCAGCACAATGCCTCAACTACCACACTAGGCCAAGAGACTGATGATGATGATGATGATGATGATGATGATGATGATGATGATGATGATGATGTCAATTTGAAGCACTCGGTAAAGATGCTGGACCTCTCAGTCAAGAAATCATTAAGCACCATGTTACGTGATGATTTCGTTATCGTTATCAAGAGGATGATTGATTAAGGTGTTATTGCCCGGATCGGGAAAATAATAAAACTAAAATGTGAAATTAATGGGGGGGGGGGGAAAGAAATAGATATCTGATCAGAGCTATAAAATGGAGAAACATGAGCTACCCACAATGCAGAATATAACAGTCCAATGAATTGCATAAACAAAACGAGAGTGAGCATGACATTTGCACAATACACTTTCTCTTTTTTCAAAAAATTACCAAATTTATAAAAATGCAAATTGCCGTTCTGTTTACACCGATATAATAAATTTCACCAGGAAATCGAACTACGTTAAAATTCCAAAATCACATACACACAAAATTGAATTAACCTAATTCATGTTTTAACTTCAATATTTTTCTAAGCAACAATTGATTGGCATACAATATATATATATATATATATATATATATATATATATATATATATATATATATATATATTATATATATATATATATATATATATATATATATATATATATATATATATATATATATTAATAACAATTCCTAGCCTACGTGATGCATATCGCTTAAGACAGATAAATTCACACATTTACCTCAAATTCGCATGGAAAGTAATGCATGAGATTCCTAGAAATAAATGAGTCATTTAACATTCAAGATGAATGAATGCAAACAGTTTTCTTCCACACTCAACACTCGAACACTGAGGTATTAATTAAAAATAAATATTTTCAAGTAAATAATTACAAATTTTGTAACAAAACTTCCATGAGAATGAGATATACCTTGTTCTTTCTGAGACTTCCTAAAATCTACCTAACACAATCTCTCTGTTCTTTTAAGTACTAAGTCTCCATTTTCCAGTGACCCGACCCTAGGACAATGTATTAGGGGAGAACCCTTTATTAACCCCCAGAAACAAGAGCTTTCCCTTCTGTAGAAAAAGTTTGCACTGACAAATTTCATGATGGAAATACTTTAAACGTTGAATTTTATCTGGGAAACACAATTAGCTTAACCAATGAGGATTACATTTATCTAACCGCAGAAAATTAACAAGGTTTAACTAATTCTCTACCACCCCCACCCCCTAAACATAAATCGATTTCTGGAAAATGTCGCTTTATGACACTTAATGTTCTCTGGATTGTCTGCACTTGATTTCCCGCTACTTAAACCCAAATTCACCTTGCATCTCCAGCTGTGGTGTTATTATTTCAATTAGTAATCAATCATAGCCCTAACCAAGGATGTTAAAACCAATGCAGAGTAATTACGCTATATAGACCATTCGTCACTTTCTTTTTTTTCTTGTCACACGGACAGCAGCAACATTCACTGAGTTTATGTATTGTAATAACAGCTTACAAATTCACACTGTTACACTCCATCTTACCAACCTTTCCCTTGATTATTGTTCCCTGTGTGTGACTTCAGTGCCTTCTACTTGCTGATAATTTTGAAGTGCATTTAGCATGGATCGCTTTCTGCCGGGTGGTACCTGACTGCTACAAACAGCAAGGTTGAATAGGTCTTTTGTGAGTTAACATAGATGCCCTGCAATGACATACAGAGCCAAGTCTGCAATTTGGTTATTCAATTTGCGGAACGTGTGAAGTTTGTTCTATTAAAACCAAATCATTATGAGGTAAAAGTGAAGAAGATGGTTACCTGAGCCAGTGTTGTATGTTCATCAAATTTTTAGAGAATGCAAAAATTAACAGCTTAACAGTGGAGTCTATTCAGATATATTGATTTTTATGACATAGAGTTGCCTTTCCGTCCAGCGACCATTACTGAGCGTCCTGGAGACCGAAATGTGACACATCCAGGTGGCAGTTCTGTTATTCTAGTAGAGTGAAAGCTTCGTCGGGGATACATGTGTTTCCGTTTGCTGTCAAATTAAATCTAAACTGATTTCAAATGGAAACTTCCTTTACTTCAGAGCTTCTACTTTCTCCAGCATGAAGTACGGAGGAGCCACGTTTCTCTTAATGTTTCTAGCAACGTTTTCTTTTCTTTTACTAGCTCGATCTATCGAATCGTAGGATGAGGGCACTGTTCAACATCAACACTCATCCCATAAACATAATACACAATACATGAGAAATGGAAGGACTTGAAATCTTTCTCTGATCAGAAGCAGAACAAACTGCTTCATTAATTACCATATTTCTTTGCGTATTTATTTATGTACCTTTAATCGTTTTGTCTAGTATCGAAAAGGCACGGTCATCGTTAATTTCAGCATCAGCAGGTATATATAATCATTTGATACAGAAAGATCTGCAGTTGCAGTTTGTGTTTCTGCTGATTTTTCCAGTTAACATTAAACCCGTGGCGGCTTCTTTTCGGTCTCATAATCGTCTTTACCTTCTCATCAAGTTCTTTATCTTGTCTTCACTTGGAAGTCTTTCTCCAATAACTATATAATGTTAAAAAAATTCACTTCTTCTCTAATGATCATATCGTGGCATCCTCATGAACCATGTCATAAAGTCATTCATTGTCGTAGGTAAACTTACCTTCATTGTGGCTTGAGACCTCTATTCTTGTTCTGCGTACTGAATGTGTAAACCTATTTCAACATGTGCTATTATATAATGACGTAGCTCGGAAGGAATTCTAGCTCTCTTCCAGACACAAAGCACTTGATCAGTATCAAGGCAAACACTTTCTTGTACATTATGATACTTACGATGGGAGTAAAGGAGACAAAAGCTGTATGAAGTACATTCGTCCTAGAATACCTGTTTTCCCCCGTGGCCCAATAGACCACAAAAAACTGCAAGTTTTCCATTTATTTTGTAATTTTGTACCACTTCATTCATGAAAATAATCGAAAGCTGCTGTGCTGACGAGGAATTTTAACTGACTTAATAAAACGCAGTACGGTATCATGGGCGATGCATTATTGAGGCAATATCGTGTAGTGCTGATCAAACATTACAAAGTAAGCGATCAGTAATAAACAATTCAAAAAAATTAAAATTAAAGGAACAAGTAAGCGCCTTACGTAAGTGAGATTTTTTGAGTACTGGGCAAATACCACACTGTAGTGCAGATCTCAGTTTTAAATAATCAAGACAATGCAATATTCAGCCATTTAGCCAACCAGTGGAACCATATATATATATATATATATATATATATATATATATATATATATATATATATATATATATATATATTATACCTACCTACCTACATACATACATAAATACACGTACGTACATACATACATACAGAGAGAGAGAGAGAGAGAGAGAGAGAGAGAGAGAGAGAGAGAGAGAGAGAGAGATGCATAGAACGTGAGAAGAGAGCGAGTTAAAATCCCCTCTTATAACTTGGTGTCGTACACCTTGTTGAAAACAACTAATCAAAGCAAGACATCGTCGATAGCGGGTTGCTGTTACATTGGTTTTTCATCGGAATAATGGTCACGTCAGTACGTTCAGTATGTTTACACGTGACACGCGTAACAAAATGCTATTACATGTAACGGGACGCATGTTTTTGAACGTGCTTTGTATGCAAGTTTACTTATATCTTAGTGGCTATTTTTTAACTGAGAAAAGACACGTGCTGACCATATATTTTTTAATTTAATATATATATATATATATATATATATATATATATATATATATATATATATATATATATATATTATAAATACCTACCTACATACATACATAAATACATGTACATACATACAGAGAGAGAGAGAGAGAGAGAGAGAGAGAGAGAGAGAGAGAGAGAGAGAGAGATGCATAGGTGTTTTGCATATGCTGTCCTTACATGCCGTTTGGTAGCACGTTCGATAAATGATGACTGACTGGGAAGCACACCGGAATAAATGCAGCGCAAAGAGGTATAGTCATGTATTGATATGCCGTTAAACTTCAATGAATGATATTAAGGCATGCATTTGCTTGTTTATCTTAACCTCAGTGATTTTTCTGGCATGAATAAAAACTAAAGGCAACAAATGCTAGGCGTTGGGCTACACAAAACTGTATATCATCAAAGCCATATAAATTTAAATCAACAGAACTGATCTGCCCCAGTAATGAGTATCTGCAAACCAGAGAACCGAAAATGGACTGTTCTATACTTGCAATGCGCAAAACGTCAAGAATTTCCAAATTACAGAGGAGCTGCTTAAATGTTCATGCTACAACGAATTATACCAAAGTCCATCTAGTAGGTGACATTTATGCAAAAAAAGGCATTTATTAGTTGAGATAAAAAAAATATGTGCTGACACAGAGATAGGCAAATTATAAACGCACGCAAATCAGATGTTTTCAATCAAAAGCGTGCGTTATGGCCTGGAGAACACGCCAGAATTTAATTAATTTGCTTAGTTTGTCTTCAGAATGTTTAATAACGTAACACCGATGTATTTCTAGGTTTGTATTGTAACCGGACATGGGATGACATAAGTTGTTGGCCCGACACTCCGGCCGGTACGACAGCCGTTCTACAGTGTCCATTATACATCAATGGGTTCAACAAGGAAGGTAAATATATATATATATATATATATATATATATATATATATATATATATATATATATATATATGTATATATATGTATATATATATGTGTGTGTGTGTATATATATATATATATATATATATATGTGTATATATATGTGTATATATATATATATATATATATATATATATATATATATATATATATATATATATATATATATATATATATATATATATATATATATATATATATATATATATAACTACGTTTATCAAGGCGATTTTGCCATCAATCATGCTCACTGACGGTCGAAAATAAACGAGCTACGCAATTAGGTAATGGAACTGTCGGGTATGCGTTCGTTCATCCTTGTGTCTTTTCCTTCAGAAGCCATTCAAGAACTGCTCTTAAAGAAAAACAGAAACGGGCTTAGGCATTAAAGATTTATAATCGTAATCAATACATTACAAGATATAATTCCTTCTATGGTAGTAATGGATTTTACTCTGAAAGTAATGATGCATTAATTCCGGCCAATCCAATGAGTAAACAACCGATATAACATATGCTTCGCACAATTCCGTTTTATTCTTACTCAAACCTTCAGCTTAATTGGATTTATGGAACATTTGAAACTACTTTAAATGCTTGTTTTCTAGATGGAATATAATCTTCGTCAATTTTGATCGAACACAGACTAATAATAGCTTGATAATTTTCACATGATCAATTATGCAACAACATAAATATTCTCTTTTACTAAATGCATTAAATTATTTTACAAGATGTCAATATTTGATAATAACGTCGTTTAAGGGTCATTATTTCTTACCGACAGTGAAGAATTGGTGTACCTTACTAAGGATTTCCTGCACAAAAGTGAAAAGATAAATACAAAATTTAAAGACTACATAAGCCTTTTGTGTAGTTTATATTTTAGATTGGTTAAAAGAAACCGGCATAATTCGCATAAATACAATTCGAATGTCATAAAGCTTTTTTTGCAAGGGTGTTACGCCCAGTAACATGCAATATCTGATACTATTTTTCCCCAAATCTTTCGAACAATTCTTTTATATTGATAGTTGTGAATGATACACGTGCTTTAGTATCACATATATTTAGCAATATTCCGTCCTTTTTAAGCCTGGAAAGTTGTAAAGTTTGTTCGTTTTAAAGATATATATGGATTTGTGCTTCTCTGATATTTAGAATTTTGTCATCAAACACATCGAGCTTGTTTTAATCATTGTGTATGTGCATATATGCTCTTATGTGAAATCTCAGTTAAGTGCATATTAATGTTTTATTTTTTTGAAGTACAATAAATATGGACATACATTGACTCTAATCCATATTATTCAGCAGATGGTAAAATTCATTCTTCTTAAATGTTACAGTGACTGGAGAAAACGACAGCACTATATTGCTTCCAAACGGATCAAATAGCTATTAATCATCAGACATTTGTGACAATCCTATTGTCAATTCGAAATGAAACAGTGTATTGGAAATATTTCTACATTTTGCAATAATACAGTTAGGTATGTATATATTTGACGAAATTTATAAAAAGAAGCAAATTTTGGTGTGACGTTTTTAAGGCAGATAAAGCAGGTTAGAAAACGCAGTTATTATTCATGACAATAAAAATATATTTTATATCTTCATGGTTTAATTAAATTTTTTTTTCATTTCGTGCTTTGAAAAGAAAATGCGACAAGACATTGCTTGTCAAATGGAACGTGGTATGTCAACCCACTTTACCCAAATCAGATGCAGGGGTGGACTGACTATGTAGCGTGCCTTAACAACAGTGTTCCAGTGAATGAGAATTTTGGTGTTCCTGGAAATTTCCAGGTATGTCGTTTTTAAATAGTGTGTCAACTTATTGTTCCATTTAATGATATGTTATGTGGACTTATAATATGTCGACTCGCAAACATTGCTGTTATAAAACAAACTGCTAATCGATAACCAAAGAAAAACCACCAATGAAAATGAGCCGTTAAAACAGTGAAATTGAATATCAACCTTAAGGAAATTCCTTGCTACAATTCCTAATTCTTCCTAAAAATAATTAATTCTGAATTGTAGTAAGGAAAATTACTCGAAGAAAAATATTGTCAAATACTTCAGGCAGCGAGTGCCTCTGTTCCTCCTGCATGACTGTATGATTTTCTGTTTCTTCCTCCGCTGCGTCAGTGGTTAGGTTTCCTTCATCTGTCTTGTGCATTTTAATATTAATTATAATCAATGCACACACACACACACACACACACACACACATGCATTTAAACGGACACGTATATATTTGTTAATCGAAACCTATTTTGACATATAATGGTTTATTGACATGAAAAGTTTGCAAGGCAAACCTAGCTCATAATTTACTCTTACTCAGTTTTTTAACTGATAGCAGTCCTGTCTTAGATTTGTTTAATTAATGCATTTTGTCTGGTCAAATCCAAATACCTTTCAGGTGTTTTGTAACGTCACAGTATACACAATATAGTCAATGGACACTTCTGCACTTTCAATGAAAAAAGTAAATATGGAAACTTTAATCGTAGTCCAACTATCTTGGATATATATGTTAGAACTTTCTCATTCTTAAACGGGGTACGGGGAGAGAGGGCATTGGACTAAAGCGCTGGCCTTTATCGATTGCTACGATCTCAACTCCGCCTGATCGGGTTCGGGTCTCGTGTGTTTGTTGTTTTTGCCGTGATTTTCCGGGGTTCCACTTCCACCAGTTATTATAACTGGTGGAAGTGGAACCCCGGAAAATCACGGCAAAAACAACAAACACACGAGACCCGAACCCGATCAGGCGGAGTTGAGATCGTAGCAATCGATACACATCCACACTTGCAGAGCCAAAGACTTAAACCCATGCAAATAGTTGTTGTTACTATTTTTGGTTTAATGCTATTATTAAGCACACGATATTCAGTGCATATCGGCCATTATGGCCGATATGCACTGAATATCGTGTGCTTAATAATAGCATTAAACCAAAAATAGTAACAACAACTATTTGCATGGGTTTAAGTCTTTGGCTCTGCAAGTGTGGATGTGTGAGAAAGCTTGCCACACGTTTTACATTTAACCATAAATCCATGGTCAACTTTATACATTTAAATGTACCCCGCCTTTTTAGTATAAAGCGTGGATATAATATTTGGTAATGATATCTCCATCCGTCCATCGTTGCAGAATTTGTGTCTCCATCAGTCCATTCGATGGTTGGTGCATCCGTCACGCTTCCTGTGCCACACTGTAACCTCGAGTTTAGTTAAAATAAATTGGTAATTCGTGGTAGTTCAATGTATGATCACTATATGTGTGTTGTGTACCATACTTAGATTCCTCTTACGATTCATGGTCTTCATCCATTTCAAATTTTAATTTCTTCATTTACACGCGAGGAGTAGGACTTGTGTTAACTAAATGTGCTTGCTCCACATGAAAATGTGTTGCTGATTTATTTCTTATAACAGGATTATATTATCGTAATTAATAACACATTTGTACGGCGAAGCACACATTTTTGTAATATTACTTAATACGATATGAATTTTATGGCAGTAATTCCTCATTACACCCAGTAACGTTGATTTTATCTGAATAAACACTTGCAATAGAATCGAACTATTTTCCTAAATTTGAAAATGTCGTTAAACCCAAGCCAACATCAACAGTTTTTAAATCAGTCTTCTTATTGCTACAACAATATAAAAACAACCAGTCTCAGATATGATTATTGTGTTTATTTACAGAACCAACACTTCGCCGAACGTACCACATAGCATTAAACGTCGTCTGCGTATCTAGGAGTGTGTAGATATTCCCGCCAATTAATATTCCCTGTCAGAGACCGTTGAACAATTTTGGATGCTAGGTAGATTGTTCACAAAGGAGGTTGGCATGCCTTTCTAAAAAAACATCAATACATTTTAGATACGTCTGATTGTCTAATACCGATACAAGTAACATAGTGGCTCCTTGTTCTTTACATACTATGTTTCGATTGGCTTGTGTTAGATTGGCGGACATTTCATATCTCGATCATCACACCTGCTCTATTTCGTTTGTCATATAAAAGTCTCAAGGAAAGAAAACGTTCATTAAAACAAATGATTAAGATTCCGTTGCATAGTGCAGTCGGATAACCCCAAGAAAAGTAACGAGATTAACAATAGTTATTTAATTATCATGGTAAAGATAGAATACTCTTCTTACGAAACAGAACTAGGGCAGTTGATGAGGGAAGCAAAGCAGGTGATTATTTAACCTAATTTAGGACAATAGTTCGATTCTAATTCAAGTGTTTATTCAGATACAATCAACATTAAAGGGTGTAATGAGAACATGCTACCATAACATGCATATCATATTATGGAATATGACAAGAATATGTGCTTCGTGGTACAAAATATGTTTTATTATATATGCGAATATCATCCAGTTATAAGAAAGAAATAAGCAACACATTTTAATATGGAGTAAGTACACTTAGTTAATAAGAATCCAGCTCTTCGCGTGTAGAGTCAGAAATGAAAATTTAAAAAGAATGCCTTTGACCATCACATCGTAAAAGGAATTTATGTGTGGTACGCAACACACCCTATAGTGAACGCACTGTACTTAAAACACGGATACATTTAAATATACAAAGTTGGCCATGGTTTAGTGGTTACCTGCATAACCCATTGGCATAAATGTGGTAATGAAACCATATTCTTTACTGAGGCACCGATTTAAATTCTTCTTGATCATGTTCAAAATAAATGACAGGAAATATAAATTAAAACGTACCAGTATAAGCAGGTAACATTTTTGAATTCAGATGTAAAACTCGTATAGGTTTCTTCTGTCAGGGATACAACGTGGGGACTACGAGTTACGGTGCAAATACTTTCGGTTATGCTGGTATGTTAGAACCAAAGTAGGTCATATTTTATAGCCTAAATATTTATTGACGACATATTGTGAAATGATAAACCGATATTATTTGTTGTGTGTTGTATAACGCAGACATTCTTAAGCAAGTTATCGTTCTCAGTTCCTTGGATAATTGCCTGCTATTGTTACGTAATTGGCCTCATCTACTTTCTGTTCAAGGGTTGATTTTATTTTATACTAACATGTGTATGGGTATGTAATTTTATATAACAGACAATAGTGAGCTCTAGGTTTCTAAAATGAATAAATGTGATTGGATTCAACTTTATATATATATATATATATATATATATATATATATATATATATATATATATATATATATATATATATATATATATATATATATGTCAAACGACATTAGCTAATATATAAAACATGACGTCTTAGCTGTGCTGAAATCACATACCCTTGATGTAATGGTGTTGAAGACAGCCATTACACATATTAACTGTGGTAGGACACCTGGAAAGGTTGGTCTCCCAACGGAGGTGTACATGATTCTCAGTGAAAAGACTCTGGAGGCACTTCACAATATGCTAATCAGCATCTGGACGGAAGAGTAGATGCCAGACGACCTCCGAGATGCATCAGTTTTGAACCTCTATATGAATAAAGGTACACGTGCAGACTGCAGTAACTATAGAGGCGTCTCCTTGATCTTCATAGCTGGCAAAAACACTTGCTTAGCATTATTCTCAACAGGCTTATTGCAGCAGTATCAGAAGATAACCTCCGCGAGTCTATGTGTGGTTTTCGCCCAGACCGCAGTAAAATTGACAGGATCTTCGTAGTGAAACAAGTCCAAGAGAATTCTTTAAGCAGAACATGAATGATACAATCATCAGAGACGCACTGTGGGTAGTACTGAAGAAGCTTGGTTGTCCTCAGAAGTTTACCAACCTCATCCGGCTCTTTCACGATGACATGACGGGATGTGTACTCGCTCCGGTATTCTTCAACCTCCTCTTCACACCAGTACTGCTCCACGCCATCCATGCCATCCGTGACCCTGATCTTGGTATTTACATTAAATATAGTCTGGATGGGTCAGTGTTTGATATACGTCCATACACTACGATAACCAAGACGCTAGAAAGATTAATCACTGAAGTACTCTTCGCTGATGACGATGCCCTCATGGGTCTTGAAGAGACTCGTCTACAGACAATCGTGACAGGGTATCTGAAGCATCCATCCTATTTGGACTCACAAAGAGCCTAGGAAAAAAAGGTCCTCTTCCAACCTAACCCAAACACTGTCATAACTCTGCATCACCCTTGCATTGGCGATATGAAGCTGACGAATGTGGACAGTTTCAAATACCTAGGCAGAACAATATCCAGTGATGGCTCCCTTAACAAAAAGATCACCGCGAATATTCAAAAAGCTGGTCAAGCTGGCACTCGGACGACTCTAAACCATGGTTTTGCAGCACAAAGACATACGCCTGTCAACAAAGATTAAGGTGTACGATGCAGTTTTCCTCACATCTCTCTTGTATGGCAGTGAAACATGGACCGTATCAGTCATATCAGTCATTTGGAATAATTCCATCAGCGCTCACTGACATCAATCATGCGGATTAAGTGGCAGGACAGAATCACCAACAAGGAAGTCCTTGATAGAACCAACACAACAAGCATAGACTGACCACGTCCGCATGGATCAAAATAGATTACCAGGTCAACCAAAACTAAAACCGCCCTCGCAATCGATACAAAGACAATCTCATTACGAACATCAAATGGGCATACCGTCCCACCAGCTAGAGAACGCTGCCTCAGACAGATGTCAGTGGCAGGCCCTGACCAGAAAAGCCAGTTCCACCATCGAGGTTAACCGCCACAAGCGTGCTGCTGCAGCTCGTGAAAGACGTCCCCGAGATGTGTCCCAGGACTCTGGAGCTAAATGCGCGTCAACCGTTAATGAGAATGTTTTCATCGGCTCGAGCGACTACCAAGAATATTTGCTTTGCTGAAATCACAGACCCTTCAATTATAAGCTTACACACGAAATGGTAGACAATCTTACTACTGTTCGTCAGCGTAGAAAACCACGCAACACTGATTAGATGATGTAATATTGTAGCAATAGAAATGGCAAATAAGTAAAGGCCAATGCGTTTTGTGTTGCTAAACTATATGTATTAATTACGGGTAAAGCCATTACAAAGATTTGCATCCACCTAGGTCTTCTGAACTTTTATCTCAAAAGTACTCAAATAGCTTACATCAGATTTGTATGCGCTAACTGAGGTTAACAAAAGTCGAAGACTAAATTGTGCATCATTTAAACTACTGGCATGATCTAAATTAATTACAAATATATTCTAACTCTATGAGTTTAACATTTGTTTCTCATGGACTTCAGCATATAAACTTAGGACAGTGATGTGATAGTAAGTACACTTATATATGTATAATAACTCGTCTAAAGTCTTCGTAGTACTTAACAATTACTCAAAATTTTTAATTTTAGAAACTTTTTTTTCCAGGACAACATAAATAAATTGAGTTTGATGTATAACATTGGATACAGTCTCTCCCTGGTGTCACTTGTCATCGCCATGGCAATCATGCTCTACTTCCGGTTCGTATAAGATTATATACATTGAAAACGTCGTTGTACTTTGCCTGAGTTTGAATACTTATTGTGTGAAACCGGAATAAATCCTTACGATGTTCCCAATTGACCAGTTCAAAACGACGCGAGATTCGTGTCTTAACAAAGAAAACAAAGGTCAAACATGTTTATTTGATAATGTTCAACTTTATGTAAAACGACATTTAATAGATTTCCTGTGAAGAAGACTGTACATGAAGCAATGCATATTTCCACAGAAGGCTCTTGTGGGTTTTGGTATGAAGAGGGTTTTCATTATCGTGACAGATTTTCTATTATATTTCAAAGAGTTATTGCCTAAAACGGAATCAGAGATAATTAATGTCTAAACCTGAATCGTATAGAATTAATGCCTAAAACGGAATCAGAGAATTAATGCCTAAAACGGAATTAGAGAATTAATGCCTTAAACGGAATTAGAGAGAATAATCCATAAAATGGAATCAGAGAGAATTAATGAATAAATTGGGATCAGAGAGAATTATTGAGTAAAATAGGATCAGAGAGCTATAAACGTAGACCTTGCTACATTTTTAATTTAGTTATTTATACAGAAAAGTAGTAATATTTTCTTTATCGTTTTTGTTTCAGGAGGCTGCGATGCAACAGAAATATAATTCACGTGCACCTTTTTATGTCGTTTATACTGCGTGCAGTTATCAGTTTGGTGCGTGACAGTAGAATGGTACAGGGTCTAGGATTTCCTGGAGATATAGCCTTCGAGGAGAACGGCAATATATACTTCTTGAAGGAGGGAAGTGTAAGAAAGTTAGGATACTTTCCACATACAATCTGCTAAGCTCACACACACTTCTTTTTAGATTTTGGTATTGTAGAACGTTTAAAGGTACCAAAATGCGTATGTTCTTTCTTTTTATACATAATCAATAGACAATAGCAATCATCAGAAGTCACGTTTCATAAGATTTCTGAATTTTTATGTTGGTATATGCATGGTAAAACATTATTAAAATTTATTAAAACCAATAATTTTGAGGCAATCATTGCAAAATACATTTATTATTAAATTCTTACTATCATCTTTAAAAAACGCTTTGATGTAAATAGATTAGGTTTAATTACTTTATATACGTGAGGTTTTTGATTTAAAGATTTATCGTCTATTAAGTCCTGATGTATTGAAGCCCAAACGAAATTAGGTAAGTAAATAATCTTTACAATATTTAAGATGAAAATGCAAGGTAATATACGGTATACTCGCTGAATATAGTCTTCTTTAGGAATAAGCAACCTGTTCTGTATTAGGTTCGAATGAATTCTATCACAAACTAATATTTAATATAAACAAATTGATTGTCACGTCAGTGCTATAAAAGGTTTCCTCAATGGGATACCTTCCACTGTCATTTAAATATTTAATCGGTCACGATAGTAAATAGAATTTGGAGGAATAACCAAACATTATCCAATACATGTTGGACATCAGAAATAACTAATATCTTCCAATATTAGTTAGACATCAGCAATACCAAATATTATCCATTAGAAATACTAAACATAATCCAATATTAGTTAGACATCTGCAATACCAAAGATTAACCAATGCTAGTTTGACATCAGCAATATCAAACATTATCCACCGCCCCTCATGTCTAGTGGTTAGAGCATCTGCGACGAAAGCGGGAGGTCGTGGGTTCGATCCCTGGCCGAGTCATATCATAAACTTAGAAAAATTGTACTAACAGCTGTCTCCCTTGGCACTCAGCATTAAGAAGTTAGTGTTAGGACTGGTCGTCCTGGCGTCAGGATAATGTGACTGTACGGGACCTCATGCTACATGTCTGGGGCATGATGCCCCAGTGCTAGACTTCACTATAAACTGCAGACATCGTAGCGAAAGTTAGTTAGACATCAGCAATACCAAATATCGCCCAGTATTAGTTACACATCAGCAATACCAAATATCGCCCAATATTAGTTAGACATCAGCAATACCAAATATCGCCCAGTATTAGTTAGACATCAGCAATACCAAATATCGCCCAGTATTAGTTAGACATCAGCAATACCAAATATCGCCCAGTATTAGTTAGACATCAGCAATACCAAATATCGCCCAGTATTAGTTAGACATCAGCAATACCAAATATCGCCCAGTATTAGTTAGACATCAGCAATACCAAATATCGCCCAGTATTAGTTAGACATCAGCAATACCAAATATCGCCCAGTATTAGTTAGACATCAGCAATGTCAAACATCCCACAGCACTAGATATATGCCGTACTTGTCTTCAGTCTATAATCTATTTTATAAAAAAAAAATGTAATTGAATATTATATCAAAGGACGTTACAATAACTTTAACATAAATCTGCCTTCTTCAGTTTTCGTCATTTATTTATCGTGCAGACCAGTTGAGAAACAATGACGGACGTGTATCTTTATAATTTTCTGGATGGATTTTCAATTTGAATAAGCCCTTATTTCTTAACAACTACTCCTATCTCTGGTATAATAGAAATGAATGACCCTTCAAGAACTCACCATTTCTTCGTCTGTGCATCTGTCTGGTTTGCACATGTTTAGATGTCATTTAGCTAAAGTTTTTACTTTAAGAGCGGTACAGACATCACATATATATGAAGATTCTGAACCTAAACAGACAGCTAAATCCAACGATCGAGGTCAGATTTGCCGATTTGGTTTCCACGTGCTAATGACACTGGTTACGTTGTCTACCTGTTTGGCTCCCAATATTACACACTTTTATCATGTAAGTCAAGTCTATTCTCAGAACTTTTAGGACCTGCAGACTACTATTCTAGCACTTTTATCGTTTTTCTTTGTCAAATGTAATACATTTTTCAGTGCCTAATACTGCATTCTCACTCACACGTCAGTTTGTTTCTTAAACATCAATGCTGCTGGGTGTATTTGGCAAGCAAAATAGAGCAGATTAATTTTTCAACTTAAATGATTCTGTCATGAATGGAGTCTTCATTTCGTGGTGCAAGGCGTTCTATTTGTTCTTTCAGCGTTTTAATATATTTTTGCGGACTGTAATTTCATTCATTCGCAGTAGAAATACAATTATGGAGTTTAAATAATAATAAGTAGCGAGGTAAATTAAATCAATGGGAGAAATAACAATCTCTAGGCTTTAATGCACAATCAATGTATGTATGTATGCATGCAATCGTGCGTGCGTGCGTGCGTGTGTGTGTATGTATGTATGTTATGACGATTGGTAGGTAAGAATGAGTGAAATAATTAGAAACATTCATGTTTGAATATTATATTTTACTTTTTTCAGCACTGGCAATGTAGAATGTTCTTTACCATTTTCCATTACTCACTTTCGGCAAACTACATCTGGATTTTTATCGAGGGCCTCTACCTCCATATGCTAATAAATGTATCTGTCTTCTCGGAGAAACACCGTATCATCTGGTATATTGTCGGTGGTTGGGGTAAGTATTGATGTTTCATATTTCTTAATTTAATCACCATATTAACCACCGTATGTCCATTTGTTGTTGGGTTCCAATTTTCAAACTCTTCAAATAATATGCTGATAGTATGCTGCAGATTGAATGTTTTTTTCTTCAGCTTTCCCGAGGATCCTTTTCTTTCAATTGCCGGTGAAAATAATTGATGTCTTTCAGGATGTCCAACGAAATAGACTAATTAATGTAGTTACTCTACTTTAACTGAATAACAATATATAATTAATTGTTTATTTCGTACGTTTTGGATGCGTTTTTAGATTACCATTGGCTTTTAGATAATTTACGACATTTTCTCGAAACATTGTAAACAGCCGAGAATTATTTGCATTTATAATGCTCATCCTGCTTTTAGTTATGACCAAATTATAAAGATCAAGGTAACACGAATTTCATATTAACAAATACTTTATAATATTTTTAAAAATATGTACGTCTCAACAATGCTTTTAGTCCTTGGCTGGAACAATCACTTACTGAGTGTCTCAAGAAGGCCCTTCAATTCAGAAACCACATAGTTAGCACCACTGCTAATTGTCGTTGATCTAACGTGCATATTACTCTCGATTCAGTGGCATGGAATCTATATATTCCTGGTAGGAATCATTGTAGACAATTGTCTTTTGATGTCTCCATTCTAAATAGGGATGATTTTATTAAAGACCTATTCTATACTATCTTGTACTATATAACATGGTGACTAGTTTAGGGTTGGGGCGGAAATTATCAAAACAGACATAAATCGTCTGTTATAGTGATTTTCAAAGTTATGTTTTTACAAATATTGTGCATATGGAGTTTGATCTTAAAGACGTTGAGTATAATCAACTCTTCTTGCTTTATTTTAATTTTTCAGTCATTTTTTCCAAAGAGTAAAGACTTACTTAAAACAATCTATGTCATAATTATTCAAAGAATAGAATTCAATTTCAGACTTTAAATAATTATTTCATTTTATTACCGATATCCATTCTTTTCAATATGTATATACATAAGTACTTGCATGATTCTTTCTCTTCACTACCCAGGAATATCAAATTGCAGCGACAGTCTCTTCTATGTCAGGAGCATACAAACATGGAACCTTATTCTAAATAAAAGGAATCATAGAAGAATTTTAGCGCTAATCTAGGCGACGATACTTTAAGACTGTATTATATGAACATTTGGCAACAGTGCAATTCAATAAAAAGATCAATATCTCTGTGCGTCGAAACCCTAGACCTTTACAAATCTGAATCATTGCACCTGAATTTGGAAGGAATACAAAAATTAATCAGGTATTTTAATGTGAAATAATAAATCTTAAGGGTTTTGTAGCAAAGTGTTGGTTTCATGCTCCAGTAATATTCCTTGTAAATTATTAATCATAAGATTTGATGAGATACTTCAGTGAAACGAAGAAAATGTAATATTATTGCATACATTTCATTATTTTCGCTCAGTATGCCTCTGCAAGAGATTATTTAATGTTATCAAGTAGATAACTCTAGCTCAACTGTTTTTTCCCCAAAGATTACATTTGAAGACCTCACACTCAAAAGTATAGATAAATGATGGTTCCTGAAGATCATTGCGAAGTTGCCATTCCATTCTGACGATGCATAATCTCGAAAAATGCACGCTGTTTTTACATCCTGTTAAAATTTATCTTTATATTTGACAGATTGGAGCCTAGGTTAGACTTATGTGCCATATTGATAACATTGCTTTGAGTATGACTTTCTTTAAACAAAGACCACACTAATAATGCGATTTAAAGTATGTATAGGTTTGATGCTTTCCGATGATAATTTCCTCTGCAAATATTTTAAAACACTTATTGGCGTTTTCTATGACACCTGTTGTAGGAATTAAAGAGTTGAACGACGTAGAGACAGGGAGATTAGTTTTTTTTTTTAAATAACCAGATGACTGACTGTAATACAGACATGTACATATCGCTTTTATCACGAGCCTTTCTCTCTCATTTCAACCGACTATCCACCTCTCTAAAAAGAACAAAAAAAAACCCCAATGAATAATGAATTGGCGCGAGCTTTGTGTTCTGACCCATTCTTCATGCGCATAGAAATAGGCACATACCTTGTTTAAAATGTATGGTATCACCTATTCATCCATATTACACATGTGTTTACTTGAAAATTAGAGGATGGTAAGACTGGTGATTTTTGAACAAGAAATAGATCTCGGCATTTGATTTGCAAGACATTCAAGAATTACGTGAAAAAGGGCGACGACTTAAATTTATTGCAGTTGATATTAAATAAACGATTTAAAAAATAGTTATTTGCTTCTATTTTCTCAGTTTCATTCAATATGTCGAAAAGAATTAAACTAATCTTGTGTTCATGAAACATGTGTTCAATCAAATAAGACCGACAATTGCATTTAAAGTCGGCATAACTTCAGTGTAAAGAGAGCAGCTGTCATCGCTATAAATAAAATAAAACGAGAGAGCTGATATAATCACGTGACAATCAAACCCGTAATGGAAAGGCGTAAACAGCATCAGAGATGATTCCCCATTATGTGCGATAATGAAAGACTATTTGCTTATATCTCCGATGCGGTGATATAGTTTTCATACTAGTAATTTACACTCCTTTGAGTAAAGTAGTTTTTATATGCAATTTATCAAAGAGGATAAAGCAAGTATATTGCTGTGTAATTGAATCACGTGGCTCATCTCAACACGTAACCGATTTCAAATTTATGTTGTTATGTTGCATCTCTCTCTCTCTCTCTCTCTCTCTCTCTCTCTCTCTCTCTCTCTCTCCATATATATATATATATATGGACAAATTAAATCCCATATACAGCCGATGTAATGAACGGAAATATTTTGAACTGGTCGTATCTTTTGACTCATTTGCAAGGCATGAATGGAATGGAATTATCATGGGGAAAACGAAACCCTATTGAAAAGGTCAAGTTAATGCTTACTTGGTTTAGATTGAAAACAAACAACGAAAATATCTGCAGGTTAAACATGGTTCAGAGTTTTTTCTCCTGGTCGCATTAAACTCGATTAAACGAAAATGACTGCCCTTTCCATTTTCAGGTAGAGGGCGCTAAAATATTTTGAAGCCAAAATTACAAACCTCCAACCTTCCTATAGTTTATACAAAATCTCTAATTTGTGCAAAAATAATCATCCAGCTTATATTAGTTGATAAGAATTAACTATTTTGTGTTATATAGAAAACATTTTTGGGGGTTTTAAAAAAAATCACCAAAGTTGTCCACCCCTTCCCAACTGACAAAATGTTTGATCGGTTCCTTAGTAGAAAGTGTCTCGTTGTTTTATTTACAGCAATTGTAGAGAATGTATAAATATTTTCTTTCAAAAATATCAAAACAAGTTTGTACTTACCTTACACCAGAACTGCTTGGATGCTTTGGATGCTAGTCGAAACAATATTAACTGAAACATATCGCACTGAACATTCCTTGAAAGTTTGACAACAGTAAATGAAGTGGTTTGCAGAAGATGGGAAAAATTATGTTTCTCTCCTGGCTGTCACGAGGGCCAAGATACGCACATTTTGTTTGGTAGATTATGACATGAATATTTCCTCCAAAACCGTGATGCAACTTGTATGTGTGCATTTTATGATTGGTGAGGGAGATGCATACATTTTCTACCTAGTTGCTTTTTGAGTTTTAAAGGTTGCTATGGAAGTCATAAAAACTAGAACGTGCCTAAATATATTCATCGAATGCTTAACTAAATATAGTTTTTTTTATTTAGATGCCAAAGTGTATTTTGATCTGATTATTTTGGAAACTATAATGTGTTCGGTCAATAAGTCAATCCAGTACAGATTACTCAGTGACTGTTTTTTTTAATCAAAAGATCACGTTCAGTGCACAGTGCGATAAAGAAAACAAAAACAAGGATAAGATCAAGGATATGACACCGCATATTCACCACGTTTACAATTAATGCAGCTAAAGGAGGTCTGATATATATATATATATATATATATATATATATATATATATATATTACAGAGAGAGAGAGAGAGAGAGAGAGAGAGAGAGAGAGAGAGCATTAAATGTAGATATAGCTGTAAGATGAACATCTCTAAGATGAACATTTCCTTGTTATAAGCCACGGTTAAATTCCCAAGGACAGTGGCAGAACATAGACCTAATTGTGTTTCCATTTACCTTTGTAACCAATGTTTCATAAGCTCTACATTTACGATGAACTTTTTTGACCGCAGCAGAAATGGTTGTGAGGTACATACAAGTAGTGAATGGGAGAAACCATAAATAAAAAACCCATATGCACATTGCAGCTGATTATTATTATTATTATTATTATTATTATTATTATCATTATTATTATTATTATTATTATTATTATTTCCTCCAATTTCATAATTGGCAAAACAAAGCTTTTAACGTTTGTGATTTGTATGCGAAACATCTTGCATGTGATTGCATTGTATTTGGGATAACTCAGCTTACTCTGTAATACACATTAACTTTGGGAATCAAATAAATTAGATTTCTTTCTTCCGATGATACATTTATGGTACTGACTTATAAAATATATTATGGTACTTGAAAATTTCACTGTTTTATATGCAAATATCATACAAGACATCATTTACCTTCTTTTCAAGAACACGTGTTTAAATGTATTTTATAAACAGGAACTAAAGCAATTCTTTGGAAAGACAGTTGTCAAAGTATGGACAAATGAACATATAATCCTTCACCAAAACACTTAAAGATTTGCCTGTTGCTTTGATAATTTTGTGTATCTAGCAATGCCATAAATTACAAAACTGACGTGCACTCCCACTTCTGATAACGAGGAACGGAAAACAAGTGATGATTGAATCCATACTGGGATGGGCTTTATAATTGTAAAATTTTGAAACATGTGGGCAATCAATTATTACGCAGCCCATCTCGACTTCTACTAGTCTTCGTTAGCGGACGCAAACATTATTTGCAGAAACATATTCATACCAAATCTATCTTAAAACCTGTTCTGACTAAATAGATTTTATTTTTAGATTAGAAATTTTAACTATTTTAAAAGTTAAAGTTTGAATTTAATTGACGCAATATAAGCAGCATTTTGGTGACATATTGTGAATCCAACTACCTACCTTCACCTACCCACCTGCCATGTGACAGAACATAAAAGGCATACCAGAAGAAAAAAAGAACATTATATCATATCGTAACAAAGCATATTTATTATAATGAGTTGATAAAAACCAGATATTAATGTTTGTATTGAACTATTTTATTGAAAATCGTTCTTCTTAAAATCTGCTTGAGAAGCTATTACCAATTTCCACCCCTAGAAACTAGATTTTGCTGAGTGAAAGTCACATGATTTGGGTATCTTTGTGTGGCATACAACACAGTTCATGCAACAATAATTGCTATGAATAGTTAGCACAGGTAAGGCATTAACTAATTAATTAACTTTCCTAATTAGTAAACCAATTCACATGAACATTGCAGAGTTATCGTCCCGAGGGTTTGGTTTGGTTTGTTTATGTGAAGTTAAAAAGATATTGATGCGGTACATTTAGGTATAGGTGGGTGGGGATGGTGATCCTATTGTGAATAAATAGCTACAAATAATACTGATAGTAATGACATTTTTCAGTTAAGCAACCTGCACCATTTAGCAATGAGTGTGAGAAAAACATAACTTGTCATAAAATTAATTTCAATTTTGTACACTTACTTTGATGCAGCAAGGTAAAGTCCGTATGTAGTGAAAAGGACTAACTGACACTTATGAATAATTCATTTTAGTGCCAAAGAGAAGTTGATTTTGAATAAACTTTGGAAAAATTGTGCATTAAATCTTAGAGTGCACAAGATTTTTACAAATAAAACTGATTTCTTAGGCAACTTTGTCAGTAGTTCCTAAAATAGGTCTGTATTGATCATTTTATTTCAAAGTGAAGGACACAATTCTTGTGTATTTTAGTAACGATGCTAATGACATAATTTTAGTCTCAAACATTATCATCATCCCAAATTCAAGAATCTTGATTTTTGTCTTCATTTTTTTTGCTCACGTCTTTCTATTCTACCAAAATTGTTAACTTAGTTTATGTACTGAAATAATTAATGAAATTCGAGTTTAATTCTCGAAAAACGTTTTGGTAACCCAATAATGGGTTCAGAAGAAAATTTACGAAATCAAAGAATTGGTTCTATATTTTCCCTCTCTTTGGACCACCAGCCGCATTCAGCTGCATCCTGGTTTCAGGTAGCTTAAGGGGTTAGAGCGTCCGTCTCGGATACAGGAGGTCGCGGGTTTAAACCCAACACCGAGTCATCCCAAAGACTTATACAAATGGTATTAGCAGCTGCCTTGCTTGGCGCTCAGCATTAAGAGGTTAGTGTTAGGACTTGTCGGCCTGATGTCAGGATAATGTGACTGGGTGGGGCATCATGCTACAATTATGAGGTAAGATGCCCCAATACTATAAACTGCCAAAACTGCAGACATCATAGTGATATGAGTGAAAAAAATTTAAAACTAGTAAAGTTAAAAATACAAATTATACAAACACTCTTTTCTAAAGCACACATCGTTACAAATGACTACGCTGTACAACGATACAAGCCATTTTATATAGTGCAGTGTTCCAGTACCATTATCACAAACACATAAACGTGTCACTTCACTAAATCATGACTAATATGTACTAATTGTATATATAAGTGTAAACCTTTTCCCAGTACTTAACCTATTTGACACACAGTATAATCTAATGTAGAAAAGTATAAGGATATATAATTGTTATCGTCATTATGTTGCACAGGACTTTGTTTAACCTTCACGATTAGTGAATTGGTAACAGCTACCAGAACTGAACGAATTACCATCTTGTAACCGATCACCTGAACAGTGTGTAAGGTGGTTAAAATTGTAATTTTCCTAATTTAATTCTCTTTTCTGCTGGAAACTGCCTTCTCACATACAATGTTAAACTAATGCCACAGCTAGAATAGCTCTTGTATATCCCATGTGTGCAGATATATAAAAGGTTAATTTGACATCAGTAGTTCATGGCAATTATTTCACGTTATTTTTAGACCATGATTAAGAAAATGACGGACAATAGTTGAAAATATAACCTTTGGCGGATTAATACTTACATGTGTACACGCCGTGAAAGATTTTTTAAAACAGAAGCAAAATGTAAAGAAGCAAATAAAGTAGTTTTGGTATATTTTCAGGAAAGTTTTGCAATTCTCTTTGTTATCAATAGCACCGACCATAAATGTACTTTCAATACGAAAATTATGATAGCTATCGGTTATATATATATATATATATATATATATATATATATATATATATATGAATGTCAGGCAAGGGATCGTGTTGACGAGAAGAAAATAATTATGGCAGTCCTCACTGCTTCTCATGGTGGTGCTTGTCAAATGCTTTGTACGCAAGTCCCAATGTGAATGAAAAATATAAAATGCTAGTGGCATTCTTGATTCGTCTTTATGCAACAAAATTTTTACAATGCAATAGCTCAATGCCATCTCAATGTCGCGATCGATTGTGCGTAAAATACGTTATCCTATTGCCCATTTGAGATCAAATAAATACATTTTCCGCCAGACCGTTTGAACTTGAACATTTAAATGACAGTGCTTTAACAATATACAACTTAAAACTCATTACGTACTATATGTGTTATTTGACTATACCACACCCACCCACACGTTAAACAAATCCATATTACCGATAGCCCTTAAGCCATTCTTCAGCACATTAAAGGTTATACATCGCGGCAGGAATATTTGGTAGATAAAGAACCGGAAACAACCATCGATCTAAGGGAAGTTATCATGATCAGATGCCCACGTTGGTCCGGTCGAGATTCTAACTCACATTGACGGAGATATGAGATGGGTGAGTTAGTTGTAAAGTCGAGCGGCTTAGACCACTCTTGCACCTACTACGTAGTACCGTTTACTTTATATTAAAAGGGTAACGTTGAGTTATCTGGACAGATAAAAAGTAGGATCTAAGTTGCAAATACTTAAACCCAAGTTTATAAAGCGTAAAATGTAATTCACATTGCGTTTCTGTGCTTACAAGGGTATAGCAAGTTGCAACAGAGATGCGTCCGATTATAAGGTAGCATGCTTGGAACTAGCGCAGGTGCAAGGCATTTTAAAACATGCCCCAGCCACCAAATGCAGAGTATCTATAAAAAAAAAAGTGTTCTCCATGGTATAGCAGTGTTAGGGACCAGCCTCGCACTGCTAAAAGACATCGCCGAAAAGCAGAGAGGCTTTGGCTTTCCACCAGACTCACTATTCATAAACAAATCTACGAAGCCGCTAAGAAGAACGTCACAAACATAGTCCATTTAGCTAAATCATCCCACTACAGTACTAAGATCACAGAGAGTTCCAGCTGCAAAGAGCTCTTCGAGAAAACTAACAAACTAATGCCAAGGAACAAATGTACACTACTTCCAACAACCTTCTCTCCACTAGACCAACCAGACCAATTTGCAAATTTCTTCGATGACAAAGTACAAACCATTAGAGGTTCGCTTGACAGCACAATTTAAACTGATTCGTCACCATACAGTTATGATGCAGAATTTCAGCGACAACCGTTAGGAGCATTTGAACCTGTTTCTATTGATTTAGTACGGACAATCGTGATGAAAAGTGCACCAAAGTCTTGTGAACTTGATCCAATTTCGACATCACTGCTGCTTGAGTGATTAGACCCAATATTGCCTTCACTAACTGATGTTGTTAATATCTCTCTCCCAGCAGGGGAATTCCCATCATTTTTCAAAACTGCCATCGTAAAGCCACTGCTGAAGAAACAAACACTGGACCATAACGATTTAAAGAACTACCTCCCAGTTTCTAATCTCCCATTCATATCGAAAATCTTAGAAAAGGTTGTTCTAACTCAACTTGTATCTCATTTGAATTCAAACAGTCTTTTTAGCAATGTACCGTCTGCATATCGCCCATGCCACAGTACAGATTATACTCTTCTGAAGGTATTTAGTGACATTCTCTCTGCTTTGGATAGTGGAAAGATTACAGTCCTCACTCTCTTGGATTTATCTGCAGCATTTGACACAATAGACCATGATATATTATTTCACCGTCTCTAGCATGTATTTGGTATTCAGAATATAGCCTTACAGTTGTTCAATCCTACTTAGTCAACAGGACACAAATTATATCTGCAAATGGAATACACTCCAACCCAGTTGACGTATGTTGTGGTGTTCCACAGGGATCTGTTCTTGGACCTGTTCTCTTCATTCTGTTTACTTAGCCGCTCTCAAGTGTCATAGATCATCATCCAGTGTCGCACCAATTGTATGCTGATGACACCCAAATATACAAGTCTAGCCACCCAACTGAAGTTGATGCTACCATCCATGGAGTAGAGGAGTGCATTTCGGATGTGAAATCATGGATGACATATAACAAGCTGCAGATGAATGATGATAAAACTGAGGCTATTCTGATCACAACACAAAGACTTTCTCATTCACATCCTTTACCTCAGACAATATATATATCAGCAACACCAACATTAAATTCTCACAGTCAGTACGGAGCCTAGGCGTTACTCTAGACAGTACTCTCACATTGCATCAACATGTCATGAACATATGTAAGGCTGCATATCTTGAGTTGAGACGCATCAGTTCCATTCGTAAATATCTTTCAGTTGATGCCACTAAAACACTTGTGTCTTCATTAGTACTTTCAAGACTATTGTAACTCAATTCTGTCTGGTTCGTCACAATATTTACTCCAGAAACTTCAAAAAGTTCAAAACACAGCAGCACGGATCATCTTTAGAGTACCTCGATCAGAGCACACCTCACCACTGCTCTGTACCCTACATTGGCTATCAATTCTATACAGAATCAAACACAAAATTTGTTCTCTGTGCTATGTTTCAATGACAGACTCCAGTCCAACATACCTATCCAGCCTCACCCATGTGTATACACCAGCTAGATCCTTACGCTCTTCTTCTGATAATCGTATACTCATTGTTCCCAAGGTGAAAACAAAGTCATATGGACAACGTTCGTTTGCACACCAGGGTCCGGCGACGTGGAACGAATTGCCCATTGAAATTAGACACAAAGTCACAGTGGTCCTTTTTAAGAGTGCTCTTAAGACTCACCTGTTTTTTCTGCAGGGACAAACTTAGCGACCTAATCATGTTTTGTATCTTATATGTTTTCAGTATGCTTTTAAGTTTTCCAATTTCATTGTTTTTGTCATTTGTTGTTCTGTAGTGTAGTCATATCATTATTGATGGTGTAAAGCACTTAGAGCTTCAAAAGATTAGGCGCTATACAAAGTCCTCATTATTATTATTATTATTATTATTATTATTATTATTATTATTATTATTATTATTATTATTTTGTGATCTAGGCGAGATCAGATAGATGGCGCCCCCCTTCCCACGCCCTCCCCCACCCGCCCATCATGAAGTAAAACCCAGCCCCCTCCTTAGCCCAGCGCCCTAGGCGATTGCCTAGTTTGCCTAGCGAAAGCACCGGCCCTGCTTGGAACATCAGTAGCATCCCAAACAGTGCATCTTCCAAACATTCAAAAGAACATTGAGGAACGAAATATAGGTGACATGTCGGTTATAAAGTACGTATAAAACCTCAATTCAAGATAGTAAAAATGAATTTTTTTTTGGTTGTAATCGTGTTGTAATAACAAATCGGAATATCAGCATCAGTTTCACTATTAAAGCTTGACCAGTGCCCATCAGAAACAGACTTTAACTCAGATTAGTGTAAATGTTGAGCCATATTCTACTACAAAAGCGACGGTTCAGTGCTTTTGAAGAGATTTGACCCTTAATGATTTTAGAAAGGTTAGTATTATATAGAATGCTTAAAACATTTTAATCATGAGCTAAATATGAAAACATAACCTAACATTAGACTTCTCTTGTCATTCAGTATGAAGAGTGAAAACACATAATTGAACCAATTTCAGTTCAATGGCGGCCAGTATATTTATTTGGATAAGAACTTGGGAAGAACAGACCAACCCACGGGAAGCTATTGACAACTCTCCCACATGCCCAGTTGGCTATGCCCGAGACCTAAATCAACGCATACAGAGGTTAAATGTCAGTGATCTGCAAGGGCAAACGCCTGAGACCACTTGACCACCAAGGACCATTCCTTTATTGCACAAATATTGTACTAATAAATATGTATTTTTGTGACGAAGGCGTATTGCTAAAACAAAATCAAGATAAAATCGTTGACTATGTTGAATGAATTTTGATATTGTATGTATGCAAATACGGAGTACTAAAACTACAATGATTGAGAGATGAGTGCAGAAAACGTAACATGAACCAATATAAAGTGAAACTTAGATAACCGTGTCTTCTGTTTTATATGTGAGTGTGGTGGTGATGCAAGCAATCATTTAGTTTGCTGATTCTATCATGAAATGAGATTGTGATACAAACATATAACACTAAAAGCAATGAAATATGAAGTATGAATTACAATTACCCCCTTTGTGATGAGGGTGTGGTTCTCTTTATGATATATTCCATAATCAAATTTCGCGAATCTTGTTAAAACAATTTGCATATAGGTGCGAAGTTCCTAAATGTTGCTGAGGTTAATGCAAAAAGGTATCATAAGCCAGTTAAATGTGAAATGTAGACCGTCATGACTTTGTTTTAAAGGTGTGATACTAACAGAGATGCAATCATCTAGTTTATTCTACCATGAACAAAACAAAAATGTAACCAAACTCAGTGAAACATGAAACATGGGTCTGACTAGCCTAATTTTATAGATCCAGATAAGCCTTGACATCTTTCATGAATCCAAGTATAATAGTATATATTAACTGTGTCTAATAAAACCCGATAAGAAAACAATCTTTTGATATTTCAGCCCAACGCAAAAACTAAACATGAGCTGCCATTAAAATGTGAAATGTAATGTTACATTGACCTTCTTTTCTTGGAAGGTTGGGTATTATTAGAGACGTATGCAATCAACTATTTTGATGTTTCTGGCATGAAAAGAACGTCTTAAATAAACTTAATCCACACAAATTTGCCAAAGAAATTTGAGCATGAAATGTTAGTCATCGTGACCATCTTGTGTGATGACGGTAGAGAATGATGAATTATCTCACCAAGTTTCATGATTCCAGGTATAACATTATACATGTGAAAGATGTTTGATATCAGCGCAAAAATTTAACCGAGAATGTACATGTATATACAATGTTAGCCGTCTCATCATCATCCCAATGGATTAAATGATTCGAAACTCCCAAACTGTTGCGTTGCCTAAGAGGAAAGAATGGTTGACTTTACCCGAGTTTGTATATGGTGCTGTGTATATACATCGACGGGCAGAGGTTGCACAACAGTTTACTTCTAGAAGTGAACGAACAATGAAACAGGCTTATAAATTATGAGCATTTATTCACGTGTATGATGAAACGTTTCTTCATTTGTATCGACTTACTAAATATATGATGGTTCCATTACAATGAGACCACTCCCATGGGGGTCTTGGGTTCAATCCCCGGCCGAGTCATACCAAAGACTTACAAAAATGGTACTAACAGCTGCCTCGCATGACGCTCAGCATTAAGAGGTTAGTGTTAGGACTGGTCGGTCTGGTGTCAGGATAATGTGACTGGGTGGGACATCGTGCTACATGTCTGAAGCATGATGCCCCCAGTGCTAGACATCACTATAAACTGCCTCACTGCAGACATCGTAGCGATATGACTTAAAAATTGCTAAAACTACATTAAAAATCCTAATATCACACACACATCACTATAAACTGTCACACTGCAGACATTGTTGTGATATGACTAAAACTTGTTCAAGCTATGTTAAAAATTCAAATCACACACACACACACACACACACACACACACACACACACACACTAAAATGCTAACTAAATCAATAATTCAAGATGTATAGAATTCATTAATGCTGCGGTTGAACACCATACTATGTTTCATCATGTATTTAAAATTTATGGAGGAAAATCATTCTCAATGCTTATTTAGAAACATGTCTAGTCAAAAAGAGACAAATGTCATCTCGTTTCCTTAGGTGCAACTGACTTCATAAGAAACAAACAATATAATCGATTACATATTGAGCATGAACATCTAGTCTTTTCAGCTATAACGTAGACATTAAGCGTACAAAGTTATCATCTTCAACAACTGATTGCGTTCTATATTAAAGTCCTACGAGTGAATAACGGTATCATGACATGGTGAAAAAAATACAACAATAGTAATTAATATACCACTACATAATCAATTTGAAGCTAATTTTCCAGCTAACACTGTGACCGTTCCTAAATTTAATGAGACCGCAATGTAAGCGAACCGCAAAATGCTACATTTTCATTTACTGCGCTTATTTTCATGGATCTTTATTGAGACCGATCTCTAAGCAAAACGCAAACTTCTACTTTTTCTATTACAGCGCAATGGGGGCTCTTTCGGTACACTTTGTTTGCATACATTTAGCATTTTGGTGCGAGGTCTGTTGCGATTATACCAGTTATGTGTTAGGACCCAGGTCTATCCACATTGATATTGCCCAACTCTATACCTTTGTCTGGGAATTTGTTAAATGTATTACACCGGAGCTGCAGGTTCTGATTTATCAGCATTGTCAAGAGATATAGGATTATGTTTAGTGTCTTTGTCTGGCCTGTAGGAATTTCTTTGTATGCGAATAATTTTTGGCTTAATGGCAAACTTGTTTGGAAGTGGAGTGGAGTCAAAACAGTCATTCTAGTATTATCCATATTGTTAAAGTTGTCAATGCACGCGATGTTTGACGAGTTCTGTGTCATATTGGCGGGAAGACAACATGAATTTTAGACATTTATCAGTTAATGTATAAAGGTCGTATCTGCGGCTTGATAAATATTTTATGTTTCCTTGATATCAAAATTGGTTTGCATAAATAGACATACAGTAGTTTCATAATTCCTTGTGTTTTTTACGCTTTCAACCTTTAAGTTTCCTTGTATTGTTAGGAGCCTCTAACATATGATTTACACCTTCCTTTGCCTGCAAAAGACATTTCCGTATTTGGAATCGCAAAATCCAGTTGGAATCGCAAAATCCATTGAATATTAAGGTGGCTAGTCCATGCTGCCAAGAAACGAGATGGTGCTTTAAGCAGATGATAAAAAAGCATATACTGGTCCCAAAGTTCAAAGACATTCTTTGATTGAACAATATTTGTTAAGAACAATTGTTCTGTTGTTGTAGTTGCGGCATGGTCGGATCCAGTGTCGACATAAACCGTCTTGCAAAAACGCAGGGTTGCTGTGGCTTGACGCCTGTGTTAAGTGCATGATAGTCTATATACGGCGGCCATTATGCTTGGTGGAGGAAGACATTAGAAACAATCCATGAAGAACCACCAACCCACGATAAGCTACAGGCAAGTTTTCTCGCATACGCACGTAGGTTGAGCGTAAGACTCGAACCCACGCTGTCAGAGGTAAGATGTAAATGATTTGTAAAGGTGAACGCCTTTGACCACTTGTACCAGGCACTTCCCAAAACCGCAGTTGACATAGTTGATATATATTGGCTCTCAGCGAAATCAGTGCTGCATATTTTCCAATGTACCAGGTGAACACTAGCAAACATGTATTTCTTTTTTGTTTACACACGTGCATTGCACATATAATGACCGTATTACCACTACTACACTGGCATTGGCGTTATATTTACACTTTTATGTAGTTTTGGTCGTTTCCTTCGCGATTGTCTGACCCTTGACTTGACCAACTGATCCATGCCCGCATTCAAATCTGACCAACGCAACGTAACGATCAGCGTATCCGTGTTAGTGGTTTGTTCATTGCCATATGTTCTCTATGTAGAGGAGAATTATGAGTATATGTTAGAACAAATTAATAAGGCGTCGTGGTACACACACTTGCATATGTGAATTTTTCACTTTCTTCCAAAAACGGGTTTGTGAGAAATTTTACTCTATAACAGAGGTTATTAAATGAACGTTCGCGTCTAGCTTGGGAATCATTTATTAATTCTTCTGTTTCTAAGTGCTTAATGTCTTTATTTTTCTGTTATGATTTTAAATATTCCCACATATGAATGTTGTCACTTACATTTCCTTGTGCAGCTGTTACATTTAGCTTTGAATGTTGTTACGTGTTTTCATTCACCTCAGCTGCGTCAAGGGGCACGATGCCGTTAGCATTATTTTTTGCCCTAAGAATAACTGTCACATGTTTACCGTATTTGCGACAGTTCACAACACAAGAAGTTCTCCTGGTCTGGTAAATAAAAATATACGAGTCACATGTTACTGTGCCATAAAACCAAAACATATGACCTGACATTGTTCACTTGTCAGTTTAACGTTTTACGAAGCAGCCTCATTAGAACCATTAGAACACATTCTATGTAATGTATCTCCGAAGCCTAATATATAAATACTGAATTTATGTTATGCTATGTCGCGATAAAATGATTTCTGAAGATGAAAGCATGAGTAATATACTTTGTATTTTGGTAATAATCCAAGCTATCAACAACCATAAACTCTGCAGATGAAACTATGGCTTTCACAGTGGTAATATGTAAGCCAAACGAAGCAGGTGCCCGATCTCTACACGATCAAGATAATATAAAGATATATTCTAAGTCTGATCAAAATCAAATCGCATATATGGCTTGCGGAGTGGTAACATGGTCCGCCAATGAAATGTAAGACTACATCAATCTTATGCGTGGATCGTACTCATTAAATCCATCCAAGATCCAACGATAAAAACCGAAGTTTCAAGTTTGATCAAAATCAGATCAACATTTTAACTTCCAGAATAGTAACAAGCTCAACCAATCAAACTCCAAATGAACCGCATTTATATGCATTGATCTGACTCATTATCGAATGCCTCTGCAATTATGATGATGTAAACTATAAATTCCATTTTGGTAAAATCGGTTTGGAACACTACATCTAGAGTGCTAATAACCTGTGCTATTTCAGACGGATGTCAAGGTTAGCCTGTTAGGTGCGGTATCACGTCTTAGGTATACATGGAATAAGCTCATTTATAGAATTTCGTTGATATTATTAACCTTAATTTCAAGTTTGATTTGAATCGGATCCGAAATATGGACAATAGAATGGCAATAAGCAGTTGCTGACGGACGGACGGACGCAAGGCAAACAATGAACGACGAAGAGCCACGCCATAACCTCTCTTGACCTTAAGGCTAGGCGGGCTAAACCATGTGTGCACTAAAAGCAACGATACGATCGAATCATTGCTTGCCATCAAGCAAATTTCCCTACAGATTATTTAATGTCAAATAACCACACAAACGCAGAAAATGGTCCCACGTGCCATGCGCGCTGCTACTTTCTATAGCTGGATATCATTTATATCCTATCTTTAAACATTTGTGTTATATGATTAGTGTATCGAAAGGTTGCCCTGTTTGATTTTATGTTTTAATGTCATCTTTCTTCTCCATACCTCTCTAGAGAGCGAACTCTCCCAATTGCAGACAAATCTTCCTTTATTTTAATCTTGCTCCGGTACCTAAGTTGATCGAATTATAGATATCATGCAAAACTCCATATGTTCATGTTTTGCACATGTCCTTTGCTACTAAAAGCCCACTGGATTGAAGAGCGTCCTGAGAGAGGATGTTAAACATGAAACAATCAGCCAGTTATCAACTATCTATTCTATCCACTGTTATCTCTGTTATCACTTGAAACCGTGAGGAAACCATTATGTGTTTCTTATTAATATGTTGGAGCCTGTGGTTTAGTGATATTATTTTATTATTGAAAGAAATTAGAGCACATTTTTAATTCTAGAACATCAAGCCGAAAATAATTGAATGTTGCCAGTTTGGAACACTGTAAGACATTGCTAGCTATACATATATTACTAATTACGCCTTGCGATATCAAATACATCCGGAATTGCTACATTTTGATAAAATTGCACATAAATAAACCCAAATATAGATCATGGCCTTCATGGAAAATGAAAAGTCTAATAGAAAAATAATTACAAAATACATAGCTGAGCGTCCTAAAGCTTTTGATACATTTGCAGAGTGTGAGTATACTTACATAACAATTTAATTTTTAAAAAAAATACAATAAATGATGCGGCTTTATCTATGCATAGCAGCGCATTCACACTTCTCGACTGTCTGCGTTTCTCTTAAGCTGGCTAAGTTGTGCTTGGTAACGGCTCAAGTCTGATTGGATGTGATATCAAGATCAAGAATAATAACGCGTCACTTGTATGCGATATTTGCGGAATTGGATGAAATTATGTTCGTTAAGCTGCACAATTAAAGGAAGAAATTTCGAAGATGTCACTCAAATTGAGGCATCGTTATCGCTCAAGTTTAGAGGGACTTCGTCGAAGTCCTCCATTTGGTGCTGCGTTTGGACACTGTCTCATCAACGTTTGAAATGTGACTGCAGAGAAACTGCATTCGGTCAAAACTACCTATGAGTCCCTTGTCGACCGTCCGGACTGCACATCAGCATTCCATGTTTGATGTTTTAAATTTATTTGTTTTGGATGGAAACTAGTCATCTACGAATGAAGGATGTCACCATCTATCTTTGTGACGCTTGTAAATGGCGACCTTTCGTCACCAAGTACATAATGTATAACACAGGAGACTCACCTTGAGTCAGTGACTTATCCTACGGGTTTTGCTCTAATATATCGACAGGGTGGTACTATTCAAGGTAAAGTTTGTAAAAAGAAATTCAATTATCAAAGATATTTGATTGATTCTTCCGTCCCTAATATTGATATAACGCTGTCATCAAAAAATGTTAGAATATAAAAATATTTCATTCCCATCTCGCTAAGTATGATCCATACATTAAACTTCCGAACTGCCTACACTTTTTCAGGACACGATCCCTACGTAGCTGCGGACACTATTTCCAGGTATGTGGGACATGAGGGCCCAGGGCTGTATAATTGTCAGATTCATTTTAGAGTAAATGTTATTTTACGTAACATTTAATTATTCTAACTTAAAAAAGTTATTGTTGAAAATTTCCTCGCACAGCGGCGCCATTGCTGATGACCCCTATGATGCGATTTGTGTTTCTCGGCTGATGTGACTGAATAATGTATTTATATGTACCAGTGATGCAAAATACTGAAGGAAATAATCCATACTGAAACTTTGATTCATCCACAACGTGCTACATTTTAATTGTAAGCGATTTACGTAGTATTAGTTTGGAATTTAGTCACTAACATAGACGTGCTTGAGAATAATCGCTATTGCTACTTGTCGGTTCAGCTGTCAAATATATGCTGGTTTTGTAACAGAGTAACATATGAAATATTCCATCAAGCAAGATTATTCTCTCGCGAGTCAACTTGTGTATGGCTCATAACAGACATTAGTTGCTTTGATTTGATCACTTAAGCTAAAATATCTATTATTCGTTAAATGTATTCAGGTACGAATAAATGTTCGATGATGGTAATAAAATTATTAAATAATTTTAAATGTATTACACCCCTTTTCATTGTTTATATTGGTACAGTGACACAAAGCAAATTAATCTATATAATTCAAAATAATTCACATTAAAGGGATCTTGAGTAAATGGTATGAGGATTCAAACAATAACATAACATGAATAGGATTCGTATGTTCGTGTTTTTTTTTTCTAAATCAAGTTCAATCATAACCATTCTGTTGGTTCTGAAAACGTACGGTAAATGCCATAAACGCTGCTAAATGAATATAATTTCTTCACACTGAAAACCACTGAGGTATAAAGGCAATTTAAATAAATTAATATTGGATAACCTGATAACACTCGGTACTATCCATTACCCTGGGCCAACATAAAGCCTCACGATGCTGGACATGGCACGCACCAAATGGAACACACCATAACCAGACCGGTTACATACGGCTTCAAAACCGTTACCGACCAGCCATCATTATAGCAAAAACAAGGACGTTCCCATGTGCAGATGGTAGGTGTGATTGCAACCTCGTGATTATGAACTTCCGCGTGAGGCTGAAGCTAATTAATAGGTCAAAGAACATCAGTCTCAATTTCAACCTTAAACAACTGAAGGACCCTTACATCTGCAAGGCATCCCAAGCCACAACTGGAGGAAAATATTTGCTTCACTACTTGTGATGGATGTTGATGTTACAGTGATGATAGACACTTTCAACACATACTTGGCCTCCTTAGCCCCCAAACAACCTTGGTTACAGAAGATATTCTGAAACTGGGTAATGCACGAAGAGACCTCAAATACCACCAGACACATAACAGGAACAATGGAGTACCGAGAAATAAATAAGAATATCAGAAAATATTTGACGAAAGCAAAAGAAGATTGGATTGGACAAAGGTGCACAGAAGAAGAGCAGAATAAGAATAATAACATAAAGGCATTCTAAATTGCGAAAGACCTCACCAGACAGAAGTAACCAAGAGGCATTAACATTCAATACGAAATTTGAAACTGCCTCACAGAAGCAAGTGACATTTCAGAAAGATGGACTGAGTATTGCAACGCGCTGAGAAGTCAAATCTGATGACAAACAAATTTAAGACAAGATTAAGGTCAGATGACAGGAACTGGAAACGATGAGCCAGTTCAAATATCCTGGTTCCATAATAACCACAGAAGGATCAAGAGCAGACATTTTGTCACGAGCAACACAAACAACGGCAGCTATGTCAAAGCTAAGACCCATCTGGAGAGACAAGACTATATGTCTAAAAACTTAAATGAGATTACTGAAAACACTAGACATCTCAGTCTTTTTGTATGCATGTGAGATATGGACCCTGACATCAGAACTACAACGAAGAATCCAGGCACGTGAAATGAGATACTACAGAACAATCAGTGGCATCTCTTACATGGATCACATAACAAATGAAGAAGTGCGTAACACCATCAGGCGCAGAGTATGCCAACTAGAAGATCTCTAAACCACCGTCAAAAATAGAAAGCTGAAATAGTATGGCCATGTCACTAGAGTCAATAGTTTATCCACAACGTACTGCAGGGCAGCATCCAGGGTGGCAGAAAGAGATGAAGACAGAGTAAAACGTGGACTGACACCATCGCATAATGTACCAGGAAATGCTTTGCGGAGACACAAGTATTGGCACATGATCGATACAAGAGGAGACAACTGGCTAGATCTTAAGCAACACAGCACCTCGACGACCAAACTAGGTCCAGAAACTGATAACGATGATGATAATGATGATGATGATGATGATGATGATCATGATGATGATGATGACAATAACAGGTTCCTCATATTTTATACCCATCCATCTTGACTTGCACATATACGACAATTTGATTTTCTTCTAAACTAAAATAGATTTATATTTAGACTTGATCAGTAATTACTCAAAACAAGACATTAGTATTTATCTCATATTGAAAGTAAGATGTATATTGCAACAAGTGTAAAGTTTCCTTAGGGCAGGAACCTGGAAGAATTGTCTGCTCCAACCAGAGTTTGGAGTATCGGATTCGGTCGCATGGGTAAAAATAGATTCCTAACTGATTTATACTTAATGTTATGCAGAAGACGAAAGGAAAACGTGGTACAATCACAGCATAAATTATAATGCATGCAGATTCTAGTATTGTACTAATGCAATCCAAACATAGACTTGTAAGCTCAACTGGACGCTTAAATTCTAGACATACAACTTAAACGATTCTGTCAAAAAAGGTTATGTAAACTGACCTATGTAGCTCTTATACATTCGATGCTGACATCTGGACTTTTAAGAAAATAAGCAAAAGGAGAGTGTTAACTTTTTAAGAATATCGGTAATTCCATAGCTGCGTAATGACTTCAAAGCGTGAATAAGAGACCAAGTGTGGTACCATAATTAACGTTCCTAGTTACTGTTATCAGGCTTATGGTGATCGTTAGCTGGATTGTCTAAAACTTCTGCTGTGACAGAAACAATATTAAAAAGCGTTTCTGTCCTCTGGTTGTTTACATGTTTTACTGTATTAATCTCCTTTCTGTGCACTTTTCACATCTTACCTGCAGACTTTGGAGATATATTGGGTAAATAGACAGAATCTAATATGTGCTAGCCATTGACTGTCTATCCGTTGGCATTTGCTTTTCCAGCTCATAATTCTATACCGGTTGGAGAGTTTTACGAAACGTTGCCCATGTATATATCATGACTGGGTCTTGTCTCGCGAACTAGAATCATTCTCTCTGCTTTAAGGTCATAGTCAACTCAATCGAAAACATGTCTCATTGTCTTAGTATAACTTCTTCACAACTTAGAAACTTTAAAAAAAAATTGAGCCAAATATATCTAACGAGTTACTTACCATAGGCAAGCCTCCGGTCTCATAGTGAACGTCACAATTAAGGGTTGATGTCATTTTGATTTGTATCCATTGCAAGATTATACATTCTGAATCAATGAATAACAAATATTCTGTGTGTCGCGTGTCATTACTGCGACCCTTCAAGGTTGACGTGACAATAATACAACACGTAAGTCTCTGACTAGTATCCTTGTCTAGAGTTTAATCTTTCTACTACTGCAAATACTTTGATAAAATTGTGATCAACCATATACCATACATAGACGGTGTGTGTTGCATATTATAGCCACGCACCTGCCTTATGGTGAAGGCCAAAGGAGGCGAAAATGTCTATTGCGGTACTTTTCTTAGTTATTATTGGTTGCTATGACAATATTCAGGATTATAAGCTTCACATTAAACAACGTTAAATGCAGACATTTATTTTAAGAAGCTTTAGCACCGTCTACACTGACGTTTTGCAATTATCTCAAAGGTTTTAAAATCGTGTACTTAAATGCTACCTTTTAAATTTAATTGACATTGTTTGCAAAACTACTTCTTAAGCAGAAGATGAAATTATAATCTTTTATATTTTTGTAAAACAATCGTTACGTTGCTAAATAAACTGAGTAGTGTAATCCTTATCGATAAATAAAAATAATGTATTTTATTGACCTAATGTACTTGGACAGTTGCATTTTATTTTATTTTATTTTATGATTTTTTTTTATTGTCCAATACAGCTGACACAAACAACGATTTTTCAACTTATCTTGCACGCTGGTGTACACGTTGGAGGAACAAGAAAAAAAATGTTTTGTTTCTTTTTTTTAAGTACACAAAACTGATTTATCTGATCAGACTTCTGTAGTACGACAATGGATTAAACTGGAAAATCTGGAAAATGTATGTGTATCCTACGCTCGTGCTTGAAAGTTAGAATATATTTTCATGTTGAGCAGTCTAGATATTTTTCAGCATGTAGAAAAAAATGTTAAAGTGCGTTCTATTTAGAAGAATATATTACATACATATATGCCTGGCAAAACTACGAAATATTTGATACGGTGAACGTAACGATAGATTTCCTAAAAAAAGATGTTGTAGATCAAAATAGGACCATCTATACGGATTTCATTGTACATGTATACAGAAGTTTCGGTATTTCTTCTGATAACGGATTATTTAGCTGATGGTGATTTCTTTGTTCTTTGTTCTTATGGTATTCTATTACACCAATAAATAAATAATGTTTGTTTCTGTCCTTCAGAATTATTATGTTTATAATAAAGTACAAATTGGCTCCAGTTGTGCATCGATTTGACTCCAAGGAATCGGTACAGTGTAACGATTTGTTTAAATGTCAGATACTAATCCCAGGGATGAATCATTCGCCTACATTGCCGTCATTTAAGATACTTAACTGTTTGATTGATTAATCGAACGAATAATTAAACTTAATTATTTATTTCTTTTATTTAAGGTATTCCGTGGCTGTTTGTAACTCCGTGGGTTTGTGCCAGATATTTCCTTGACAATACTTTGTAAGATTAAACATTTATTGTTTTACAAAAGTATCTTACTGTGTTTAATAAATAATCATAACATTGATCATATTTTTTATCCAAGACACATTATCTATTTTTTTTTATCAGGCACTGGACTTATTTCTTCAAAATGTTTGTCTCATTGGATTTCAGTGATATTGGGCGAGAAAAAAGATTTGTGAAACATTGAAGTGTCTAATGTACTGAAATTGTTTTGATGTTTTCCACTTTGGGATCTGCCATATATAAATTAAAAGACGTCTGCATTGGTGTAATTTGCTTCAAACTAATTACAGAATTTAAGAGCCAAAACTGGCATAACGTTAGAATATCAAAATTATGGACTCTAACACATTTTTATATAACCTCGGGTTGGTTGTATGCATGATATAACATGCGTAACTTCATAGGTGTGCACTGACAGCACTACAGTTTAAAGTCCAAAAAACGGGGTTTGTTTTCCGACTATAGGTAAAAAAAATGAAACGGAAAACGTGGTTTCTTGTTTGAAAATCTCAAGGAAGAATGGCGTAGAAAACTGGTCAAGCATTAAATACGTAAAGCGTCATTAAGAGGATCGTTTAACATTTATTTCCAATATATATTAAGCAATCAAGCAGCCACTAAACCCTTCTGATCCTTGAGAAAGGATCCAGTGTTCTAATTCGGCAACACGTTCGCTGGCATCTTAACTTTGGGAGGGCAACATTCAAGAAGAAGAAGAAGAATAAAAAGAAGGCAACTTTAATCGCGTTTCGAGGGTAAAGATTACAAATAAGAACGGAAAGAGAAACGTCCATATCTGACCATTACGTTTTACTGCAAATGTATATATTAGGAATACTTTTTCATCATATGGTTGTATACATTTAATGTAATTAGTTTACAGATGTTTTTGAATTAATCTCCATTTTGACTATAACTGGAAATATACAGTAATATTAATATGCTTTTGAACTATTTAGTCTATCATTAGAATCCCGTCTGTCTATCTGTCTGTCTGTTTGATTCATCCTCTACAACCTGATAAACTAACAGGAATTTTTCAGTCTCGTTTCTCCTTTTTTATAAACAGGTGCTGGAATACACATCCAAGAGAAGATCTGCACTGGATACTAAAGGGCCCAATTACGGCAACTATTGTGGTGAATATTTTCTAATGTTATTAACCAAATCAAAATATTCAATCCAAGTCAGTCTTAAAATTTTGGTAACTAGTGTCGGTTTGTTACGTGCCAATCACGAATACACACTCTTTTTTTTCTTCACAAAATCATTTATAATCAAAACTATTCTTACTTTCGTAATGTGAACTTAAAATTCAGATGGCATTTAGAAGGTCATACATACATGCACACCTACCTATCTACCTCCCTTGTCTGCCTGATCTGTATACATACATACATACATACATACATACATACATACATACATACATACATACATACATACATACATACATACATACATACATACATACATACATACATATATATGTGTGTGTGTTTATTGTTTATGTTCATACATATGTATGTGTGTGTATGTATATATGTGTATGTGTGTATACATATATACACATATATGTATATGGGTGTGGATATGTATGTGTGAGTATATATATATATATATATATATATATATATATATATATATATATATATATATAATGATGTTGTGCATTTCTGCGCATCTAAGGTTTCCTTCACTGATACTGAAGCAAAACGGCCTACCTAATCCGACCGATTAATGGCAATAAAACGCTCCAATGCGTACCATTTAAAAAAAAGTTATTTGACACAAGAGTATTATGTTCATGATAATATTAAATTTGGATACACGAAATACCAACCCCGTGTTTTCATAGCTTGCGATATGTTGGCTTATGCTGCGCACAGCTTTGAAAGATTAATATTTATCCATCGGGCTATAGAAATGAAATACATTGCTTTGGGCTGTTTCTGTCGGCATTTCAGTCGAGTCAGGTTGATATCTTGTTTCCCAAACTTCAAAGTATCAATGCTAACTATACAGATCTTGTACAAATATTAGTTAAGTTCAACATTCTATAACACAAGTAAGCATTTATGTGGAAGAGACACAACAATGAACAGAGTTTAATGTATTTATAACGTCTTGTTTAGGTGTAAAAATTATTAAAGAATTTAGAAACATACTATAAACCATGGACCTTTTTGACAATCATGTTCTAGAGCAAGTTGGCACGTTTGGTAACAGACGATTTTGTAATTGTGGGACAACTTCTTTCAAAATTGGAAACATGGCTTAGAATGCAGTATGTCTTTTAAGGTATACCTTTCCGTCTTTTAAAAATAATCTATTAATTTGTACAATTCCAAAAGATATTTAGCAAATCGGATTTTATGTGTTACAGGTTCAAGGAAGTCACGGCATGTGTCTTCGTATTGACGTTTAGAAATCACATTTCATAGGCATTTCGAATCGAGATGTGTGATATTGTTGTACCGTATATGAATGCAACTTTTTTAATGAAAGCAAGACCGTTTCTTATTGATAAAAAATGGATTTTGGACTTAAAAACATGTCATGCAATGTTTACAGAAATTGCATATCATTGCGCAGAAGTACCCGACACGCAGAACTAGCCGACATGTGGATATATATATATATATATATATATATATATATATATATATATATATATATATATGGGGGGGGCGTTAAAGTATATTTATCTAGAAATTACTATATGACTGAATGTACTTATATATTTCATCTTGGAAATGCGGTAGGTGATGATCTACTTTTTAGATTTATTTACGTACTTGGTTCTGTGTTGCGTCTCATAATCTTGTGATATGTATAACCCGTATTTTATTAACGTGATATAATCTTTTCTGAAGAGGAAATGAAATCAGTTATATGTAAATGCACGTACGCACGCATATAGGCTACAAATATATATGCATGCATACATGTGTCATATCGAAAGAACTACAACTATAGTTATCTTTATATAAGTTTTCCATATCCTTTACGATACTATTTCAAAATTAATGTAATGCACAGAACAGTATAGACGTACTAACAGTTTTGTAGTATCATCATTACGAAAATGTTTCAAAATCCGTGACATAATAAGCCAACTCTGAATACAAATTTACATGAATGCAGGTATTGAGATGTTTCGTTTTGCCAATACGGTACTGTTGTATTGTCACTTTTTTGTTGTATTTCATGAACTTGCATTATTCTGAATTTGATAAATCTGATGTAATCTCTGTTGAAAAGTCAGTCAGTCAATTATCCATACGTACATGTATGCATATTTCGATAAGGAGATACACTGAATGAAAAATAAATCTTTCAAAGTCGGCGATATCGTAGTGTTTTAATAGATTTCCTTATGTTCTGAGTTTTTATGATAATTGTGTTTTAGGTATCAAAGAAAAACTAAATACATTGTCAGTCACAGGTTTATCATATAGTGGGATGATGTTAAAGTAAATTAAAACAAGAATACATCTTCTATTTCAGATCAATTTTATTTTCTACGTTAATATCATTCGAGTGTTGTTTACCAAGTTAACCTCAACTCCTTGCCCAGAAGCCAAAATATACAGGTATAGGTGAGTTACAAGAAATGCAGTTTTTATTGTATTTATGTTGGGTTTGTTTTGTATTATACGTTAGTGCATTGTATTTTGTTATGTTGTATTGTATTGTTTTGCATTGCATTGCATTGTATTGTATTGTATTGTATTGTATTGTATTGTATTGTATTGTATTGTATTGTATTGTATTGTAATAAAGGATAGTGATTGAAATATATTTTTTCAGCTGTTCAAGAATCTCTGTATTCTCTTTATGTTTTAGTTTCTTTAAGTATTTCCTCATATTTATGTTTCTTTAGGTATTTCTTCATATTTCAGTTTGTTTAAGTATTTTTCATAATTCTTTTTTTATGTCCTTTTTTTAATTTCTTCATGTATTTTCCATATTTCGATTTCTTTAAGTATTTCGTCATATTTCAGTTTCTTCCAGTATTTCTCCATATTTCATTTTCTTTAAGTATTTCCTTATATTTTAGTTTCTATAATTCTTTCCTCATATATCAGTTTCTTTATGTATTTCGTTATATTTCAGTTTAAGTATTTTCCATATTTCTGTTTCTTTATGTCCTCATATTTTTAATTTCTTTAAGTATTTTCCATGTTTCTGTTTCTTTAAGTATTACCTCATATTTCAGGTCTTTTTTTCAGTATTTCTCCATATTTCATTTTGTTTAAGTATGTCTTTAAATTTTAGTTTCTTTAATTTTTTTTCATATATCAGTTTCTTTAATTATTTATCCATATTTCCGTTTCTTAGCATTTCTGCATATTTCAGTTTATTTAAGTATTTCCTCATGTTTAGTTTCTTTAGGTATTTCTTCATATTTATGTTTCTTTAAGCAGCAGAGAGGACGAATCCGACAACTTTATAGAAGTGTCTATTTGGCAAACCAAGGCTTAATCCAAAATCAAAAAAAAGTTTTCTTTGGAGACGAAAAGTCGTTGTCGCGCTCTTCTCTGCTGCTATTGGGTATAAATCTTTTTAGGATTTCAACCGAATATTTGATCATGTCCGATACGATATCTTGATTTCGGGTCGTGCAAATTTATCGTTACAAATCCAGACGTTGCCAGTCCCAGGCGATGCGAGATGTCGGTGGAGGCCGCTATTGATCTGCTTCGGATTATGGACCCCAGGTATTTAAAGTCCTCCACTTGCTGAAGCTAGACTCCGTTACGGCAGACGGTCACTGGGGTATTGTCCGATGTCATGACAACTGTTTTGGTGGTGTTGATCTTTAACCCAAATCTGGCGGCTTCATCGGCGATTTCTTGCAGAATTTCTGTTGCTTCAGTGAGAAATGCACCATCGTCCGCGAACATTAGATCTGTGGCATGTTCATCGAACCATGCCCCAAAAGTGATCCCTCTACGTCCCAGGAATACCTTGCGCATGACACAATCGACCACGATGTTAAAGAGGCTAGGTGAGAGCACGCATCCCTGACGGACGCCTGTTTTCACCGAGAAATCTTTCGTGTTTGCCCCTTGGATTCGAACTTGACTGGTTGACCCGTCATAGGTGTTGGTAAGTAGCCGAATGTATTTTGGAGGGTATCCTTCCGATTCCAGGGCTTTACACATCACATGGCCTGGCTATGGACGCTGTCGAACGCTGCGGAGAAATCAATAAACACCATGATTGTGCGTTTTCCACACCTAATTCTTTCCTCGAGAATTTGACGGAGCGTGAAGATCTGGTCGCAGCTGCTTCTTCCAGGTCGAAAATCGGCCTGTTCCTCTCGTGCCGCTTCCTTCTGCCGTTTGAGTACCCTTTTGTGGATGATCTTCATAAATACTTTGCCAAGTATGGAGAGCAGGCTGATGCCCCGATAGTTCTTACAGTCCGTTTTGTCGCCTTTCTTGAAGATTGGTACGATGATGGCTTTCTTCCATGCTGTTGGTACCGCTTTCGATCGCCATATCAATCTCAGCAGGGCGTGTAATCTTTCGACGATGATCTCTCCACCGTATTTCAAGGGTTCTGGTGTCACTTCATCAATGCACGGCGCCTTGTTGTTCTTCAGGTCTAAGATGGCAGTCCGTATTTCCTTCATAGACGGTTCGGACTCATCGACTAGCGCAGATAACTCGTCCATGGCTTCCTCCAATTCCATCGGTCCAAGTGGGGCGTTGTGGTTGAGGAGGGTGCAGAAGAAATCCTGCCAGCGGTCTAAACGTCCTGTGTTGGAGCTGATGAATTTTCCGGTCTTGTCTTTGATGTTGTTCTCAAACGGCTGAGATTTCCCGGCTAGTCGTCGAATGGTTGAGTAAAGGGTTAGGAATTCGTTCCGGTTGGCTGCCACTTCCATATCTTTTGCGAGATACGTAAAAACTTTAACAGGACCGATGACGCCATTGATAAATTTTTGATAAAAAAAATTCGAAACCCGATGATGTTAAAATAGATCTCACTGATATTAGCACAAAACTCGATGAAATAACAGCGATTCATCAGCGATTAGGAATTATTCGCGAGAATATTAAAACAACCAACGATGTCATCAGGGATGATCTACCGAAGATGATAGAAAAACTTGAAAAAATAAAAATATCTCACGAACAAAAAAATATCATAAATAACGTGTACGCGATCCAATACGGATCATTTACGTGGACACCACAAAATAACATATTAAATATCAACGCGACCGTCAAAGGCATTTATCGATTAACACTAGTGTTACAGACTCAATTTAATATTTTATCAACAAGTTCATCTGGGGTCAACAATATGATATCAACGATCATCGAAAAGGGAACAATTGAACAATTCACAATAACATTCACTGATAATAATTTGGCTAGGGTTTCAGTAACATGGTATGTGGAATTCGTAGCGGATTTGAGTAAACAACTGAATTAAAAATCCATAGGATTTTCAACGCTAGCGAATTTAACTCCAGCAATTTGAAATCTATTATAATAAATAAAATGTCATCATTGTCAACATCACAGAAATATCACTATGATCAGGTCAGAGAATTTCAAAATAAACTTAAAACACTCACTGAGGAGTACCAAACAAAAATAAAAAATACAGACGAATAATTACTGCAGTGTTGATGTTACCGTGTACTCGGTATCAGGTGTAATCACCGGATCCGGTATAATACTCACCTCGGTGACAATGGTTGTTCCGATAGCTGTTCCAATTTGTATATCAACGGCGACAACAATCGCTGGAATAGTTTCGATTATTATAAAAAAAATGTCATCATGCAGCCAGCGTAAACTGCAGGATTACGTAATTAAATTCCATGTTGTATCAACCGCATACTCCCAATTATCCTCGATGATATCGTCGTCACTCGATGACACTTTAATATCCGATAGTGAATTTTCAGCGATGGTACGTGTGTATGATTCCGCGATGTCAAAATTAGAAAAACAGCATGAGTATAATAACAATGGCAACATCGCAAGAACTACTTCAACGAATAGCGGAAAATACCAACCCGGTGAAAACAAGTATGATATCAATAACCTCAACCAATCCTGAATTCAGTGTGAATTTCCCTTCTGGGATTTCAGTTAAGGAAATAGCACTAGCAAAATTACGAGTATACCACAGTTGGCTTAATATTATTAGATCAGTACCATTCGGTTGTCAGCAACCGAATAATTCCCTGGTGTTTGCGAGTAAGAATAAACCCGATGGTACTCCTGACTGGAACGTTGTTTCACTACCATCTGGGTCCTACCAAATCGAACAAATCAATAACGAATTACAACGTAGAATAAAATCCATTACTGGAAAAGAATCGAAAATCGCTATAACGGTTCACGAGCCGAAGTTATCATTTGCCATTGAGATAAACTCGCCCGGGTATGTCGTAGACATCTATCAGAGTTCGACAAGAACAATACTGGGTTGGCCTGACAAAACACCTCCACCTGAACCAAAAAAATCTGATTTTACCACAGATGAGATTAATAAAAAAGATAGAGATATAATTTTTTTGTCTTTTAGGAGAAGATATAACAGAAGTAAAGAAAATACATTTTGAATTCTATAGTAAGGGTTTCTCTGGGTTTCATTTTGAATTTGAATACGATGGTAAACAAAACGTACAAAACGGTTCTATTAGATAGACATATTAATGTGTTTTTGATAAAATTAAATGAACTTTTCGAATCTGATAGAGAGAGACTACAGCAAAGTTTTCAAAAATATCTTTTGGATGTAACGGGTTCACGTGATGAAATCATAAAAATAATAAAAGATATGAACACTTATATTAAAGATATTAAAAAATTAAATGAATTTTTTTATAAAATCTTTTGATGAATCTATTGACGTGCGAGAAGGAGAAAAACAAAAATTTATATCCGCATATAATTTAACAAAAGAAGAGTTATTAAATTTTAAATTATCAGGATATAACGTCCCAGGGATGGAAAAATCTCTCAGTGACACCATCGATGATGGTTTTAAAAGGATTCACGACGCATGGAAGAAAATAGCACAACCACAAACAACAACAATCCTCAAACATAATAATGACCCAGATGGTGGTGGGCGACATATCGCTCCTCAAAACGTCAATATATCTTAGGTGATTGCAGTGAATTTAGTATGTGATGTTATCGAAGGAAGTTACCAAATAAATATCGAAAGATTAAATCAAGCTCAACAAGGATATATTTTATACTCATTTGCACGAACAGCTCCTCCAGGGTTTCTAATCATTGAATATTCAACTAATCCAGTCTATATGCGATGTCATAATGATTCGTTAACAAGAATTAATTTCAAACTGACTGACCAGTCAAATAATCTGATTGATTTACGGGGTGAGGTTTTATAAATTAGTCCGTTTGTGAAATCCTAAAACTATTTTTAACCCCATAGCAGCAGAGAGAGAGCATGACAACGACTTTGCGTCTCCAAAGGAACCTTTCTTTTCGATTTTGGAGGAAGCCTTGGTTTAACAAATAAACACTTCTATAAAGTTGTCCGATTCGCCCTCTTTGCTATGGAGTAAAAATCTTTTCCGATTTTGGAGGAAGCCTTGGTTTGCCAATTAGACGCTTCTATAAAGTTGTCATATTCGCCCTCTCCGCTGCTCTTTATTTCTTCATATTTAGTTTCTTTAATTTTTACCTCATATATCAGTTTCTATAATTATTTATCCATATTTCTTTTTCTTTAAGCATTTCTCCATATTTCAGTTTATTTAAGTATTCTTTTTCAAATTTCAGTTTCTTTTAAGTATTCCTCCATATTTCTGTTTCTTGGCTATTCCTTTGTTTATATGTTTATGACGAGTAACGAGATAAAGTCATATTTTTATTTTTGTTAACTTTGCTTATAGTTCTTCTTTGGTGTTATCTTTATTACATAATCGTAAACGACAATAAAACTTTTAATCACGGATGACAAATATTCAGTGTTGGCTGACGTTGCATTTTTTTTGTGTTGTCTAAATATCTAAGGTTTCATCGAGATATAATACTAAAGTTTGTCTTTTCGATGAAGTTATAATTTGCCGAATCGATGAAGCTTCCTTTTGTTTTCGTGACTGAATATTTACTTTGAATTGCATTCTTCATTCTCTCTGTCCATTTTAGACGTTTGGCCAAGTCAGTTCTAATCTTAATACCGGCGTTTGGAGCCTATTATATCGTCTTTGTGTGCATCACGTATCCAACCCCTCGTCTTGACGACACAACAGAGATTGGCCTTCTGTATGCAGAAATGTTTTTCAACTCCTATGGGGCAAGTGCATTTTTATATACAATGTCATGATTATAAGCTACGGAGCGAGATGATTTGTATGTAAAATTTTATGATTGTACGCGGCGGAAAAGTGGAATTCTTATAAACAATGTTATGATTTTAACCTTCGTAGGCAAGTGGAATTAAGTAAAGTCATTTGATTATGCGCATTTAAAATTAAAACAACGTCTTGCAGGATTAAGCATATCGGTAAAATCACCATTTAGTTGAAAATGATGCTATTTATTAAACATTTTGCAAATTATATCATAGGAACAAAAACGTCACAAAAGGTCTGTTTAAGGTGTTAAACAGTTTGGATGTTACTGTGCAGAAAGCAACCATTTTTTAATTTGTAAAGTCATTAATCTTGAAACCCCTTGCAATTAGGTACTTAACCTGAAAAGTGTATAATTTTTTAAGTCTGCTTTAAACGTACTCGGAAAGTACTGGATAAAGTTTAGCAGTCTGCGGAAAATGCTTCCAAAAACATGGAAATCATTTATATACTGACTCGAATGCCAGGAATGAAAATAAAAGATTGGTTAAGAAAATTTGAAAGACGATATGCTTTGAAATATTTACTTCATGCTGGGCAGCTTTCGTGTTCACGTAACATCACTTTCTTGCTAATTAGTACTCAGCCGCGTTTGAACTTCCTCACGTTCATGGATTATATGAAAGTCTTTAAAGTGCTCTGCTATAGGGAATGGTATTTTTAAGCAAGTTGGCCATGCTTTACAGACTGTAAATATTCATAAGGCAAGCAATAAACAAAATGTTGTGCGTGCATTAACGCTAGATTAGGTCCCTGTAAATCCCACTGATATGATAGCACTAATGGTGCTATCGACTAATGCACCGATTACGGTAATACAAATTAAAAGTCTGGAAATAGTAAGTTTATTGCCTTGTTGCACCTAAATCGTTAGAAGCAAATATGATATTGTTTGTCAAATACAGTTTTATCTGTTATTTTTTAAAGCTAAAGACAAGAAAGAAATATATCAGAATTAGCGCCGAGTGCAAAACCGCTGAGAAATGATAACTGGCCAACATGACAACGCATTTGAATCAGTATACATATGGACTTCCAGATTTATGAAATCTCAGCTCTAACGTCCCCAACCTCAGTATACAATATTTACTTATACAACTAGGGAAAAGCAAATAAAAAATCCGCAACATCATTATAAATTAATTACTTATAGAGCTAAGGAGTTTCAGCTGCAAAGCCCCCAGTATCAATATACGTTAGTTAATTTTAGAGATAAAACATCTCTGTTCCATAATACCAAAGCATAAGTAGAAAATAGATTTTAGAGTTTAGAAATATCCGATAAATGAGCAGACTTGGTTTAAAGCCTCACGACAAGACGGGGATACATAATATAATGAAATGTTTACAGTAGGAATGAATTTATGTTATGGTTTCACTTAATCACGAAATTCATGAATGAATTCCAAACATTGGCAAAACTGATGACTCCCAGACTGAGATAAATCGGATAAATCCACCTATATTCATATAAGTACATCGTCTCGAACTTCAGCGTCTTCATCCGGTTTATTTACATATTTTATAAAAACATAATGTAAAAGGTATTTTTCAAAAATGAAATTATTATGAAATTTGTAGACTTGACATACATAACAAACGTTTTCATATGAATAGTACTTGAAAAGTGTCTTAATTCCTTGATGAAATATTTGTATGAACTGTGCCTAACAACGTCTTTAAGGTACGTATATCTTCTCCTTTATTTAACTAACATATAAGAGGTACACGTATATGATACTGATTGATTTTTTGCAGTCCTTAATTTATTTTTTCTACATATTAAACAAAATTAACGATATAAGACGATTCATTACAATATTACCTAGTCATAGACAATTATTAGTTAGAATCATTAAAGCCCTAATTAGCGAGTAATCTCTCTCTCTTTCTTTTAGGGCTTTATCATTGCCTTGCTGTTCTGTTTCTTCAATTCAGAGGTAAGTTACCTGTTATAAAATATTCTTTACATTTTCTGCAATTAAAAATATTTTTATTACTGAGTTACCAAGTAGGTAAACGTAACTCACGATATTTACAAACTGCCAACATACCATTAGTCCCATTTATATATATATATATATATATATATATATATATATATATATATATATATATATATATATATATATTATACATATTGTTACAACTGTAAAAGAAATGATATTTGAAATGATGATTAGGAATCTACTCTAACCAGCTTTTACGCAAAATACAATTTCTGAAATCTCCGAAGTAAATTTTCTTGGTTTTGCTATGGTAAGAAACCTGGCGTCTGAAACAGTTACTGGACAATTAACTTCACTCAACCATCACGTAATACTGCTGATGTGCAAAGAAAGGGTTTGAGAAAACATCTTTGGAGTTTCTTGACAGGACGTGTTAAATTAACGAGTATGTGGTATAAGATGTTCTAATGTTATGGATATTGCAACAGAAACTCTTAGATCTCAGAGATGAGGAACCATATACAACTGTACAACGCCATGGCTCTTAATCCCTTCATCATAGCCCTAAAAAGGAGGTAACAATTTGACGTTTAACGCAAGGGCGCTCTCATTTATGAGCAAACATTCTTAAGTTTTAAGTAATGAAATCAAACTGCTTGCTTTCATGTTCTACAGACTTCAATAATCTGGACACCTGGTATGCCTGTAATACATTCCATGATAACAAGGCTCAAGTTTCTACAATAACACATGATGCAAATCTATAAATAAAAAAAAAATAATTTTGGGTCGTTACTCACGGTCACGAAAACAGGCGATAACTATAGCATTTCGCGCCAGTCCTTATTTTGGGTATGTGTTGCACAATCCGACAAACGCCTTAATAACATCAATTGGAAGGCTAACCTTATTTTATGAACCATAACATTTATCGGAATGGCAAAGCTTAGGTTTTTTTAAGTGATACGATGAAAGGATTCGCCATAGAGATCAAATGAATGATTTAACGAATTTTACCGCCATTTTAACAGCTGCTATTACAGATGCTAAGACATTGCTCTAGGTCGAGAAAGTTTTATAACCATAGTTTCAAAACATAAAAACTTATATTATCTATCGGATTTTATAAATAGAATGCTGTTTTAACATCGAGGTGCATAGACAATATATATGTTCGAAACTTTTATAGTTATATCCTAGAGATCATAGCTTAATGTTGCTTTCACAGAAACACACATTACAATGTATATATACCAAACTTAATATATCGCTCCTAAATAACTCATGTTAATGTTTCTTACGGAGAAAGACACAATTCAATGTATATACATTTACTAAACTTAATATATCTCCCCATAATATCTTATTGTAAGACACATTACAATGTATGTGTACCAAACTTGATATATTGCTCCTAAATATCTGCTTAATTACAAAAATTGTACTAACAGCTGCGTCGCTTGGCGCTCAGCATTATGCGTTTTGTGTTAGGACTGGTCGGCCTGGTGTCAGGATAATGTGACTGGGTGGGACATCATGCTACATGTCTGCGGCATGATGCCCAAGTGATAGACATCACTATAAACTGGCTCATTGCAGACATCGTAGCGTAATAATGAAAAAAGTGTTAAAGATACTTTGAAAATCCTAATCACACATTCGGTTTGTTTAAGTGATATGTTTTGTAATCTTCATTCCTCAAACACATTTGAGGACAATTAGGCAACTGCAAGTATCATTTAGTAAATATCCAATTATATCAGTGAATTTAATCATATTTGTAAACTCTGTCCAATGAAAAAGTTCATTTATAGCCTCGTTATCCCGCCAAACACTCCTTGAATAAATTTACACACACACACACACACACACACACACACACACGGTTGAAGATACATGTAGTGTCTTTCATACAAATATTACTAAGTGATGTCGTTCTCTAAGTGTGGGGCATTGTCAACGTATTCTTCATATCAGATAGGTATATTACATTCAATTATGGCAAACAGAAATTTCACTAAGCAATGCGATCACATAACAAAGATAACATTAGAATGATAAACAATAAAATCGCATAGAAGAGATTCCACTGGACTGCTAAGTGATCTGTGATCTCTTGATATTTGTGAATCGTTATATGATCTTAATCTAATGCCTTGACGCACCTGAGTATAGCAATATAAAGAATTAAATATAGATATACATATATTATATATATATATATATATATATATATATATATATATATATATATATATATATATATATATATATATATATATATATATATATATATATATATATATATATACATACAGTAGATAGATTGGTAAATGAGTGGTGTAACGTTTCCATATTATTCTGAAAGACCGGTTTTTGCGAGGCTTTCGTAAACATCCGTTATCAATTGACACGACGATTTTACCATCACCTCCCTCTTTTATGTCCATGTATACTGATGTGTTCTCGGGTTCTACTTACAGGTTCAGTATGAAATAAGAAAAACTTGGTATCGACATTCCCTTCGCAGAGGAAGCGGTTCCAAAAATTTTAGTAATTTTTCAAACCATGGAAAAAGAGGCTACTCTGTTCGACCGAATCAGAATGGAGTCCGTGGAAGCGAACTTTGCGCACGTCATTCAATATTGAACAACGGTGAAGAGGGCAGAAATGGTTGTCTTCAGGAAAATATTGCTTTATTGCACACGAATCTTGGAGATTCAGACAAACAAGACAGTTCGAAAATAAGTGAGAAGAATTTATCGGACACTTCAAATCACTGTACAAGTGGTAACTCAGGCCCGACTTGTACTATTGACAGCCATAGTTTTCCAAATGAAGAGAGCTTATCCAAAGAAGAATCATCTGTTGCACGCGATTCTTCACCAAACCGTCCTGAAATGAATGGATGTGTAATCGCCGTACAGATTGAAAACTCGATGCAGTATTCAAAGTGTCAGGCCCAAAATAAATACATTTTGTGCAACGATGAACGTATAGAACTGAAGAATGATTATACGGATATCGGTGATTTCATTTACATCGATGACGACATGCAACACACTGACTTGTAAAGGTTTAAAAAAGTGATTATTACGTGATATACATTTCAATATTCATTGAAAGACAGTTATATATACTCATTTATTTATACACATTATATTATTCTAAGTTAAATACTATATATTATTTGAAAGTTGCGAATAAACTTTATCCCTATAGTCATTTCTCTAGACCTTCAAAGTAATCCTTGAATATGGATATGCCCAACAAATATTTTTACAATTCAAATGCGATAAAAAGCATGTGTCCAGGTGTTATCTTCGTACGTCAGATCTGTTAATGGATCAACAGGCTGAAGATCATAATAGCTTCCTTTAAGCAAGCTACAGACATGAAGAGTCGGAATTTATTTTACTTTCCTTAAGCTTATCTGAAATATATATATATATATATATATATATATATATATATATATATATATATATATATTAGTCATACTAGTTGACTAGTTGTTTCAGATTTCATCGCATCTAAGTTCATTGAAATATACTTCATATCTGATACGTTAGAATCATTCTAATGCATGCCACAATTTAAAACATTGTCAGACAATAGAAAATATCAGAATATGAATGGCGGTATTATCGTCGCTAATTGAATGTTACTGCAAGGGGTTACCCTATTCAAAGTCCATATACAAGACTCACCCTCCCATTCCAGCACATGTTCAAATTACTGTCAAACAATTTCCAAAATTGCATTTTCCATAGCACAACAGTCCATCATGATGTAACAGTATACATTTCCAAGGAACACCATTGTTTTCATCGGGTAAGGTGGTCAAATGTTTCATTCTTATCTTTAAAAAAAATCGCTATATCGCTAATTTTCTCAGTCATGATTTAAAGAGCACCCACTCATCTACTGAAAATCGCGACATCTGCTAACAAACACGGGTTATCAAGAATAAGAATGTAAATAAGAGTGAAAGAAGAAGAAAAAAAACAACCTCTATACGTACATACACATAAATAAATACTGTTATTACAACTCTAGTGTCTTAACATAAGTAACATAAGAGAGCGAGAAACAACTAGCTTTGTAAACTTCAACAAATGCGTTATTTCCCTAGAACGCAAAGTGAAAATATAGAAAAGGAACTTACGGTATTGTTAAATAAATGTCAAAAAATCGTATAATTACAGACTCAAATCAAAATAATAAAAATACTGTAAAAACTTACGTGGAAATCTAAATTGAATCCAGTTCTGAAGGTGTTGATGTGCTTGTTGTGGTTCGTGTTGTGGTGATATAGCAATAGTCTTTTTTAGGATCACAATCATACATTTCAAGAATGAAATCCTTATTTGGAATTTTACTAAATGTTCAAGTCTTTATTATTCAAGAATATTATTTTTTAAGAGCACTCTGTATTTGCAGTGAACAAAAAGTCCGAATAAATTCCAGTTTAAATGTATTTCTGGACAAAATAATCATATAATTGATTCTGATAATATCTTAAAGCTCGAATGACTAATGCCTAGACAAACGGGATTATGTAATGTTTTACCTGACCTTTGGTCACAATAAGTATTTTCTACAAACAAATATATTACCAAATGGAGAATAACCTTTGGAAATTTTGTAATATTTACAAAATAAAATATTAGTTATAATGAGATGGTCCGCTAAAAAAATTAGAATAAGGGATGTGATAATATTATGTAAGCCAAGTATATATGTAAAGTAATTAAAAGTACAAAAAATCCAGACCTAAATAGTATGTTTACTTTGATAGTAATAATGCTCTTAATATTAAACCCATACTCATCGAGAATGGTTTATGTATTGTCTACAGTATTAATATATCAATGATTCTAGTAAAATAGAAAACGAACTTGATTTTTGACAAGATCAAGCTCAACATTCAATATTACATTATCAATTGCATTTTTTAAAATGAAAATAAAATTAAGACAACTAACAAACAAACAATGCACATTTCGTACATACATATCGTTGTAATACACGGAATGAAGGAGAGAATGTAAGAATACTCTCATACTCGAATTATCACCCTTGAAAAGGGTATGCTGCTGGAGCTCCTGTTCTCTTATTGTCGCAACATCTCTTGAACTTGTTCATCGAAGAGCAGACATTCCACCCCATATCTCTCTCTCTCTCTCTCTCTCTCTCTCTCTCTCTCTCTCTCTCTCTCTCTCTCTCTCTCTCTCTCTCTCTCTCTCTCTCTCTCTCTCTCTCTCTCTCTCATACTCCCCCGAGCTCTCTGGACTTTGCAACCAAACTGGAAGAAAGGTTAATATACGGCATTTTCTCCGTCAGAAAATCCAATTTAAGATGACGAGAACTTGGATAGAAGGCGATCATCACACTTCGGCTAGTTTGTCTAGTGATTTAACAAAATGTTCGTTGAAAAGGCTGAAGTCGTTTGGACAAGCTGGTCGTCGTTAAAGTAATATTCTGAAGAAATTCTCAAAGTATTGAAATTCAATTGGTAAGTAACTAGCTTTTGTTACTGTTTTTATTTTGTTCCATATTTGTCAGGGTCGTTTTCTGGAGGTGTTCTTGTATCTGTGTATACATCAGTATTCCAGAAGTGAGTGCGATCAATAATGTCTAACACAGTTACTTCACAAATAGTATCGTGGTTCAATTATAAGTAATTTAGCAATGCAAGAAAATAATTTGTTGTTGGCAAACACATCCATGGAACTGTCATTCGATAATGTTAAATAAGATTAATACATTCATAGTATAATGGGTTTTTTCCTCTGAGGAATCATTCAGCAAAATGATTTTACAACGTTATCATTGGAGTGATGTTCCTGGATGATTTGTGTAAGGTAGCCTGGATGCCATTGCTACTACCGTCTGTATATTTCAGCGAAGAATTCAAAGAAAATAACCAGTATAATCGCGGAGTAATATAGGCCACAGGTGTTACGAACTCGAGTTTCATATCGCTGAATTGATGAAACGATAAGCTACAAAGATCTGTTATAAATGGCTATTTGATTTATCGGAACACGCTTTACAGAGCAAAGAAACCGTTGAGGGAAGGTCTATTTTATTCTTTGGAAGTATTAAATTGGTGATGGGGATGCAGTGTTTAACGGCATGTTCATAACATCTGCTTATTATATAGTTAACGACTTTAAACGTTGAAATCCAAGAAATGAAAATGAGGTAATGTCGTTTGTAACAGAAATGTACGTCTTTGATCCAACTTGTTCCCACTCTACACGCTCTAGGAAGTTACGTCCATATAATATTTACCTCAAAAGTCATCTTAATAGAGACATAGCAGTCGACCAAACAAAGAAGCAACCTATAAAAGAAAAGATTAAATTAATGGATGCAGAAACGAAATCTGAGCATAGATATAAAATAGAACAACACGAAGTTCCGTATGTACAATTTAACAAATTAAACAATTACATAAATGAAATTAAACTGAACATTGGCATTTGAATGATACATTTTCGCTTACAAATAGTACAACAAAATTTTTGCAAAGTGCAACTTGTCTTTAAAAAAAACTATCAAACAGATTTCATCAAAAGAAGCAAGTTGCTGATCGAACTCAAATAGCCGGCATGTCAGCATAACCTGGTTGCTTCCGCTACTTTCCTAATCACTGTTTGTGACCTGTTGGCGTTGCCATTATTATTTTCCTATCTCTCTCTCTATCTATCTATCTATCTATCTATCTATCTATCTATCTATCTATCTATCTATCTATCTATCTATCTATCTATCTATCTATCTATCTATCTATCTATCTGTCTGTCTGTCTATATATATATATATATATATATATATATATATATATATATATATATATATATATATATATATATATATATGTATGTATGTATGTATATATGTATACAACATCATATTCGGCTCCTAAACCGTAACTTGAGTGTATGTTGTCCTTTCGGATTAGGTGGTGGACGTATAGAGCTATTTTCTACTTGTTCTTTCCCGAGACCAATTCCCTTTCTGTGAGGCCGATTCTCTCTTTTCCTGTCCCTCACATTTTTCAGACCTCGTCAGGTGGACAATATAACAAGCAAAGTAATTTTTACTGATGTCGGAGCCAGTTTTATCATCTCCAGCTTTATCTAATCATTGTATAGTTAGATGCTTTCAATTTTAGTCATTATTTTGGAAGAGATCTATACGGAAGGTGTAATAATGCTAATTCTAAACTGGACATTTGAATATGGAGTTAGTGATGGACAGATTCAAACGATCTTGATCTTTAACTGGGCACTGACATTTCGCCTCTTCTAACATCAGAAATAAATGCACCTGATATCTATGTGGGGATTCGGATCTTAAATTCATGTAAGTTTGAGTGCGTAAATGTAAGGAGTTGTTCAAACGTTTCAGGAAGTCATTTTGTGAGCAGGCTGAATTTGACTATTATTCTCAGGAACTGGAGCGTCCAAGCGTTTCTTTTCCTTTTGCCGATCTTGAATAGCAGTTTTGGCAAGGAGGTGAACGGTGTTGAATACAGATCTGCCACATCCTCGTACAACTCGCTTAGGTGAACATATACTGATAAAAGGGTACTACTAAAGTAGACTTTAACTAGATAAAGCTCTTCTACTATCACCGAATGTTATCATCTGAACTCAAACGAGTCCAGCGATATATGGAAGCAATATCAAGTTTTGTGTTTAAAGTGTACATGTAATCACGCAAAGCACGTGTACCGATGACACCGTACTTTGGACCATTCATAAGCTGTAATACAGAAAACACAGCGAAGATCGCACCTAGCATGCAATCAATAACCTTGAAAAATATTGGGTAACATTGTTTGTTAGATGCAAATATCTGAGCACTCATGTAAGTTAACTGGTAAAAGGAAATTGGAAATACTAGCTGGACAACTTGTTCATTATCGTGTTTGATGATGCACAAATTCTACAACCATGCTTTTTCAAACGTGTTAAATAAACTATCGTAAGTGCATAGTGTAATATTGTATGGTAGATCACTTAGAAAATGTTTGTGCTTCAAATGACAGCTATCTGCAGGCAAAGATATGCTATTAATTAACTAATAATGATGCAGCATTTCAGCAACGCCAGTATTTATTTTTCTAGTGTTAACAAATATTGTAAAGTAAAACTCCATGTGTAATTAAGCAGTTAATTGTGGACAAATTGAAAATGGAGTAGTTACTTTAGCATTTCCTTCGGTATCCATGTTTGATAGACGATCTATTGACATGTTAACATATTGTTTAAGAGGATGATGGACGCACTGTCGAGAATATATGTAACTGTGGCATGGTAAACATAGTTAATATGTCTCTTCATATGCCTTGCATAGGTACTTTTATTTTGTTTCTTTTTATATGTCTAACAAATTAGCTTTGTACCAACAAAAAAAGGGAAGAGAATAAACACAATTTCTTAAACAGGTACACTACCATCGGAATACTTTTGAAAATAGATTTCGTGTAAATGTCGCAAAGTTGTGAATGATTAATTTAAACTTCAACTGCACAAAATTAATTTCTACGAATGTTAAATATGTTACAACGTGTAATCAGACGCACTTGCCAGTGACTGTGACAATAATATATTGTTGATAATGGACATATATCGATAATACTGCAGTTACACACAATTATTGTAAAACTGATGGAGTCAAATTACAAACAGATTTAACAATGTGAAGAAAAAGAAAGATACAATATAGAGATGTCTGTGGAAGATGAAACAGAACTAGCATTATGTACCTACAGAGATTTGATCTTTAGTTTGGCTAGAGAAAACATAAACACAATAATTTAATATTTTAATTACGTATAAATTTGATCAAAACTGTAGAATGCTGAAAAGACGTATTGTGAGATATTATGACACAAATCTTGACTTTTTCAGGACATAGAAAATTTTTCACATTGGTTTTGTTTGTTAATACTTTTTGGTATGAATCTGTCTCTAACATCTACATTAAAGAATATTGTAAAACAAAACGATTTTCATCTTTAATTTGGATTTTATCATCTAACATACATGTACATTATAACATACATATAATTTGATTTGGGGGATGCCATTATGCCGTTCGTACTACATAGCTATAATTAAATTGGATTTAAGATGTCTGATATTCCAAAAAAATACATTTTCATTTCCTGCAGCCTTTGCGATCCAACGATAGCCAAGTCCATATTTGACTTGTATGTCTTTAACGTTCGAAGGCCATGTAACTTTACATGACTTGTCTATTTCTTTCAGCATAATAGATGTTTTGGATTCAGTTTATCACCTATTCTGATTAACCTAACCTACTATTTGATATATCTACAATACTTTTTGAAACAAAGAGGTCGACGTGCACATAATCTTCATTGTAGAAGGGAGTACTTTTGTCTTGGAAGCATTAGATGCCTTGCGCAGAAGGAATCACGCACCTTTTGAATTGCATGTGAATATTCATACCAACAAATTGTAACGGCATATGTTAATTCAAGTGTATTCATACCAACAAATTGCAACGGCATATGTTAATTCAGGTGTATTCATACCAACAAATTGCAATGGCATATGTTAATTCACGTGTATTCATACCAACAAATTGCAACGGCATATGTTAATTCAAGTGTATTCATACCAACAAATTGCAACGGCATATGTTAATTCACGTGTATCCATACCAACAAATTGAAACGGCATATGTTAATTCATGTGTATTCATACCAACAAATTGTAACGGCATATGTTAATTCACGTGTATTCATACCAACACATTGTAACGGCATATGTTAATTCACGTGTATTCATACCAACAAATTGCAATGGCATATGTTAATTCACGTGTATTCATACCATCAAATTGCAACGGCACATGTTAATTCACGTGTATAAATACCAACAAATTGCAGCGGCATATGTTAATTCACGTGTATTCATACCAACAAATTGCAATGGCATATGTTAATTCACGTGTATTCATACCAACAAATTGCAATAGCATATGTTAATTCACGTGTATTCATACCAACAAATTGTAACGGCATATGTTAATTCAAGTGTATAAATACCAACAAATTGTAATGGCGTATGTTAATTCACGTGTATTCATACCAACAAATGGTAACGGCGTATGTTAATTCACGTGTATTCATACCAACAAATTGTAACGGCATATGTTAATTCACGTGTATTCATACCAACAAATTGCAACGGCACATGATAATTCACTTGTATTCATAACAACAAATTGCAACGGCATATGTTAATTCACGTGTATTCATAGAATGTGATTCAAATATTGTCAGCATTGTGGTTTCTCGACGTCATCATGCCTTTTCCTACTTCAATCATGGACGATTTGACACTTTGAATATTTTATTTAATTTGCCGACATTTTGGTTTGCTTTGTAATTGAATATCTTCGAATATGTGCATACTTCATAATAGCGAATGCATATATTATGAAACAACTCAATTATATTTCGAGCTTGGTTAGGATGCGCTTACCTATATAATATTTTTTTTATACCTGTAATGCGTCCGATCCATGCAACAAGCACAACAGACAGTCAATCATTCCCTATGAGCTTTGACATTACAGCCATAGTCATATTCATGATAGAATGAGACATTACATATTCAGGATAGAATGAGACATTACAGCCGTAGCAGCAGAGAGGGTGAGCCGGACATGTTTCAAGCAAAAAGACCCTTCCTACGAATTTTCATGTTTTAACCAAAAAAAAAAAAAATTCTCCATTTGCCAAACAGAGACTTAGTCATTTTTGTCTGAAAACATGATCTTGCAGGGGTCTTCGAAATGAGTAAAAACTCACCCCGTTGATTTCAACCGAATATTTTATCAAGTCCGATACGATATCGTGTCCTCGGGCTTAGGACTTCACAAACAGACTAATTTGTAAAACTTCGCCTTGTAAATCAATCAGATTATTAGACTAGTCAGTGGGTTTGAAATTAATTCTTGTTAGCGAATCATTATGACATCGCATATAGTCTGGATTAGTTGGATCCTCGATTATTAGAAACCCTGGAGGAGCTGTTGGTGCAAATGAATACAAAATATATCCTTGCTGAGCTTGATTTGATCGTTCGAGATTTATTTGATAGCTTCCCTCGATAACATCGCATACTAAATTGATCGCTATCACCGATGAAATATTCACATTTTGAGGAGCAATATGCCTGCCACCACCATTTGGGTCATTATTATGTTTGAGGATTTTTATTTCCGGTGATGATGTTTTTTTCCAAGTATCATGAATTATTTTAAAACCAACATCGATGGTGTCACTGAGAAGTTTTTTTAGTTCCGGTACGTTATATCCTGGTAGTTTAAATACTGGAATATCTTTGACGGGGATTTTATAGTCTGTTGCAAATTTTGTTCTCGCTATGGGATTATCATCATTTAATATATCCTGAATAATTTTCAAATTAAATGTTTCCATATCGTCGATAATTTTGTTGCATGTTTCTACGACGCTGATAAATTCATCTCGGGTGAGAGAGCCGGATTTAAGGGATATTAACAACAGTGAAAAATCATTATTCATTGCTGTGAAATTTTCAACGATTTTAGGTTCGTCAATAAAAAAATATCCCTCTAAACTCCCTCTCTCAGTTAGTTGGATTTGGTTATAAAAAAAATCTCTACCAAATCCGAAATCTTTATAACTCTTTATTGGATTATCAGATTTTATCCTGTCGGTGATATAATAATTTTTTTGTGGTTCAGGTGGTAATTTAACGGTTTCTTCCCGGGGTGGTAATTCAGGCCATCCTAGTACGGTTCTAATAGAACTCTGATAGATATCTACGACGTAACCATCTGTGCTTATCTCAATGGCAGATGATAGTGTTGGCTCATGAACCGTTATAGCTATTTTTGATTCTTTTCCAGTAATCGATTTTATTCTACGTTGCAATTCAGCATTGATTTGTTCAATTTGGTATGATCCGGTTGGTATCGAAACAACGTTCCAGTCTGGGGTACCGTCGGGTTTATTCTTATACGAGAACACCAGTGAATTATTGGGTTGTTGACCACCAAATGATTTTGATCTGATATTAGGCCAACTGTGATACACTCGTAATTTTGCTAGCGCGATTTCCTTCACGGGGACTGGGATAGGGAAATTCACACTGAATTCTGGATTCGTTGACGTTATTGAGATCATACTTGTTTGTACTGGGTTTGTGTTCTCCACTATTTGTTGAAGTAATTCCTGCGGTGTTGTCATCGTTATTATACTGTTGTTGTCGCTCTAATTTTGACATCGCAGAATCATAAATAGGGCATAACCGACTTTTGATCCGGAAATCGGATTCCACCGGATAGTATGAACTTCCGATTAATCGGAGTCGGACAAGGCAGGAACGACCAATTCGGATAATAAAAATAATAAAGTTGAATTTCTATAGCACCGTGTCCAACACTGCGTGTCATTCGATAGTGCGTTAATAAAGTTAAATAAGAAGTCAGAAAAGTTCAATTTGGTCAACACAACCACGCTCTGAGACAATCTATTTGAACCGACGGGTGAAAACCGGAAATGAAGCCGGATATGGTAAAGTACTAAGTAACATGCTAGACACGGCAAAACCATATACCAGAAACACGGAAACGGAAGATGATATTTTTTAGAAAAAAATACGGATTTAGCATTTCCGATTAATCGAATCGTATCCGGAATCGGAAAAATTTCATGCCCAAAATCCGGAATCGGAAATCGGTAGAAAAATGCTAATCGGTTATGCCCTAATCATAAATACTGACCATTGCTGAGAACTCACTCTCTGATATAATTGTATCATCGAGCGATGACGATATCAACGAGGATAATTGCGAGTATGCGGTTGATACAACATGAAATTGAATTATGTAGTCTTGTAGTTTGCTTTGGCTGCATGATGATATTTTTTTGTTATAATTGAAATTATTCCCGCGATTGTTGTTGCCGCAGAAATGCAAATTGGAACAGCTATCGGGGCCATCATTGTTACCGAGGATAGTATAATACCAGCTCCGGTGATTACACCACTCACAGCGTACACAGTAACATCAATTGCGGTAATTCTTCGTTGGTATTTTTTTTTTTTTATTTGATACTCCTCAGTGAGGGTTTTGAGTCTATTTTGAAATTCTCTGACCTGATCATAGCGATATTGCGATGATGAAATCATTTTATTTTTAAATCAGTTTACGATTTCAATTGAAACCGTTATTTACTTAAATCCGCTACGAATTCCAAATACCATGTTGTTGAAACCCTAACCAAATTTTTATCAGTAGATGTTATAGTGAACTTTTCAGTTGTATCCTTGTCGATGATCGTTGAAATCGTATTATTGACCACAGATGAACTCGACGATGAAATATTAAATTGAGTCGTTGTCACTAGTGTTAATCGATACATACCTTTAACGGTTGCAGTGATATCTAATTTGTTGTTTGTGGGTGTCCACGCAAATGATCCGTGTTGAATCGTGTATACTACGTTGTTGGTTTTCTCATGAGGAATTTTTGTTTTTTCAATGATTGTTATCATCCTCGAAAAATCATTTTTGATGGCTTTGATGAAGTTTTTCGTCTCATAATTGGATTTTTTAATATCAGGGAGTTTTATTTCAATTTTATCCAACGGGGTTCCAATAAATTTATCCACGATGTTTCTTCGAAAATTTGAAAACTGTTTTCCTTGTTCTTCAGTTTTAGATTGAAGTGTTGCTAGTTCCAACAGAGAATTTTTTAACTCATCGTTGAGAGTTTTTAATCTATCTGTAATCGTCGAAAAAAGTACACCCGGTTTGAGTTTGCCCTGATCGGAAAATAACGCGATAGTATCCTCGATTGCGTTTCGTTGTTTAACCAAAATATCATCCAACGACACATTACTAGTTTTCAATTTACCCTGACGATCTTGAAATACAACTATTTCATTAGGATCAACATTTGTTAAGTTCAACGTCTCAGCTATTTCATCTTCGATTATTTTTTTTTATATCACCGGTTGCAGATATTCCTGCAGTGCCATCGGAACCGGGTTTCTTCATCGCTGATAACGATCTCCCCCAAATATCAATCATTGTTATTGTAAAACTCTTTCTCTAAAAAGCGACTACTAGTGTATTCATTTACGACAACATGTGGTGGTTTTCCCCTTGGGTTACCCAGGGAGTTAGAAATAGCGTCAAGGACATTTAATACTTCGCTGCCAAATATTGGTGGGTCATTCATTTGTTGTGTTGGTAGCGTAGAATACCAAGTCTTCATTGAAAAAGTCCTTAAGCGGTTTATATAACGCATAAACTCTTTTGGCGGTGCTAATCCATATGAATCAAAATAGACGATTGCACGTGGATCAATAGCGTATGCAACCCAGTGAGTTCCAGGTCCGGTGCTGTTATCTAAATTAATAATACCGGTTTCAACGCTGTTGGGTTGTGCCGGTAACTGATCTTTCATAAAGACACCTCTGAAATTTTTAATCGCCAATTTTTTAGCAGCATCAATTAAATCAAAGTTGGACATAGGAATCGAAGATTCCCGAGTCAAAGATTCCTCAACTAGTAAACCGGTCCTAGTCTTAGACCCTTTCCGCTGTACCATGAATACGGGGTTCCTGGTAGTCTTAGACCCTTTCCCTTTTTTATATCCTCGCTCTTTCTTCGGTTCATATGATTCAGTAATGCCTTGTATCGCTTTTGCTCCCAAGCCTCCAGCTGCCCCCAATGCGACAGCTTTTGCAACTGCTGGTGCAGCCGCTGCAACTAATCCTGGTAACGCAGCAAATAACGGGAATATACCGCCTGTTTTAATCATATTTTTGATAGCAGCCGCAGAAATAGTAATCTGAACACCTTTTTTTTTGCTACAAGTGCATCATTGAAGTGTTTTACTTGACGAGTTGTCAGCGATAATTTATTCGCCCCGCCAGTCATTTGATTGGGTTTCAGCGTGATAGTGGTTCCACATTTTTTAGCCGACTCTGATTGCAATTTTTTTATTTGACCGGGGGTTAACGCAGCACTAATAACACTATATGACATTATACATAATAGATTGATTCTAAATCGTAAAACGATTCAATGGAAAAATCTGAAGGATTTTCAATTACATATTTTCTACTGGTGCATCTACCACTTTCATTCTTCCGCCGACACCTTCGAGTAGCATTGATTTATCGCTGAGAATGACAGCAACTGCTCTATAATTAGCAATAGCACCACGAGTCACATTATTAGCTCTAAAATGTATATCAACAACTGACTGTCTTGTCAAATCAAGATGTTCGAACGAAAAGTAATAGATCGGATACAGATTCTTAAAATCAAATTGTGATATTTGCAGACCAGTATCGACATTTTGATCGCGTGCCATAAATGACAACAGACGATGATAAACTCGTGCAATGTGATTTTCTGTGTAATTAAGTTGTATATCCTCGGATGGTTCCTGTTGGCCGTTTATTCTCAGTGAGACGTCTTTAACACCTAATGGATCAAATATCATATGGCTGGAGAGTTGATTACCAACTCGTGTGTTATCCTGTAACGCAATAAATATATGACGTGGGGCAGCAGTGCCCTGCTTTGATGCTATGTTCCACGTGAATAACCCGTTAATATTTGATTGTTTAACATCTGTACTTACCGTTAGCCAACTTAGTAATGATTTTCCTCCTTGGTCCATAAATGATAGTAATCGTTCTTCTGCGGTAATTGATGGAGTCAACACTGGCAGCCACAATGATATTTTTGTTAAAATGACTTTACCGGCATCAGCATTTGGATTTGCATTGTCTGCTGGAATCCTCCAAATTGCATCATTATCATCACTCTTTCGCACGAGTGCTACTGTATGCTTCGCTCCATAAATAACTTTTCGTACGTTTCTACAGAATCCAAAAATATGATGCAGTGGAATCGCGCATGAAAATAATTTACGCCGCCCGTCCAACATTGATATACGTGTCGCAGCTCCTAGATTGAAATTAGTATCGTTGTTTATAATCATATTTTCAACATCAACATCAGCGGCACCAGCATTATTCTTTGGTCGTCATACAACAAATTGATTTCCTCCAGCGGTATTTTTAACATCTTTTGCAAACATCATAGAAGGTCCTGCTGATCTTGTATAATCATCAGAATATCTCGCTAACCCGATTATTGTTGTAGCCACATCAACATCGCGATCTATCGACTCAATTTCTTTTCCATCAATGAGATATCTAGCACTCTCAAATAGCGCCATGATACCATTATTGACAAACCCGACTTGAGTACCAACTGGATACGGTGCTGGTACAGCAGGAGTATCAGCAGATGTTACAAGTTCTCCTTCTACTTCAATAAACGCTTCAGAGGGTAGAAAATATTTACTGGTATCATGGACTTGAAGTTCAATTCTTGATCGACTATTTGAGTCTATTGCATGATAGGCGTAATATTGATAATCGCGTACAGAATCATCCTTGGGGACTGGGGCGTCTATATCAAACGCTGGATCAGGTGACCTTTTGAACATTTTATTATATATCCATTGATCTAAATCGTAAAATCCGTAGGATTTTCATCGTAAACGATTTTCCATATCATCGTGAAAATTCTTTGAATTTCAACAATGATTTTCACCGTCGTGGTCGTAAGCCACTTCCTGCTATCATATTTGCGATGTTGCTTTGGTCGGGGGTCATCAATGACTCTAGTTTTTCATCTACTGCGTTATTTATTATTTTACTAACACTTGCAGGCATAACTGCAGTAGATGGTAACGGTTTCTTTTTTTGTCTAACTAATGATGTTAATTTATTCTTCGCGGCTGAAAACGCTTTCCCGGCAAGATCTCCAACAGTACTAATACCCTTATCACGAATAACATCAATGGCTTTCATTCCTAGTTGTTTAGCTAACGGCATCACTTTTGGGGTCATTCTTGTAAATAACCCTGCAATGGTATCACCGAAACCATCTCCGTAATATGCTCTATAAACCGAAAATCGTGAATTAACTACATAGACACTGGCTGGTTTATCATGATTGTAGTGTATGATCATTATTTGAAATTGCTAGCAATTTTTCAATTGTAAAACAATTTTTCAATTCGTTTTCAGTCACTATGATACCCATTTTCCACTAAGTCGCTAATGAAACCTCGATATGTTTTGATATCCATGATACCACCTTGAAATAACCGTCTACAGATATCAGCTGCTTCATTAATTATTTCCGGTGAGCTATTTCCAGCTCGGAACCCTCCGATTAGAACATCTAATCGTGATATATCATTGATAACACTATCAGGACATACCCCACTTGGGGTCCCTAATCCCTTCCCGCTATAACCAGTTGCTTCATCCAGTTTATCATCATCATCAAGTTCTTCTTGTTTTGTTTGGCGTTTTCTTTCTTGTTGTAAATGATAATCAAAATTTCTCTTGAATTCTCGATATTTCGTCTTCCTTCTATCTATACTCCCGGTATTTATTTCATACACTATATCAGCCCATTCATTATGTGACATTCTATAATACGTATAATTGTCCGTGAAAAACCTCTCTTGTGAATCATAGCTGTTAGCAGCAAATTCACTTAAATTGCCCTCCTTCTCATTGAGAATTAGTTGTTTAGCTTTATCGGTAAATAGTTCCGATAATTTCCTTGATTTAGGTAGTCCACTAACTAGTCGTTGTTGTTCTTCAAATTGTCGTTCTGATATATCCTGAGGAAGTGTTTTTAATGATTTTTTTGTTTGTTTAGTTCTTTTTGCTATTTTATTAACACAGGGAGAATGGTTTCTTCTTGTTTTTTTCCTTGTTCAGAGATTGTTGACACGATCTGTTTCGTTGCTGTGGTTACTGGTTTAAACAATTCTTCAGATCCCGCAGCAAAATCAGTTTGTAAACCCTGTCGTTGTTGCAATTTATTCCTTACAGAGTCTCGAATTGGTATAAATCTCTTAATTGCATCTAATCGTTCACTTTCGCCAGTTTTTGACATGTCGGATGATTTTTAACACGATCATGGAAGCGTTATTTTGATGTTTTAACAGCTCTATCAGGTTTGAGGGAAGTGTGGAAATTCCTATAAAAATAAATAATTCCACACTTCCCTCATTCTATTTTGATCAATCTGACATATCATACCGAGAGAACCATCTATTAACGGTCCATCGATTTTTTATTCAGTGTGTGTGAAATATTTTTTATTCAGTGTGTGTGAAATATTTTTTATTCAGTGTGTGTGAAATATTTTTTATTCAGTGTATGTGAAATATTTTTTATTCAGTGTGTGTGAAATATTGTATGACATGTCGGATGATTTTTAACACCACCGTGGAAGTCTTTTTTTGATGTTTTAAGGGTGTTATCAGGTATGGCGAAAGTGTGGAAATTCCTATAAAAATAAATAATTCCACACTTTCGCCACTTTTACGTTGATCAATCTGACATATCATACCGAGAGAACCATCCATTAACGGTCTATCGATTTTTTATTCAGTGTGTGTGAAATATTTTTTATTCAGTGTGAAATATTTTTTATTCAGTGTGTGTGAAATATTTTTTATACCATGAAAGGGTACCAGTGTGAAATATTTTTATTCACTGTGAAATATTTTTTATTCACTGATTTTAACACAGTCATGGAAGTGTTATTTCATCGTGAGACAGCTTCTACCATCGATGAGGAAAGTGTGGAAATTGTATAAAAAATAATTAATTCCACACTTTCCTCATTCTATTTTGATCAATCGGAACCATCTTATCCACTAAACCATCCATTAACGGGTCTATCGATTTTTTACTCACTGTGAAATATTTTTTATTCAGTGTGAAATATTTTTTTATACCGTGAAAGCGAACCAGTGTGAAATATTTTTTATTCACTGTTTTCACTGATTTTAATGATTTTTTGACAATTTCAATCAAAAAGTGCTAAAAATTGAAAATCTCTTTGAGGGTCGGTCACAATCAAAAAATGACAAAATCTCTTTGAGGGTCGGTCACGGTCAAAATCGTTCATTTTCTTGAATTAACGCCCGTAGGTTTCTAATTTTAGAATTAACTTCCTTTTTCAATTCGTATTCGTTACCCAATTCTTTTCGTATTCCTTCCACGATAGTATATAACGGGACGAACACACTTACTTCACTGGAAAATGCAAGAGAGTCCCGAATAGAATTCTGAATTTTTTTGATGAGCGCATATTTCTTTGGCAGCATATACTTGTTATTGTTAACTCCGTATTCTATATCCTGAAAATCTGACACAATTTGATCAGGATTTAAGCCATCTGAGAGTTTAATATCCTGACTTTTCAATTTTAAAATTTCAGCTATAATGCTATTCATTTTTTCAGAATTCATATTCTATTACAATTACATATTTCTAAATGAAAAATATGACGCATCAGACATAACTGAATTGAATTTTTTGTTCGGTCTTTTTTGAAATCGCCGATCGATAAATCCCCTCTGCAACCTTTTGTACCGAGGATGGACAAATATTGAAATATTTTCCGGCGCTTGTTATGGATTGAAATATTTTTTCTGCGTTAGTTGTTGTATTAAAAGATTTCACAGGTCTCTTCCCAACCGTTTTGCAAGTGCCAGTCCTTCCTCGTTTCAAATTCTCACTCTGTGTAACAGCTTCTAAATTATCCAATTTGTTATTCTTTGGATTAGAATCCTTGTGATCAATAACAAGACTATCCTCGATCAAACCATTAAAACATTCAAATACGAAACGATGGCAGTAATATTTCTTCTTTCCAGAGCCAAACATCAAATACCCTTGATTACTCACAAAACCGACCGGTTTCTTCAGTCTACAGTGTCTGACAGTACCATCACTGGATGCTTCATAATTTTTAATCGCAGGGTGTGGTCTGAATTCTTGGTTCATTTGTGTACTAATACTATTTGTCTAATTCATTGTTTGGTTTAATAATAACATCACTGGAGAATCTTTCAATGTAGTCTTGAGGGGTTCTTATGATTTTATCCTTGACGGAGTCAAGGTCAGTGTCAGAATTTTTGATTGAAAATCCATTTTTAATTCTTTTATCATAATAACGCTTCAACTCCCTGTATCGATTACCACCACAATTTAGACACAATTGTGATTTTCCCCTGACCCCAACCCCACATCGAATACAGGGTAACGGACCAAGGCTTCCACGTCGAAAACTTTGCATATGATACCCACAGAACTCCTTTCTGCATGATTTGTTACAAGGAGTCACTGATCCAATCATGAGCCATTTGCAATGATTCATTATACATAAATCTTTCATTTAAATGCTTGTTTTAATTATAGTATGAAGGAGTTCAAGAGATTATCAAAAATTAAGCCCTGGAAAAATGTTAAATTCAATCTCGATAGAGTTTCTGACACACCAAAGAATAAAATTCCTGATAGAACCATGATTAGTAAAATCAGAGACTGTTTTAATGAATTCTAGCGTGATGGGGCAGCTCATTGTTGGTCAACATTTCGAATTGATGGCCGTGTTGACGCTACCATGAATGATGAAAAAGCAGCAGGGATAATCTCAAATCTTGGGCGAGAAAGGCATTTTTTTATAATAAAATTCCTTATCCGTGACGACACTGGAAATTGGATCATTAGGGATAAATACGAACCCATTCTCAAGGACAAGAAAACTGTCACTGTGAATCAAGATTCCAAACCAGGAATTTTGACTGGAATTGACAAACCATACTACGAAAGATCTTATCCTGTAACAGCAGTTGTTTACGGGATGAATCCGTTAAATGAAAAACCCGATATTGCAAAACTAGCACCCATGAAATATTCGTCATCATTGACTTCGTCAGGGCTCAATTGTGTAGCAACACGAATAATAGAACACTTCACAAATGCGTCCCGGGGAAATAAATTGACTGATCTAAGACGAAAAAAAATAACCGAATGGGAATTAACAGTAAAACAGCATGGGGCAACAATTCAGGATATAATCAAATTAGAAACATCATTGAGATTTCCAATATCAGTAACGACAATAACCGGAGAAGTATTACACGAACCGAAATATCAATCAAAAAAAGGAACTCTAATACAAATTATTGATCATAACGAACACGCGTGGTCATCTGCAGTATCAATATTCCCACGGGATAGAACCGTAAAATATATACCCCCAACAGGGTTGGGACCTGAAGAGTTTTTTTCCGAGCAGAAATTATTTGATGCTATTTACAATTTGAGTAAAAAAGATCCTGTGTCGATGTGGTTATTTCATAGTGCTGCAGACAATGAATGTAGATTTGATCAGTTTGTAAGGCCCAACGGAGAATTGTACCGTACTGAAGAGCTGCATAATCAAATGAAAAAACTAGCTAGTGAGTTTTCACCCCAGAGTTCTGGGGAAGACAACGAACAATTATTTTTACACTACCATCAGTTGTAGCACATTTTGCTAGGAAGAAAAACGCGTGGAAACCAACGCGAAGTGAGTTTTTATCAGATGTCAGATTGTCCTGTCTTGAATACAGCCATGGAGGGTTATGGAATACAAAATATGACACTGAAACCGTTATTTCAGTTGATATGATTGCGTGTTATCCAGGGAGTTTTCTCGGGTATGGAGAATGTGCTAAATATTTCAAACGATTTGGACACCCCACACACGAAATGGCCCGTGTTGCTATTAATGGACCACTGCCTGATTTTGATTTAACAGGATTCGCTTGTGTAGTATCATTTGAATTGGCTACAGGACTTCATCCGTGTAGTTATCTTTTTATTGGTAAACACATGTCTGAAAAACACTGGATGCCAATAGTGTTGTTACGGTATATGATTGATTGTGGGATGTTAAAATCATTAATTGTCAGTGAAGCGATTATATCCTATCGAGCACAGAAATCAGTCTGGTTACCACAACCTGATATAGAAAAAATAATTAGCGAACAGCGAAAACAATTTCCTGATTTTAATGAACAACAAATCATGGATTGGTCTAAACAGCTATTTGAAATCAGAAACAACGAAGCAAAAGATCTTGGACGAAGAATAATCGGTAAATTCACCCAGGGTGGCAAATATGACAACACAAGATATTCTTCACGATTGATTATAGAAAAAGCTGAATACGATTTTGTAATCGCGGATCTAACGAATAAGGGTATATATGTCAATCGAAAAGACGCATTTCCGTCCGATGGAACCAAATTGGGTACAATTGTTACCTACAACGATGGATACAATCTGCAGTATACACATTTGAGAGCTTCTATGCTCGGTTATGCTTCTATCAATTTATTTTCAATGATAAATAAATTTCCTAACACCGCAGTTAGAGTCGCCACTGACTCATTTTACATAAAAAGCGATATGGCTGATTTTATAAGCAGTAGCAAAGCTACTGGCAACGAGAATTGGGGGTCATGGAGAATTAAGCGGGAAATGCTTCATGATTATATTCAATCAGTAGATGTAACAATTGAAAATAATTATTTAGAAAGCAATCAGTGTTCAGAATTTTCTAATGCACCACCGTGTTCTGATCCAATATGTCGATATAAAACAGTTTATTTAAACGGCTGTGGTGGGTCAGGAAAAACAACCCGGGCAATTAAATTATTCCGCGTTTCCAATCCAAACATGATTGTGCTAACACCAACTCACAGACTTGCAGGAGAGATGATACAGCGAGGGATAAATGCCTGTACTTATCACAGTTTCTTTCGATGGAAAGGAGATAAGTAGACTCCTGAGCGTATGGGCGAAAAATTTATTCCTGAAATCATCATTTGGGATGAAATATGCACAGTATCATTAGATGTATTACAAATATTTCTTGAGTGGTTGTTATTGAAAACTACAAAAGTCGTCATGTGCGGTGATCACGGCCAACCCCCACCATTTGTCGTTGCATCCCCACTTGAATGGCTAAAGGGTTTTGTAGACTATTATGAAGAAATTAGTACTGATTATAGATCACTTGATGAACAATTACGAGAATTCAAAGCGCTAATTAGATTACAACCGGATAGAATCCAGTGTGAAATAGCCCGTGAAATAATTTCAGAAACTCCAATGAATGATTTCTGGGAAACATGGAGACCAAATGATTTGATAATTGCAAGTAGAAAAATAGTCAGAGACACACTTCAGATAAAGTTATTTGAAACGCATAAAAAAAAAATTGCAACGCTTCCAGTACCCCTTTGTTATAGGCCATCGGATACACGAAAACAAAATATCGAAGTTGATATTCCAGGCTTGACAGAGTCAAGAAAACAAATTCTCGTGCTAAATGATATTGTGCTGGTTGATATCAATGTCGTCGAAGATGCATTGCGTGCTAATAAATCCCCATGGACGCTAGGATACGCAGCAACAATACATTCTTCACAGGGATTGACAATATCGGATACAATTGTTTGGATAGTAGATAATCGCATCGAATGGTCAAATTTAGTCTATCTTGCAGTATCCAGAGTACGAAAAATAAATCAACTTCGAAGAGTTGTCTTTGAAAATCCTAATTAAGACCCCGCGGTGGTAATTGAGTATCCTCGGGTATCACTTGTAATTGTTGTCGACTAAATCCTCGTTGAGGGGCAGTTGAATCCAGTTTATAGATTGGTGGTCTAGAAACGCTAGATCGTGTTATACTAGATATTTTGTGTGCAGTAACACTCCAAATAGGATCAGTAGCCCTTTTTCTGCCACCTTCAAGCTCTCCTGGTTTGTATAAATACCTAACAGTGATATTACTACCAAGAATTGGTTCTTTGAAATCTTTTTGTGGTTGTACGGGTATAGACTTCTTTTTAATAGCGTTGATAGGTTTCATGTTGATTGTTCTAGTAATCTCATTATTCAGTGCGGTAATCACAGCTGGTAATCTTTTGACCCATTCACGGGATCTTTTTTCTTGGATGAATTCTTTTGCGTATTGATATCCAAATAACCGCTCAGCAAGGGTTTTATTATATCGTTCAACAATTGCCTGATCACGATGTAGCGCAGTATGCCCCCGTCTGATGGTGACATTATGATTTTTCATTATTGATAACACTGCACCCTGAAATTCCTTGCCAGGATCAACTTGTAACAGATTTGGCCAGTGCAGAGGACCCCTTCGATAAATCCTTTCAAATGCAGAAGCCACTTCAGGTGATGATTTTGTTTTTAACGGTTCTGCTTCTTTGTATCGACTTGCAACATCAATTATGGTTAGCGCGTATTTGTAACCACCATCATGTGGCAGAAATAGTATATCAGCTTGATGAACTTCATTAGGGACAGTCACATCAAAATACGAGTAGTGAATTTGTTTAGGCGGTGGTAAATAAATTTGCCATAGTGCCTGTTTGGATAACCAATGAGCCGCAGTGGGTTTTTTTCACTTTTGCAGCGCTAGCGAGTTTATTGATTGCTGATTTACCCCTCTAGTATCCTCTTGGGGAATAATAAATAGATTCCATGTTGTTATTAATTACCAGCACCTAACATCAATTTAGTTTTCATAGCCGATTTTATAAAAAATGAAGCCAATTTTTCTTTGAAGGATTTATCAGGAATAGCATTTAACGCATGAATTAATTTCACATCTGCTAGATGCCTGTGTTGCGAATTGCTGCTTTCATAAGCAACATCATGAACGTGACACGCCTTATCAATGGCGTTTATTGGTTCTTCACTGGGTTTGGGTTGGTTATGATTATTGAGTCTGATATCAAGTCTGGTTCCGGGTCCACAATAACTATACCCTGGAAGGTGTTTTTCTCCGGGGTACTTTGCCCATGGGGTTCCAGGGAGTTTAGTTAGCTTGGCTGCGATATCACCCCCTCGTTTTTTTTTAAATCCTTGGAAACAAATCTAAATTTCTTTGTACTACATTGTACGCATTTACCAGAAAGCGCTGATCGGTTATTTTTAGTTGTAATCGTCGTCAAGTCATCTGTGCCAGTACGCGCCTTACACTTCACACAATATAGATCCATAATTTATATATAACAGCATGAATATAATTGATTAATTAGCTACAAGACGACGGGAACCTATTAAACACCATGAAATGTTGCCGAATTCAATTAGAATGATTATAATCGGACCATCTGGAAGCGGAAAGACACAACTGCTACCTAATTTGATAATGAGATGGATGAAATGGAACAAATTGTATTTAATAGCCCCGAGTGTAGACGATCAGCGATGCTATGAAGTGCTAAAGGATTTTAACGAGAAAGCAAAAGAATTTCAAATCGATGATGATATTGAATTTATTACCGATATAGAGGAAGCACCGAACATTGATTCCATCGACGGAAGTATTAACAATTTAGTTGTCTATGACGATATCATGTTAGATAATCAAAAGAATCCTGCTAGGATATTTTCCAGAGGCAGGCATAAAAGCACTGATGTGATATATGTCACTCAACGATACACACAAATACCAAAAGTGATCAGAGATAACTGCAATTTATTGTGTGTGTTTAACGGCATTGATACTCATACGCTACGAAATATTCATCAGACCTGGTGCAGCGGTGATATGAATCACAATCAATTTAGAAATTTCTTTAGTCACGCTCAGTCAATACAACACGGATTTGTGACGATAAATTTAGCAGACCCGAGGACACGATATCGTATCGGACTTGATAAAATATTCAGTTGAAATCATAGGGTGAATTTTTACCCATTTTGAAACCTCCTGCAAGATCATGTTTTCAGACAAAAATGACTAAGTCTCTGTTTGGCAAATGGAGACTTTATTTTTTTTTTTTGGTTAAAACATGAAAATTCGTAGGAAGGCTCTATTTGCTGTTTTGACGGTTAAAAGTGATTTTTTTGCTTGAAACATGTCCGGCTCACCCTCTCTGCTGCTGCCGTAGTCATATTCAGGATAAAATGGCCTACTATAACCGTAGGTGTATTCAGGATAGAATGAGGTATTTACGAACTTAGTTGTATTCAGGATAACAGGGGTTAAAAACTGGTGCTAATATTAGCGCTGCAGGTCAAACAGCAAATAAATGCCTATATGACACCTCACACTAAATGAATATATTTTTAACTAAAAAAACTGTCACCTAACTATACAATTCGACAGTATCTCAAAATAGGTCGCTGTTCCCAAAAAATAGAGACTTATAATGTGTTCGGATAATTATGATCAATCATCCAGGTCATAAATCTTCCATTTTCTTAAATCTTCTCAATAATCATTATCAAAATCTGCAAGGCAGAAAGTTCAGGAAAATGAAAATACGGTAGATGTTGTTTTCATTTCAAAGGTTTAATATCTTGACAAGACGTTCTAATATTACATACATATATTGTAGCTTAGTGATCCAGTTAACAAGGCGATTGCGATTTCAACGGAGAGTTTTGTACTTATGTTTCTCACTCTATCTTAAGCATCGCAGTCCGCCCACTTCCGAGTCAGGTATTAAGCTTGCCTCTAATTTATCCAAACGAAAATTCGCGCGGTTCTAATGTACTTTACTGCACAAACATATTGTTTCTGCCAAAAAGAGTACACAATCACATGTAGGGGTCTGGTTGATTTGTAAATTGTTAATTAGGGCAACAGTTTGATTAAATTATTGATCTATAATATATCCAAAGTGTTGCTGCCAAACTTTAACTTTACCTGTTTTCTTGGTTTATACTAGCTGTTTTTCAGCTACTCGTGTGTTGTACGTTTCTGTGATGTAAATAACGTATTTATAGACAAAGAAGTATCAGGTTGTACATTGTATATTTTTGGTGTATTATGGAATTGTATAAATGTCATGGAATGTTCGTATCTTGAAAGCCCGTTTTTGAATATGATTGACTGTGACATTGGTATTATACAAAACCATATCAACTTTTAATTAAAAAGAACTGGACCTGCATACCATTTTCTCTTTTCATGTGTGCTAGTCAATATTGATACCCTTCAGAGATGTGAAAAATCAGTGAGTATCCAACATGTAGAACTGTTCTGAATTCGTTACATTTTGTATGCTTATTTTACAATTTACGTCCAAATACTTCACCAATATTACAGATTTATTCTCACTGAGTTTCTAATAGCAATTTCCCAGGGTTAATTTTAATATTTGTTTTAAATTTTTGTTTCTCCATTTGATACTTCAATAACAAAAATTCAGTTGCCAATTAGATATTTTATCAACATGCAGATTTAAAGGATATTAGTGGAACGGCAATATTAACTTATAACTCTGAGGAAAAAGTCGAAACCTTCGTGTATAAGTCACAACTCATAATGATCCTCTCAGTAAATGTACTATGACTTGTAGAAATCAAATGCAATCTCTATAAATCTCGAATAGCTAACAGAATAAAAAGCTTGGAATGGAATTAAAATCCCCAGAAAACGATAATGATTTGCTGTATTTATAAACCAGATCCGAGTGAATGATATATATCGACACAAATGGTATTCATTTTACGAATATTGGTGCTAAGATGTACATGCTCGGGTGTATTTATTCCAAAATTACGGAAACGTTGATATGATCATTCCAGGCAAAAAAGGATGTCGATTCACTTGTAGGTATCTCTTACTTCAAATTTGCTAAATATGCGCATTATCTCTTGCATCAGTCTTTGCCATTGTACCTACATTTGGTATAACTATATACAACATTGATCACTGTGTTTTATGTACAAATATAATAACGAATGCCCTTACCCTCACCGACATGTTTATCAATATGACAAATTTAAAGAGGACCATAGCTGTTTGGCTATAATATTTGGTAGTTTTCTTATATCCGCATAGCTGGTCCTAATAGTTTGTGTAACAGGCATTCAATTTTCAAGACAATATCATGCAGGGGAAAAAATACATCAGCACATTAGTTTAAAGCGTGCAGCTTCTTTACACATCAGGAAATAGTGAGAAAAAAAAACACAACAAGAAACAGAAAATCAAAGAAAGAACATTGTGAACTAATCTTACACAAGGGTACCATGTGTGCGTGTGTGTGTTAGCGTATATATATATATATATGTATGTGTGTGTGTGTGCGTGCGAGAGAGAGAGAGAGAGAGAGAGAGAGAGAGAGAGAGAGAGAGAGAGAGAGAGAGAGAGAGAGAGAGATTTTAGCAAGTCCGTTTCTTAGCACGTCCAATTGAAAATCTAGGCATTTTTTATTTCGTCAAGCAAATATATGATTTGTTTTAATTTCATGTCTCATCTGTATATTAGTTTTCATTGACTTTCCGCAACAGACAGAATCGTCTTCATCCTAATTGCCAGTCACTGTAATGAGAAGCACTGCAACTTTGATGGTAAATCATTCAAGGATGACTTATTGTAAACTGTACGTGAGCTGATTGCCATAAAATGTTTGCTATTATGTTTAGGTCAAGATGTTAGAGAAGACGGAAATTAAAAGTCTTAGAAAACTGATTTTTCGACCACTGACGAACTAGGTGGCAAATACTTGACGCCATGAACACGACACTTCATATCGTATATTCGAGTATATTTCCTGATCGAACAAGGTACACAATATCAGTAAATGAAATCGTGAAGACCTGAAACAAGGAGTCGTCAAGTAATGAAACGGAGCCATTACTGTTAAATGTATATCTCGTAACGTGTTGGAGAAATTCTTTTTAATGATCAGGAGGAGTTTTGGCAATTTCTTGCAGTTTAAATCAAAACATGTTTCATAACATTAGGTGGAAGTCTTTTCGGTCAAATGAAAACTTTGTAAAATGATACCTTGTATTTCAGTAAACTTTATTTTAAACATAGCACGATATATAATTCTCTTATTTGAGCGTACCTCTAATTATCTGAATTTGTTTTGTCATAAAATATCGGACTGTGGATACATCGAGGGGAAAAAAAGATATTTGTATGTTTATGCCTATATTTGTTTTCTGTGTCAACAATCAAAGATTTGTTTTACCATTATGTTGATTTGCTGCTTTAATCGTAGTTTGTCTCTGAAAATTTTGGAAGGTTTCCTTTCCTTCATCTTTATAAAACTGCACTTTGTTATGCGATGCAAAATAGCTGGCTATTATTAATATAGACATATTCTGATGTGTGAATCGTAGCTAACATATGCTAATATTGATTTCTGTCTTCAAAATATGATTAATTTACATGTCATAGCGTCTTTCGATCATGTTTAGTTACAAACTAATGTATGTATGTATGTATGTATGTATGTATGTATGTATGTATGTATGTATGTATGTATGTATGTATGTATGTATGTATGTATGTATGTATGTATGTATGTATGTATGTATGTATGTATGGATGGATGGATGGATGGATGGATGGATGGGTGGGTGGGTGGATAGATGGATGTAGGTAGGTAGGTAGGTAGGCAGGCAGGCAGGTAGGTAGGTATGTCTGTGTCACGTTATAAAAGAAACCAGATTTTAGCATGGGTATATTAGACCCTGAGGCTATAATTTCTCACCGGCAAAATGTTTGAGATATCCAGCCAGTTATTTTACATAGCCATTAACAAGAAAGTCAGTTACGTAACATTGGTCACAGGTAAGTGGCGAATTCTTCTTTGGAACAAGGGATCGTCAAATTGTATCGTAAACAGCTTTGACAGACGGTTGGGAGGGGCGATGTCTAATCATTAGAAACCAACCTCCAAGCGGAATTGAGTTAGGCCTGCCAGACATTAGAATCTTAACTTTAAATATATCATCTTGAGAACCAAAACGTTAGTAGGGTTACACTTATTTTGCGAGACAGAATGCAAATAAACTACTCTGAGACCATTCATATTAGCGGAATTATTATTCTGGGAATAATAGGAGCTTCGAAACAGGTTAGTTACTATTAGCAGGGACAAACTTAGCGACCTAATCATGTTTTGTATCTTATATGTTTTCAGCATGTTTTTATGTTTTCCAATTTCATTGTTTTTGTCATTTGTTGTTCTGTAGTGTAGTCATATCATTATTGATGGTGTAAAGCGCTTAGAGCTTCGTAAGATTAGGCGCAATACAAAGTTCTCATTATTATTATTATTATTATTATTATTATTATTATTATTTGCTCGATTGTTGTGAAATATTACTGCAAAGTAAATGTACTCTAATTATTGCAGTATATCTATATATTTGAGTACGTAAAATTACCATCGTAATTTGATTCATTCGTAATGTTTGATATACATGTATTCATTTGATATTATATATTTGGAAATGTTAAATTGAATTATAAACTTTGCATAATGTTGCGGTGTGCAACATTAGTATAGGACTTTGCCCATTTATGTATGCTTATAGGAGACTCATATGTATATATATATATATATATATATATATATATATATATATATATATATATATATATCTATATATATATATATATATATATATATATATATATGTATATATATATGTATATATATATATCTATATATGTATATGTATATATATATATGTATGTATATGTATCTATATATGTATATGTATATATATCTATGTATATGTATGTATATATATGTATGTATATATATATATATATATATATATATATATATATATATATATATATATATATGTGTGTGTGTGTGTGTGTGTGTGTGTGTGTGTGTGTATATGTATGTATATATATAGTGTACACTTAGCAAGGAGTATGTGTATTTCGATAGGCACGAATGCGTGACCAGAAACGGTAATGGCCTATCTGATGATATTAATGTTAGTGCGAGTTACATAGCAAAATGAATATGCTTTGCTAATGTCCGTGTATGTGTTCTTTACATGCTTTTAGGGACCAGAGGGAATTACTCAGTGCAGTGGTACGAGCCTGTGCGAGACACGAGAAGTTAGAAGGAAGTTTTAGGGACCAGAGGAAATTACCCCAGCAGTTGGTCCGAGTCTCTGGGAGGCAAAAGAGAGAAAGGAATGACAGGGAAAAGTTCAGGGGATAACGGAGGGAGACAAAGGAAAGAAGACGAAGAAATATACAGATGAGTAGGATTCAGGACAGAATGGAACATTTCACACACTAATTCAAAGGATGAACTACGCCGTCACTTGGATGAGTGATATGATATTAGCTGAATTCTATATGAGATATTACTGTTTGAATTATTATTAAATTGTTGTTATTTAAAATTTCAATTTGTGTATTCATTAATTTAACTGTCAGCACCGCTGACTGGGGGCTCAGAGTTTTGCATCTCTCTATCACTACTTCAATTTCTCATACAAACGAGCCAGGGTGGGTCTTCTGTATTAATTTAAATAATTGGGAGCACCCCACCCCAAAAGGGAAGCAACGTAACCTTTATAATATGTATGTAGGTATGTATGCTAAAAGACATCGCCATAAAGCAGAGAGGCTTTGGTTTTCCACCAGACTCACTATTCACAAACAAATATATGAAGCGGCTAAGAAGAACGTCACATAGTCCATTTAGCCCAATTATCCCACTACAGTCCTCACCCTCCTTGATTTGTCTGCATCATTTGATACAATAGACCATGATATATTACTTTACCGTCTCCAACATGTATTTGGCATTCAGAATACAGCCTTGCAGTGGTTCAAGTCCTACTTAGTCAACAGGACACAAATTATATCTGCCAATGGAATAAACTCCAGCCCAGTTGATCTATGCTGTGGTGTTCCACAGAGGTCTGGTATTGGACAAGTTCTCTTCATTCTATACACTCAGCCGCTCGCAAGTGTCATAGATCATCACCCAGTGTCTCACCAGCTATACACTGATGACACCAAAATATACATGTCTAGCCACCCAACTAAAATTGATGCTACCATCCAAGGAGTTGAGAAGTTCATTGCTGATGTGAAATCATGGATGACATGTAACAAGTGGCAGATGAATGATGACAAAACCGAGGCCATTCTAATCACAATACAAAGACTTTCTCATTCACATCCTTTACCTCAAACAATAAATATCAGCAACACCAACATTAAATTCACACGGTCAGTACGAAACCTAGGTGTTACTCTAGACATTACTCTCACATTGCACCAACATGTCATGAACCTATGCAAGGATGCATATTCTGAGCTGAGATGCATCAGCTCCATTAGCAAATATCTTGCATTTGATGCCACTAAAACACTTGTGTGTTCATTAGTACTTTCAAGACTGGACCATTGAAACTAAATTCTGTCTGGTTCGTCTCAATATCTACTCCAGAAATTTCAAAATATACGTTCAAAACACAACCGTCTGGATCATCTTTTGAGTAACACGATCAAAGCACGCCTCCCCACTGCTCTGTACCATATACTAGCTACAAATTCGATCCAGAATCAAACACAAAATTTGTTTTCTGTGCTATGTTTCACTGACAGACTCCAGTCCAACATTCCTATCCGGCCTCACCCATGTGTATATACCAGCAAGATACTTACGCTCCTCTTCTGACAATCGTATACTCATTGTTCCCACTATGAAAACGAAGTTATATGGACAACGTTCTTTTGCATACAACCCAACAATGTGTTCCACATTGCCCATTGAAATTAGACACAAAGATACAGTGATCCCTTTCAAGAGTGCTTTTAAAACTCACCTTTTTCGACAGCAAGTACAAACATAAAAGACCTAATTATGTTTCGCACCTTATATATTTTCAGCATTTTTTATGTTTTCCAATATCATGGTTTTTGTTATTTGTTTTTATGTAGTTATATCATTATAGATGTTTTAAAGCGCTTAGAGCTTCTAAAGATTATTATTATTATTATTATTATTATTATTATTATCATTATTATAGTATTATTTATTTATTATTATTATTATTATAGTAGTAGTAGTAATAGTAGTAGTAGTAGTAGTAGTAGTAGTAGTAGTAGTAGTAGTAGTAGTAGTAGTATGTACTCATCTCTCTTAAGTGACGCCATCAATTTCACCAAATACTTTTATACTTTCAGGACGATTTCGTTAAATCCCATATCCTGAGCTTCCCCCGAATTTGAAAGTGATAAAGAATTTGATGAGGTCTGTTCATTTTTTTTCGTGAGACTACGCGAAAGAGGTTACAAAGTCACGGAATTTTGGAAACTGGAATCTGAGGCATTTAGAAAAACTAAATATTCACAGAAAAACTCAAGAAATACTTTAGTTTTTTGTTCATTATAACAGATTTTCAGGCTCTGAATGAACATAAACTGGACAAAATGTAGTGTTTAAAATCAACCTGTTCCTGTAGATTTTGGATCGGACACATTGATTAGATCTTCAAAGTGGACAAAATGCTTATATATTACTTTTGAAAAATACAAACCACCAAGTATTGAGAAACTTCGTTGTTTCAAGTATGAGTTTATAATTGCAAGGTGTGTGATTTTCTCATTATTTCCAAGAGAAGAACAACTTTGAAAACTTGTAGAAATTTTCAAATGAAACAAAAACAGTTCAATAGATACACATAGTGTGATCTATATAGTGTACGGTTGTAGTGCAAAATAAATAGTAAGTAATGGACACACCGAAAGATATTTACTTGTTATGGGGGGGGGGGTGAGGAGGAGGAAGAGTTATGTTACACAGATTTGCACCGAGCACAACACATCTTGGTCAAATGCAGATAGAAGAAAATATAACAATTTTGTGCGTTCGTTTAAGGAGATGAAATTAAATGTTGAATTTGCACGGATGGTTATGTATTGACTTATAACAGATTTATATTTTTAAGACATTTCCTTTATTTTTGTACTAAGCATTATGTAGTGAATAATTGTATTGTATTGGGTACAGTGGTAAGATGACGAATATCAGTTGTACCTCACTCGTCCCGGCGTCGAGCCTTTCTGAACACCCCCCCCACACACACACACACACACGCACATTATACAAGCACCCGAAAGAAGTTGATGTAGGCCGAAACTATGATAACATTGCATTTTATATATTAACAGAGAATTAAACACCATTATGGATCTCTTGATAAAATTTAAAATGCAATAAAGGTTTGTAACTCAGTAAATTATAGTGTCACGCCAAACTGCAACTAGCTATTGGAAAGTCATATACATATATACGTCAGAAGCTGGGAGTCAGAAAATTTCAATAATTTGATTTTTCGTCTGGTTAGACGGTGTTACATTATATCCATATCGCTGGTATCTTCACAAGCATACATCTTTATTGATACGTTGTCACGTCAAAAGAATGTAATTAATTTTCTCATAAAAATGTTCTTGATTTTAACATGCAAATGATGTTGCTTATCACATAAAAATGTCGATTACTAATATTTAAAAGATGATTTTCAAAGCATTTCCGTAATTTTCATTAACTTGTAATCATTTTCAGTCATAAAACTCAAGATTCCTTATTAACCAACGTGTTGGAAAGTTCTCTCGTCATGTGGACACTTAAATTAAGACCAACTGGCTGTTGTATTACAATTTTGTGCTTTCTAGACAGATTGCTGTGTCAAGCATTATGTACACTTGGTGGGACGTTGCAGAGACGCACAATGTGCTTTTTTCGAATGACATGTTACAATAATTCTTAGATTATCTATACTTATTGTTAACGTGATTTACATTAAGAAATCGGATCTAAGTGTGAAACTGCGATTTTTCAATTTAATATATAAAGCAAATGATATCTTATAAATATGTAAAAAAATAAGGCAATGAATCCGAAGGTTTTCACATCCCTGTCTTCACTCGTTTAATTTCATAAGTAATATATATTCTCTTATCAATGGTGCACCATAACATGTGTAAAGGTAGAATTTTTGTTTGTGAAATAGTTTAACTTGACCAGTAGTCAAATGTAAATGTTATTTGACGCATGTTTTATGTTTTCCCCCAGGTATAACCCATTTGGACCGCTCGGTTTCACACACACACACACACACACACACACACACACAGAAAAACAAAGAAAGAACACGCACCATTAAGTATCTTGTTAACCAAACAGTAAGTGTTTGTCCCTTAACGACTACTTCATCTCAGCAATATGTATATCACCTAGCGGACAGGACAATTAACACTATAGCATAGACCTTACATCTAGGTCAAAATGAAACGAAAGCCGCTTGCATTCCTTTCCAGATGCGTCAATATAAATACAGATTATTTGGTAAAGCATATCCACACTCTTCTTGTTCTGTCCCTTTAACTTCGAGTGGTCAAGGTTAGACGTAGGAGACAATAAATAAGAATTCGTGTTTTATGACGGACGGTATCACATACATACCAGTTTTAAATTCAAGAAAAGGACGTGGTGACTGTCACTTCTTAAAATTGTCGAGATAAAATATTAATGAATTACTTCGATTTTACAGTTATGTAACAGACATAATAATGTTATTGACAAGCGATCCTATTGATGCATGGGTTGACAAACAGAAGCCAATATTCTCTACATCTCTATTTTCAAATAGGATGCTAGGAACAATAAGTCAACCTGATCTACAATTTAAACAGGAAACTATATAGATACCATTGGATTATAACCTCAGATCTAAGCAGTTCAACAACCAAATTAAGAATATCCTTCTTGAGTTCCGGACATACCATCTTCATGCATGAATGTCGGGTGTTTTTCTATGAAGGTTTACAAGGCAATGAACAATATAGTACCATAGTTTGCTTTAGTTATATTTGGCGAACTAAGGAATTACGCGCTTTAGACACATTTTGTAACGTAAACCTGTGAAAAACCTATGTCCAGAAATATATTTCACATGCAACCTGAATGTTGCCTGTTAACACGGTCACATGGAAACGTGTAAATGTAATTAAATTTCCATACTGAAAATGTACATCTACCTTCCTTTAAAATTATTTAAATTATGAAAAATCTCAATTCAAAGCAAGAATAACCGTGTGTAAGTTTATATCTGTCCGTGAAGGACGTTTGGCGGAATGACATTAAAAATAGCCTTTACAGACTATTCTTTCGAATTTGAAATATTTACTTATCGCTTAGCTTGAAGTCGTCATCAACATATTTGAAATCATCTATGTCTGTATTTATTTTTAGCTCTCTGGCATCATTAATAGACTTAATATTTCTTTCACTGTCTTCGCTATTCATATAGTAGATCGAGTTTTCAATCTGTACTGAGATTATTTCATCACTTTTTTCAGGCATGTGCCTGACACATTTCCCTGTTTCACAAGAATTTGCTTTCAATTCGTTCTCAATCTCTGAGCAAATATTTCTGCCATTTGTAAGATGTTTTGGGAAATCAACACCTTTGCAGTCATCTGAAATGTCCTTTAAATTCAAGAGTTTTGTTTCAAATAAATGATTATTGGTTTTTTCATATTTTGCACAATTATCGTCGTTCCTATTTAGCAGAGCTATGTTTTCAGGACGCGAGCCTCTTCTGCTCTCTCCAGTATCATACAAAGTAGTAATTTGAGAACAAGGATTGCTCTCTCTGACGCCATTCTTAGTGGGACGAATAGAGTACCCTCCCCTTCCATGGTTCGAAAAAAAGCTGAATGTTTTGGTACAGATACCGCCACGTATGGAGCGACGATACCAAGCCTTCTTGATTTCATATCTAACCTACAAGGAAACAAAACATTCAACATGTTAAAAATGAAATATTTGTATAAAAAAATGTCGCACTGTATAAATATACAGTTTAAAGTAATAAAAACGATGTAATTTTTGGTTTTCTGGGCCCCGTTTGTAAGTAGAGTGTACTTGTCTAAATAGTATATACTTGTCTAAGTAGTGTATACTTGTCTAAATAGTGTGTACTTGTCTAAATAGTGTGTACTTGTCTAAATACTGTATACTTGTCTAGGTAGTGTATACTTGTCTAAATAGTGTATACTTGTCTAAGTAGTGTATACTTGTCTAAATACTGTATACTTGTCTAAGTAGTGTATACTTATCTAAGTAGTGTATACTTGTATAAATAGTGTATACTTATCTAAGTAGTGTATACTTGTCTAAATAGTGTACACTTATCTAAGTAGTGTATACTTGTCTAAATACTGTATACTTGTCTAAGTAGTGTATACTTATCTAAGTAGTGTATACTTGTCTAAATAGTGTATACTTATCTAAGTAGTGTATACTTATCTAAATAGTGTATACTTGTCTAAATAGTGTATACTTATCTAAGTAGTGTATACTTATCTAAATAGTGTATACTTGTCTAAGTAGTGTATACTTATCTAAGTAGTGTGTACTTGTCTAAATAGTGTATACTTGTCTAAATAGTGTATACTTATCTAAGTTGTGTATTCGTTTGAGTGCATTCTTTTGTAATATACTGTTTTGCTATTAATTCCAGATATACATGTCATTATGAAATTTCTCACGTGCAGTGTTCTTTCTATACATAATTTGTATATACTTGATGAACATACATGGCGGAGATAGCCACTGTTCTTCGTTAAAAATGAATATAAATAAATATTTATTACGGCTAAACACTTTCTTAAAGTGTGAAATGAAGTACAGAAGATCTCAACAAAATGTGGTTTGGATCTCAGCCTTGTGTCTATTTGTTCTGAGCGGATCTCAGTGTGGAATTCACAAAAATAAGAAAGCACTTCTATAACTCCCAATAAACGCCATGTTAACAAAACTTGATTTCCCACCAAACAAATTTAAAATATTGAACTAAGAAACAAAGAGTACCAAACGCCGTCTCCAACTATTGTCAACTGGATAGCATTATCAAACAATTTGTAATTTTCGTATCATAATGTCACACGTTTCAGATTTAAAATAAAAAAAGCCTGTGTGCTTTTAGGTAGTATTTATATGCGTGTGTGTGCGTGTGTGCGTATGTACGCGCGCACATATGCGTATTTGATTGAAACGAGAACAAGGTAGACTATGGTATCTTAAATCGGAATTTAAAACAAAATATATCTTACCTCCGAATTTAAGAAACAGAAGAGTAAGGCGATGATAAATCCCTACAAAGAAAGGAATTCGTTATAATTATTCTTCATTCATTGATGTGAGCAAATATGGGTTAAGAAAACATATTTTATTGACTAAGGTACGTATTCTTTAATAGTCTCCACAGATGATTGCATTACTGACAAAACATGTAAAGCCTCCTTCAGACTCTGCTCTATTGGTGAGATGATTGCATTATTGACAAAACATGTAAAGCATCCACCAGACTCTGCTCTATTGGTGTGCTTTGGCAAAAATCAAACTCGTGGTAACTGAATGAATAAACAGCCACAACAGTTATCAAATATATTTATAATTTCACTTTATTTCTAGCCTTATATCCTTGTAAGGGATTCGAAAGTGATAAAACCTGGTTCATTATTTCGAATTCATTGCCAGCAAATCAGCAATTACAATTGAAATAGCGTTTTTTTCCAAATATTACATACTGTAAAGCGAAATGAAATAAACTAATTGGAACTATGTTGTTCCAGAACAATTTGACCAAATGAAGAAAGATATTTTAGAATTAACTCATATATTCACCAAACTAGATATGTATCCATGGAACACGAAAGCTTTTTGAAAATGATCCATCCAAACGCAACACTAAACGGGACGAACGGAGGGAGAAAGGCTATCACAACGTTCTCCTTCCAAACTTTTGAAGGGACGTTAAAATCTACTTACCCCATAGGAGTTAAAGAACATCTCAGAGTATAGAATAGCTATCATTGCGATGTCGTCTAATTGAGGTGTTAGGTTAGTGATACACAGAAACACTATGTAATAAGCTCCAAAAGCTGGTATGAGGACTAGAACAGACTTGGCCAAACGTCTGAAACAGATGTAAACAACGATGCAAAGCAATGCGATATAAAAACGAAATGAGATTCCCTGCTTTAGTTTTAATCAACGAATCATAAAAAAGTGTATTTTCGCCTGAGAAACAGTAAAAGGTTAAGTAAGTTTAAATTTTAAATTGAAATAATGCCACTGATGCAATAAGTTTTAATGATTTCACTCTAAGCCTTAAAGCTGCACGTAAGTTTTAGATATAATTGGTGCAAATAAATAAATAAATATGTAAAAACTAATCATTCAAACATTAAGCATTAGTTACTGATATATGTAGGATAATTGTACATTTACCTGAAAATGAAATGAGGTAATATAGGTGAAGATAATAAAGATTAGACAATATTGGCGAAAAAGAAGAAAACAAGTAACATTTGGGCCAGATTTACTTACTATATTTCTTTGCATAAAGACAAAGAGTGGAGATTAGCTTTGTAAATAATGATCGAATGATGTTGAAGTAGAAACAACATTTACCTAACGAAAGAATGCCTGCTCTATAAGGAATTATCATCGACATGACATAGGCCAAATTTAACTTACCTATATCTGTATTTCTTTGCATCTGGACAATGAGTGGAGGTTAGCTTTGTAAATAACACCCGAATGATGTTGACGTAGAAAACAAAATTTATCTGAAGAAAGAATGCCAAATATGAAAATGAATATTATCGACATGACATAGCTAGTTCTATATAGGTGAAGAAAAATATCTAATTAACCAGTTATTAAATAAAAACTTGATTTACTGTGTTTACTTAAGAACAATACAAGCATAAATCCGAGGAAAATAACAATCAATTGTTCTGAAGCATGTACCTTTATAGTCACTTTGAATTTACTTTCTTCCGATCCAAGAAACTTACCTATCTCAATAATACCGTCATTAACAAGTCCTAATGACATCGTCACTGTCAAGTAATAAATAAAAATGGTATTGAAAAGTAACAATGATTACGGCATCGACACGTCTTAGTGATGACGTAATTGACACGTGTTAATGATATGGGCATCGCCATTTATTAATAACTATGTCATTAAATCCAAATGTAGACTAATAATCGACTTCTTTTAGCAATAAATAAGACGAGGACGTGCTAAGAATGTGTCACATCGTGGAACTGCAAGAAAGTTGTTATTTTCTTACCCTTGTACGTTAACTCTGGTGGTTAATTATTATATATGGGAGAAACAAATATAATGTACAAGCTTTAATTTATCGCCGAATTACTGTTACTTAATGCAACAGTAAACTTTTTATAGAGATAGTCTTAAGTTAGCTTCTTCAATTTCTCCACCTTTATACCTAGAAGAAATGTATCTATCAACCTATCTAAGTATGCAAATAGTTATCTGTAATTCCATCTTTTTGCCTACGAATACATGTTAAAAGGCCTAAATAGAAACATTATTGATGAGTTAGCGTCGTATCCAGCGCATTTCGTTTGCGTTTTGGATTGCCATTAACATCTTTATAAATGAATTTACGACCAATTTTTGTTTGGAAAAGTGATGAGTGAATTTGGAATGAATTCCTCAAATCCGAAAGAGAATATACTGATATTTACTGACTTTGTTAAAACGGATATGTTTCCTCATTATCGAGGGCCCATTCGTCTCAATGTACGGTTTTCCAAACGTTTAATATGTCTACGCAAGTGATATGTGTCAGAAATTCGAAACTTTTTAACACTCATAAAACTATAACAAAATATTGCTTTACAAGCCCACGTATTCATTATACAGTAAATGACCAAGTTTTGATTAATTATATTAATACCTGAAGAAGTGAGGTAACAAATACACGAACAGTGGGAAAGATTGTTTGTTTGATTAGGACTTTTAGCGTAGTTTAACAATTTTACAGTCAAAGCGCTACGATATCTGCAGTGAGTCAGTGTATAGTGATGTCTAGCACTGGAGCATCATGCCGCAGACATGTAGCATGATGTCCCACCCTGTCACATTATCCTGAAACCAGGACGACCAGTCCTAACACTAACCTCTTAATGCTGAGCGTCAAGCGAGCAAGCTATTAGTATCATTTTTGAAAGTCTTTGGTATGACTCGGACGGGAATTTAACCCACGACCTACTCGCTTCCGCTGCGGACGCTCTAACCCCTAGGCCACCGCCGCGGTTTAGAGGTAAATAAAAAGAGTCACAATATATATATGAATCATTCACAAAAGCCGTAATACAATTAAAATATAATTGTAAATAAAGCAGTGTATCGATGGTATTTAAAAGTGTCATATATAGAGCACAATACTCATGACCTCTTCTGATGCTGGAGGTCATGGGTTTGAACCCCAACAGAATCATATAAACGACGTATAAAATATGGTAATATGACTTGGTGGAAAATCATTCGACATGTGTGCGGCATGATACCCCATAGCTATACATCACTATAAATTATCATACTGCAAATATAATACCGATAAGACCGAACAATTGTTATAGCTACGTTAAAAATCCAAATTACACACACACACACACACACACACACGCACACGCACATGCACACACACACATATGCACACACACACAGATATATATATATATATATATATATATATATATATATATATATATATATATATATATATATATTATAAACTTTATAATACACCAAAATATTGTAATGGACAGGAAATCTAGACTCTAATATTCTTTTAAAACAGTTACAAATCAGTTTCATTCGTCGTAAAGCTTCCGGTGGTAAAGCAGCATGAGTGGTAGCACTAATAATTCTGCCTCTACTTCGTAAACGGGGTTAGGACATTGTGGCTAGGTGGGTGGGTGTTGTTTAACATTGATTGACAATAAAAATTTATTCATTAATACCTACTGTTATTCAATACCAAACGAAGTTTTGTATGTTTCTCGGGTATATTTCATATTATCATATTAACTTGATAAATCATCCATTTAACTCTTTTCTTTCACGATGCTGATATGCCATAAATGAGTATAACTTTCCGAGGATTTAAAGTCGTTTCCAATATTGGCACATTTGGAGTACTCTCGTCGTTATCTCGCATAATTATTAACGGTCGCTTACGACATCACTAATTTATATAGCTATAAAAAATATAAAACATTTCGTACATCAATTAGTTGTATGCACACTTTACTAATACTCTGGGTTATATCGGTTTTTAATTACAATGTTTAATTTAGCTATAGTTTTGTTGTTATCGGTAGAACAGTACAGTTGCCCCTGCAAGCGCGCTCGCAGAAATTTTTTCTTCTTCCGATTGCTACCCTGCGAATGGCAGAATTTTCCATGCCAAGCTCAGAATTCTGCAGAATTCAGCGGGACGTATAAACGCTTGTCAGCATCTCCACTGGGACCTGTTCGGGTAAGGAAGTGCGAAAACAATAAGGTAACTCTTTTGTTTATTAATAACATTTTGAATAGCTCTAAACTGCCTTTTTAAAATCTACATCTGTGTACAAATTACCTTTATGGATATTTATTCATTCAGTGTCTTTTTTAAATCAGCAACTTCAGCTTACATGTCCGCGTATCAGTTAAATAGTATTCAGACTGTATTTGTATGATCATGTAAGGTAAGTCATGGTCAACTTAAGGTCATGTGAGGTCAAGTCATGGTCATTTCAAGGTCATGTGAGGTCAAGTCATGTGTTTCTTGCAGAACTTGTATGAATCATAATATTTATTACAATTCAATAGGAATAGGATATAAAATAAAAATTTTAAAAAACTACTACTACTACTACTACTACTACTACTACTACTAATACTACTACTACTAATAATAATAATAATAAATAAGTGCATGTTTCAAGAGAGAGATAAAGTGTTTCTCAAAGCTCTCTCTCAAGCTCTCTCTCTCTCTCTCTCTCTCTCTCTGTAATAGCTATTTGTTAAATTGTAAAGCTGCGGGGTGTTTCTCAAGGCTTTGTATATATATATATATATATATATATATATATATATATATATATATATATATATATATATATATATATATATATATATATATATATATATTGTTAGTTATTTTGCTGCAGTCATGAGTGTTTCTCAAGGCTCTGTTTGAAAGTAACTTCTATGAATTTAGTGAAAAGTTAGTGTTTCGAGGCCTATAAGGAAACCATGAATAAAAAAAACCCTCTGAACACTAAACTTTGACATTGATAAATGTTAGTATCAACTTCTGTCCTGAAAGCTGTTGCTTAATTTCCTTACGTTTGTCCATCTCCACACTGCCACTGTAATATAAAAAGCAATGAGTTTGAAGTGATGTACCTGATGTTTGATTGGTAAACTTTTACTATCATGCCAGTCTGTGACTTAATAAATCACATGAAACTTAAATATGAGTTTGCATTTCATCACTAGTCCCATTATTATTGTAATGAATCGCCATTTTATCAGAGAATCAGAGAGCTCGTGGTATTATGGTCTAAGTTCAGAAGGGCCTTGACTCTAATGAGAGTTTGTCAGCCATAGAGCACATAGGAAGTCATTGAGTGGTCACCGAAAGTTTTAACGGCCAACGCTACCCCGTAACAGTATGGTGAAAATAATTGTATCCTTACATTCGTGTGTATATTAATAGCCCAATTTATTAGATTGGCTGTAATACGTCCTGACATAGTAGCGCGATCTCAATACATTTCCGCTCTGACCGCAATCTACCAGTACAGTAAGTAAGTAAGTAAGATGTGTTTTAAGTGATTCGTCCAATGTGGCTCTTGTCACTGTTTTATCTCCCAATGGGGAGTTA